>PVIA01000562.1:0-414195 GCA_004024845.1 Tonatia bakeri
ATCACCGCTGTGGATGGAAGGAGGGTCCCCCAAAAGCACAGGAGGCAGAGCAGAAGTCAGGCACAAGATTTATTGAGCACTCACGGTACGCAGACTGCTGGGCAAACCCCGAAGGGAAATACAGTGGAGGTTTCAGAACTACCGTCACTGGCCTCACGAACACTAGGGGGTACGGAATGGAGGGCACACACATTAAGCGTGCACAGACACAGACCAGCCGCACAGCTGCGTGCACTGTGCAAGTCTGTAGTGAGTGATGACGCGGTGACTGGGGCATGAGCAGCCACGGGGGACACATGGTTTAAAAAGATCAAAGATGTACTCAAGTCATAACTTACACTCTGCTGATGAGCAGGAGCTACCAGAAGACACTAGAGAACACCAGAAACTTGGTGAATCTATTTTCTTAACTCTACTGGTCACTTTATTTCACATTCAAATTGGTAATCCACTTTGGCATGACATAAAGGCAGCTAACTCAACAAAATACTTCAATGTTTTAGTACATGTTAAAATACTGGAATACTTCATGTTTTAAATTTTTTTTGAGAGTAGAATTAGCCTGTTGATAGTACCATGCCCAAAGGTCAGGCACAGATTCCAAAAGTTAATTTCAGTTTTCTTTGTGTTTTTTTTTTAAAGCTTCCATTGTGAAGAGAGGTGTTTTATTGGTCTGTATCTCAGAAATCTTGTTTATATTTTTATGTGATTCAAAAATTATAGGAATGTATTTACTGCATGGGACATTAGTACTCATACTAAAAATTAATTTGTTGTTTATCTGAAGTTAGAATTTAACCAGATATCTTGTATTTTTATCTGCTAAATCTGACAATTTATTCTTAGGTTATTGCACCTTTACAGCTTGGGAACTCACAGAAGTTCCCAAGAATGCGGTGGGAAGGGCAGCTAATTCATCTTCGTTTATATGCTAACACTGTCAGAAGGGAGAGCTCCTTCTTTTAGCAGAAAAATTGTAGATTTTGTAAGACTTGCTCATATATTGGAGACATTTTCAATTTCTCTTACCTTTTATCTTTACCCTTTAGCAGTGCATATTTTATTCAGCTGAATTTTTACTTTGAAATCTTCGTGATGGCTGGTTATAAGTGTCAACATTGTGCTGCAGTCTGAGGAACAGAAAGACTGACAGCGGAGTTGAAAGTCTCCTACAATAAACAGTCATGTCCTTCAATTTCTTGTCCGTTAATATGTGACCATCCTCCCCGCAAAAACAAATGGTAACGCTCTTATCCTCTTAAATTACGCAACACGCCTTCCCCCCTCATCATCGCCTCTCACCAGCCTTCTCCCCTTTCTCTCTTCCGAGTTGGTTTTTTCCCTATAATTGAGACCCCTGGCCAGGCCTGGGTCATGGACGGTTCCGGTCCCATGGAAACAAGAACAAGCAAAGCTCAATGGTCAGATGCTTGGAGCCATGGAAGCTAGAGCTTACTTTGTGGGGTCCTTGTTTGTTAGTCAGTCAGTCTGTTTACTTCCTGCACTGGCACTAAACCTGTTTTATGTCTGTGTTAATTTACTCAAGCAGACAGGACAATGTTGCCCACCCCCCGGGGAAGGACTGTGATAGACTGGACTGACGCATTCTATTCTAGAAATGCATTTCTTGTTATCTAAATGTGTAGCTTACGTCTTATTTTAAATTGAGATTTCTCATTGGAGGAGAGAGATTTCAACACTAATTTTGCAAAGAAAAGTTCACATGAAACTTCAACCATTGTAAAGAAACATAAAGGTGTAACACTTGCTGAATTCCAACATCCACTCACTTTTTTTTTAAACACACCAAAGAATATATATTTATATATGAAGGACATATACATAGGGTTTACACATGCACATAAAATCAATACAATTGTTGGCAAGTACAGAGACTGTATTTAAAGGCATAGACATCTTTGACATTCAGAAGCTGTTCTGTTGAGCCCAGATATGCCAGTTTCCATGCCAGCCCAACTACGCATGCTCCTACCCTTAGCAGCCAGATACGCAGGGGTTACAGCTCTCCTTTGTACCTGGAGGTCTTTCTAGAAAAGAGGAAGAACCGGATGAGTCTGAAAAATTAATTTGAGGCGAAGAAGCCGTGGGGCTTAATATCACCATGTAAAAGTGGAGTCAAGCAACGGATATCATTAAAGTACAAAAAACTTTCCGTGCACCTTCTGGCACTTACTGTTCCTTATACAGTAGTAGGGTACCATTTGATCCAGCCATTTGCCTTATATTCTCTGTAATTTTTAGAAATATAAATTCCAAATTCTGTCATTGAGACAGTTTCTCATGCTATTCTGATGCCGCCATACACGTCTCTCTCTGAATGCCCTTGACCGATCTCGAAGATGAAAGTCAAGCTGTTCTCTCACTACAGAAAGAGCCAGAAGAGGGTCTGCTTCCTCTTCCCTTTTGTGGGCATGGCGAGGGGGGGACTACAGAACTTACATGAGTGACTGACTCCCCTGGGGCAAGGCAGCCCACAGCTCAGCAGGGGCAGTGCGTGGAAGCGTGTCACTATGGAGTGAGAGCCCCTTGGAGAGTCCAGAACCTGCTGGAGCTCAGTCAGTTCCACGTCCCCAGTGGGACGTGCGCTTGGCAATTACATCTGCAGCATGAGCCCCACTGGACTCCTGTCACAGGCCTGCGGAGGTTTGCCTGATGGTGGATGTTACTGAAAATGCCCTACCTTGAATGGCCCGGATACCCAGTCATGGCCCCATCGCGGCAGCGCTGCCTTGGACCCGGATGAAGGATGAGAAGCAGACAGTGGACCGTTCGTACTGCAAATGGAGCCTTTCTTCTCCCTCACGTCGCACCTCTGGTTCTTCCTCCTCCTTCCTCCCGCCCGGAAGGGCGGCGCCAGCTCATGGGGCCGGGGCGGAGGCCCCCACGTGACTGTAGGAGTACCTGGACAGAGAGGCCTCGGTGGTCCGGGCCTCCTCTTCCTCCCCCGCCTCTGCTCTGGCGCCTGGCCGGCCCGGGTGGGGGCAGCAGGGGAAGGTGGCCATGAAGCCGAGGCGGAACCGTTTGTTCATGAAGCAGTAGATGATGGGGTTGACGCAGGATGAGGTGTAGGACAGCAGGAGGATGAAGGAAATGGGAGTCCCCGATAGGTGGCGCTCGGCGGAGGCGGTGTCGTAGGCGCGCCAGGCGTTGGCGCTGAAGATGGGCATCCAGCACAGGAAGAAGAGGACCACAATGACTATGAGCATGCGGATCACCCGCTTCTTGGCCATCAGGTTGGCCGCGGAGCTGCTGCTCCGGATGCGGCCACCGCCGCCGCCACCCGAGAGCCGCTGCAGCTCCAGTGTCCGCGCCCGCGCAGGCCTGGCCTTCTGCAGGTAACACCCGTCGCTGTCCTCATATCGGCCGCTGCTGCTGGTGCTCGCTTTCCTTTCTGCGTGGGCAAGTGACATCACTTCCTGTTAAGGATGGGTGGGGCCAGACAGGAGGCACGGAGCACCACCTGCTCCCTCAAGGGGGCCAATCCAAACTGGATCTGAAGATGGGGTGGGCGTCCTTGGGCCTGCCATGCCGGCATCTGTCTGACCTATACTACTTTTCCCGACAAGTGAATAGCTACTTATGGAAAGCATTATGTTAAGTGAAATAAGCCAGGCGGTGAAAGACAAATACCATATGATCTCACCTATAAGTGGAACCTAATCAACAAAATGAACAAGCAAGCAAAATAGAATTAGAGACATTGAAATAAAGAACAAATTGACAGTAACCAGACGGGAGGGGACAGGGGATAATGGAGGAAAAGGGGAAGGGTCATCAAGGAACATGTATAAAGGACCCATGGACAAAGCCAAAGGGGGGTAGGATCGAGGGTGGGAGGTGGGGATGGATGGGACAGGGTGGCGGAGGGGGGGGAGGTGGGGGAAATGGAGACAACTGTACTTGAACAATAAAAAAAGAAAAACTACTTAAAACTAACAAAATGGCAGATATCGATATGTCATATGCCATACATCCTATGCTATGTAGCGTTTTCTATCTATGTAGATTATAAGGATAAAAAGTGATTAAGGAATGAATGTTCGCACTTGTTTCCTTCCCCCCTCCCCTCCCTCGACTTCCCAGTGGAAAGTTTGCTGCTCACTTGCTAAGTCTCCAGACCGCCTTTCCTGTGAGGAACTAGGTAATGCACCAAAGTCAACCCAAAACGAAGGAGCTGGGGAGGCTAAGCTATGTGCCGGCGGGGAACGCAGTGAGAGGTGGAGTGAGAAAGGGAAGAAGTTAGGTCGGCAGCGGTGTTGGGGTAAATTTTAGTGGACAGTGGACTGGGATGAACAGGGCTGAGGTCCGGCTTTGTGACAACTGCAGTGCTACAGTGGAGGGGGGAGACCGGCTGGGGGATGGGAGTGAATAATTAGCCTGGGCTGCCAGAGGGGTCCATTTGAATACAACAGCACAGAAAGTCTGGGCCACATGGGCCCTCGCTTCCAGCTGGGGGTCTGTGTGTAGCATCTCATTTTATTCCACCTGGCGCCCTTTTGAGAGGCGTGATGGCTGCACTGTGCAGATGCAGAAATAAAGGCGCTCGGTCTCATGACCGTGCCTTACGACACAGCCTGCCAGTCCTTTTGAACATCCCAATATACTGTGTGTGTGTATGTAGTTAAGCTGCAGAAAACAAGCTGTTTGATCTTTTGGCATAAACAGACTGCTAAAAGATAGTTACCTCTAGCAGACTTCTGGCTAGCATCAAATTTTATTCCTTGGTAAAGTTCCAAAGAGATTAATCCGTACGCCACCATCATCACGATTCCAGGAATAAGAAAGAGGATGAGTAACAGGAATGTGTGCCTAATAAAATAAAGAGAAATCCAATAACCAGCAATCTTCGATTTCAAACTCAGATGGGATGGAAGAAATAGGGTTCATCTCCATTGTAACTGGTCTGAGCAAACAGTGATCACTAGCATTTAATATCCTTGGAAATTTCAAGTCATTCATTAGAAGTTATTTACTTTTTTTCCAGATAAAAATCTCTTACAAAAGACTAGTTAAATTAGAAAAGTTTGGTATGATTCTGTACCCAGAACAAGTCTATATATAAAACTAATGAGAGCTTAAAAAAAGAGTATGTGAAATTTTATCTTAATAAAGCTGTCATTGAAAAAAAACCCACAGAAAAAAAGAAGAACTTACATTCATTGAGGACTTAATGTGTCACACACCTAGGGCGGGCATTTTATATAGCTAGTACTACATTTAAATCCCATTATAACCTTTGAGGTAGGCAGTATTATCAAAATGCCTCCTTTACAGTTAAGGAAACAGACTTAAAGAGACTTAAATAACTTGTCCAAAGTCACACAGCTGTGGCAAAGATGGGCTTCCAACCCAAGCACTATGATTCTCGAACCCGTGCTCTTAAGCACATCAGTATGCCCTTTGCTGACTTTGTGACAACAGAATAATCAAAAGCACAGGTAGGAATGGTGGCAACCTCCTTGGGTTTGCAAAAGACAGCATTCTGGCTGTTTCTGACACACAGGCACAGTGGCGGGCTCGCTCTCGTGTCTGGTGGGGCAGAGCCGTGCTGTCTCTCAGCATCTGAATCCTGAAGCATCCCAGCCTCCTCTTTTATGAGTCTGGCCCCTAAATCACGCCTGTGGTCTGGCATGTGTAAGGTTACACGGCGAGGCCATAAAATTGTCAGAGGCTCACGGCGGCTGGGCCATTTCTCATTTCAATTGGACATGTTTTGATAAGATTCCTTTCCAAGTCCCTTTCATTTGCAACATCATTCTTTGTGTGTGTGTGTGTGTGTGTGTGTGTGTGTGTTACTGAGTTGAAATGAAGAAAAAAAAGGAAGGCAAAGAAAGATTATCTCAGTTTTGAGCCATTTTAAAATATCTAGCTTCCTGCTTCTGAAACATGTGTAGAATTTAGTGACATAATATCCTGCATTTGTGCAGCCTTTTAAAAGATGTTTAATGACATTTTTATACACACACTCTCATTTTAATCTTACACCCACACAATGAGGTAGATAAAAAATATCTATATTATTAAACCCTTGTATAGATAACCTCTACCTCAGAGAGCTTATGTGAACTTGTCCAATGTCACCCAGCAAAGAAACAGGCATTAGATTCTTGCCTTCGTATTTCCAGTAAAGTGCTCTGTGCTAGTGCTACCGCTGCAGCTCTAAGAAAACCCACACGGGATCTAGGATACACCCTCCATTTTCAATTCTTAGAGAATCACAGCCCCCTCCCCAAGTCATCTAGCCCGAACCCCTACTGGATCACCCAGAGACACACTGCATAGTGGGTAAGCACAGAAGCTCTGTCTCTTCTAGGTTTGTGACTTGGAACACTTGACTTACCTCCCATGTCCCACTTTCCTCATCTGTAAAATGGGCACACTAATAGTATCTACATTTTGAGAGCATTCACTGAATGAACAGGTGTATGGCATTGAAAATAGAGCCCCCTTAAGTGTCTGCTACCACTGTTATCCTAGAAAAGGGTTAAAATGATTCTCTAAGTCTTTCCAGGAAACCGATCTCCCAGCAACTCCAGAGAATACATTCCAGTTTTTAATGAAAAGTGCAAAATTGTATTGCGTTGTATTAAATGAACGAACACCAGGCAGCCTTACCAGGATTGCTGCATAACATCATTCGGCAGTAGGAAGCGGCACATGTTTGCCGTCTGGTTGTTATTTTTGGTGAAAGGCACCAAGTTGCTGTAAATTGGGTACGGAGTCATGATGGTAAAGGACAGGCACCAGGTAGCGGCAATCACCTTCAAAGCGTGGGACTTCGTCTGCCAGACCCGGGACTGTAAGGGCTTGCAAATCGCGCCGTATCTCTCCAGAGAGATGGCGACCAGATTGAAAGTGGATACACTCACAGAGGTGCCTGGGAAGGAACAAAGGAGTCGGCATTGTGGGCTCTGAAACCCAGTTTATTTGCACATGAGCTTAAGCGTATCTGATCGGCACAGGTTTGATATTAAAAGGAAATTGCTCAGAGGGTAAGGCAATTTCATGTATGTATATTTAAAAAAAAAGGTTTATTCCCAGCTTTGTTCTAAAAAGCGTTTAAGAAAGCTGTTAAAGGAATGTATTTGCCAATTTTCAGATAAGTATATTGAACTTGGATTACAACCTCGCTTCTTCTTGCCCTGACTCTTTCATTAATAAATAACCAAGTGGGTGGAATGTACCCCTGCCCCACAGAGACTTTGGAGTGACCCCAGAAAAGTCTGGCTGAGCACGATCTGCACAGTTAAGTTGACCTCGTCACCCAGATGCTCAAGGACTGTGACCCCAGAAGGTCACTGGGGTCTGAGCTAAGGGCATTAACACTCCTTCTGAAAATTTCTAGTACATGCTGTTTGTAGGAGTGAAACATTCCAAATTTAGAAGGTAGTTTGTTGAAAAACACATAATAAACAAGGTTGAAGAAAAAAACTCCACACTATAACTAAAGGCTTTTCTCTGGATGGAGGACCAGGGTCTTCCTCTTATTCTTCTTGCTTCGCTGTATTTTGTAGACTGAGCATGCATCAGCGGTGAGCAAGGCATCAAAGCATCTCATTTAAAATGAGGTACTGAGGTATAGGCAAAAAACTTAATTTCCCTTAACTTTTGTGTTCCGAGTGTGTCTACTTATTATAGGATCTCATCCCCTTAAAACTCCCTTTACTTCTTCATTCATGAATTCTGTCAATTCTTCTGAATCTATCTTACAATGATATTTTAAACCTAAGACTTCATCTGAGTTTGGGAGCCTGGGGTCTTACATGGATAGAAACTAATTCTCTGAGACTGTGTATAAAAACGTCCTTTTTCGAGGAAGAATATCCATAGCATCTCTTAGAGACTCAAAGAACATTGTAATCCTAATATCATTAAATATCGGGTTGACCAAAAAGTTCATTTAGTTTTTTTCCATATGATGGCTCTAGTCATGCTTAGTTGTCTTTTATTTGAAACAATTTTGTTAGATTGTGTTGTCACAGCTGTCATATCAGCGTGCATTTAAAAAATTATCATAACTGCTGAATTTTTGTGCATCTACTTTACTATTGAAGATGGAAGAAAACACGCAACATTTTAGGCGTATTATGCTTTATTATTTCAAGAAAGGTAAAAACGCAACTGCAATGCAAAAAAAAGATTTGTGCTGTGACTGAGTGAATCTGTCAGAAGTGGTGTGCGAAGTTCCTTGGTACTATTGACCTTTTGGCCAAATAATTCTTTGCTGTAAGGCTGTCTTATGCACGGGGAGGTGTTTAGCAGTGCCGCTGGCCTCTGCCCCCTAGAAGCCAATAGTGGGAGATAGCTGACATACTCAAAATATCCAAATCAGTTATTGGTGAAAATGAAAGAGTGTGCCTTTTATTTTACAGAAAAACATAATAGACTTTTTGGCCAGCCCAACTAAAACTCATGCTCTAAGACAGGACTGGCTGTGTTTCCCTGGACCTAAGGAGGTAATGATGTTGAGACTGGAGAACAGGACCCCTAATTCCTCAGAGGCAAGTCTGTATGGTGGTGGGTCCACAGTAATTATAAACCCACCATCAGGCAAGCGTCCCTTTTTTGACTACATACTAGGAGTTTAATGAAAGGTAACTGCTAGCAATGACGTTGAAAAGAACTCGGAATTAAGAATTGAAACCGGACATCCAACAAAACCGTCACACCATTGCATGCACTCTCAGGATCATCTTTTCATTTTAGCTATTTTTAAAGCCATTTTTTATGTGAAATTCACATAAAATGAACTGTTTTACCGTGAACAATTTTATGGCATTTAGCAAGTTCTAAATTTCCTTTTGCTTATCCTGGCTTAAGATTCTTAAATAATATTATTGCAAGGTACGGAGGGACCACTCTTAAAGCCCACAGCGCTCTTAAACGCTGCTTATCATCACTGCCTCATTGCTGCCAGCGATCCTTTTCCTCTGTAGTCTGCTTTTGTTTTCGGAGGACTGCGACATCGAGTGACACTTTCTTGGTTATTTGTCCGTGGCACACAGGTCGCGGATTCATCATCATTTTGTCAGTGCTGGCTCTCACTTCCTCCACAGGGAGAAATAAGGCTTTTAAAGCTTTCTGGTCAGTGAAGACCGGCCCAGCCCAACTCAGCTCTGCGTGCTTTGCAAAACTCAGTACAAATACCAGTCCCTCCCATCTCCCACCTCTCCTCCTCCCCGCTAGTCCTCGGAACAGGCAGGGGACAAGGCGATTTAGCAGACAGAGGGGGCCGGGGGGCATGTCTTTGTTCGGCTTTGGGAGCTCCGCCGCAGCTGGCAGACTGCAGAAGTGTATTCATTCGCTGCAGTGTGCCTAGTGACCTGGGTTCAAATCCCAGCTCTGCAGCTTCCCACCTGTGGGTCCTTGGGCACATTATGAGCCTCTCTGTGCTTCTGTTCCCTCCTCAGGGAGACAGTGAAAAATAACTGTACTTAGAGTGTTTAGTCTGTAAAATAAGATCGTGGAAGTACAATCAGCATGACATTGGGTGCATAAAACATACTAAAAATATTAGCTCTTATGCTTTTCATCATCATCATCATAATCACCATCATTTTGATTGGCATAGGCCGAGAGCCACATAGCCAATCAGGGTCAATTTAGTGACCCCGAAGCCCCCACGAGCAAATTTGACTCCCCTTCTCAGGGCCAGGGCCTGGAGAGTGAGCCCACAGCAGGGAGTCTAGAGCTGGGATGACCGTGCTCTGGTAACAGCCCCCGTTCCCTAGGAAAGTAAGGGCGACACCAGAAAGAACCCTCCTCCGCCTCCCTCGCCAGCTCAAAGCCATGGCTCGGGTTGGGTAGCGCTCAGGATACAATCAACAGCTTTCAGAAGGCGACAGAGCAGCCTGCATCTGTCTTTCTCTAACAGAAACGGGCCAAACGAACCTCTTCTGTGGTTTCTTATCGGCTTATTCCACTCTGAGAAACTGACCTCTGAAACGCACCCCTGGGGACTGGCTGCTGGGGACGGGCGAGGATTACGCTGCCCTACAGCCAGCGCCTGTGTCCTTGCCCACAGCCCCGCACAGCCCGACGTTTTGTCTCTGACACTGAGCAGGGCTCCTCCGCTGAGGCTGTCGGGGGTTCAGGAAGGTCTGGGACTGAGTGGGGTCTGGGGTGAGCTCTGGAAATAGTCACCTGTGGCAACTCACCCATGAAGTAGGTGGTGGTTTTACAAACCGCGCTGCTGAAGATGAAATCCTTGAGCAGGTTGGGGATGAGGTTGAATGGCATGCAGAAGAGGCAGAGCATGAGGTCACTGATGGCCAGGGACAGCAGGAAGATGTTGGTGACGGTCCTCATCCTCTTGTTCCGAATCAGCACCGTGATGACCAGTGTGTTCCCCAGCACGCTCAGCAGAAATATCAAGGAATACAAGAGAATCTGCACAGCTGGCTGCCACTCTGCAAAGAGGAGCAGGGACAGGACGGAGGGATGGAGGTTATGAGAGCAGAATGTTAAAACCTTTGCACATGAAGCCAACAGCTGTTTCCTCCCGATCCCCCCCCCACCACCCCACCACACAGGGATGTAATCCTTGAAGCCAGCTATTCCTGCTCAGATAATATCCTGCAGAAACAAACTGGGGGAAGCGGTGATTCTATTGCTTCTAAAAGGTTGGTTGGTTAAAGGATCACTCAGGGAACCACTTTCTTAAGAACAAAGCTTCTCCAGTGAATAGGGTTTGCTTTCTTTCCTAGCTGCTAATCATCATTTAATCACTTCTTCATGCCGGATTTGCCCGAGAAAAGGTGACAGCCAGATAGTGACAGCACCGTTTCTGCAGTGCTTGGAAGTTGGAGCTTCCACACTTGCTTGTCCTGCCTTCTTGCTACACTTCAGGGTCTCCTCCCACTGCTTTTGCTTCCCCAAGTCCTGCACGCTAATCCCCACTCTCCCGAGGGGGCTGTGAGAATATTTGACTCCATTCTGCTTGTTGCTCTCTTATCCAAACTTCTGAACAGACGACTTTATCCAGCCTTGTCTCATGAGGATGTCCTTATATTTTCTCTACCAGCCTTGCTTTTGCTGATTTCTCCCTCCACTTAATAGTTTTCTGAAATCAAATAACAGTCTCTGCCTCCTACCTTTGGACGGACGGGGCCGATCCAAGCAGAAAAGCGTCTCATTTTCGATGCCTAGTTCACAGGGAGGAGTGAAGTTGCTT
This sequence comes from Tonatia bakeri, assembly GCA_004024845.1. NCBI lineage: Eukaryota > Metazoa > Chordata > Mammalia > Chiroptera > Phyllostomidae > Tonatia > Tonatia bakeri. The sequence goes on from PVIA01000562.1 coordinate 11,195, forward strand.
CCATTCACAAGAAGGCTTGTGACCACATCCATCCTTGCCCGCAGCTTTCCACCCAGTGCCGGCGAGCTGGCAGATTACTCACTGTCACTCATTCCTCTAATGACCAGAGCGTCTCCCAGATGCGACCTGCGGCGGAGGGGCGGGGAGGCAGGGGTCTCCAGGTGTGGGCATTTGCAGCCATTCCTAAATGAGACTTGAGTTCACTGCCCTCCGTCCAGCTGGGCAAGCATTTGCACTCCTGTCTTGGAAAAGGCAGCTGATGCAGCCAAGCCCGCTCCACCTTCCAGGCCCACCCCTCCCGTTCCTGGGCCAGTGGAGGGCCCTGAGCACAGCCCGACTGTGTTAACCCTTCCCAATGTGTTGCTGCTTTTACACGCACATGCACACACACGTAGACACACACGGGCAGGGACACAGGCACACACGCTGCCCCAGTCCCTCTCGTCTCTGCGTAGGAAGCTGTGACCATCCCAGACACAGGCAGAATGAGGCCCTAACTGGCCGAGTGAGACAGGAACAATTAACACGGTAACAGATATGATAATGCAGACCATCCGGACTAAAGGACACAGAGGGACTGCGTTTCTACCTCCTTATATAAAAGCAATTAGTGCTTTTTAGCCTTGGAAACATGCCCAGTGATGTGTGTGCATCTAACCGCCAGCTGGTGGTTAAGTGTTACCAACCACGCTGTTATTTCTTGTGGTCTCTGCCCTTGTTAACTGAAAGGAAGGGGTCCTTTTGAATACAGGTTCCTGGGTCCTCATTACAAAAAAGTTTGCAAGATTTCCCATTCATTTAATTCGTGGATTTTTTTTGTTGATTCATTCAGCACATATTCATTGAGAGTCAACCATTTGTTAGGCATTTTTCTGGGCATGTAAGCAAATATGAACAAGATTATTTCAGGTAGTGTTAAGCACTGGAAAAGAAGTAAAGCAGGAAGGTGCCGTGGAGAGGAATGGGTGGAGGGTGCTGATTTAGATGGAGTGGTCAGGAAAGGCCTCTTGGAGGCGGGGGCCATGGTCTGAGACCTGGGTGACAAGGAGTAGGCTTGTGAAGGTCTGGGGAACGCATCTTCTGGGCAGGAGGAACAGTATTTTGGGCAGCGGCCACAGTAAGTGCAAAGGCCCTGAGGCAGAGATGAGCTTGGTCTGTCTTCGGAAGGAATAGAGGTAGGAGTCCATGAGCAGCAAGTGATGGGAGGTGAGGTTAAAGAGGGGAGTGGGGCCCGGGGCTGGTATGGTGTTTAAAAGCCCCTAAATGTCCATCATGCACAGGGGCTCCTCAGTTTAGACCTTGGGGAAAGCAGACAACTGCAGAACCCCTGTTTTTGACACCTCTTGGCTGGGCTAAAACTGGACCTTTTTGATGGATGGCTCTGGGTCCACTTATATACTAGCAGCTCTTCCAGCCGACAGAGCTACACACTCTCTCTTTGCTGGGTCCCTGCTGGACACGGGTGAACTAACTGACATTTTCCCCATCAAGGTTCAGACGTGGGGCTGGGAAGACAGGGTGGTGCCCTCTTTTCTTTGAAACCACAAACTTCTCCTGTTTGAGGCACTTAGTCATGGAAAGTAGAAGTGGAAGGAACATTGGAGAAGGAACCGGTAGTTATTAAGTGGACAGGCTTTGCTACTAGACCTGTGAGCAAATCCTGGTCTCCCTGGTTACCTGCCGGGAACTGCTAGGCGAGTTTGTGAACCTCTCCACGACTCACTTCCTTCTGTCAAACGGGGATGGAGAGACTTCGAAGATATTTGGTACAGAGACTGACTGATCGCCTCAAGGCAGTGCCTGATACACAAAAAGTGTCCAATAAGTCACAGACAATATTAACAGCCATCTAACATTTTTGCTATTTTATGCACAAGGGAACTGAGACTTGAGCAACCATGAGATTTGCTGGTGAGAACCAGCTGTGGACACCCTGCCCCTCCCCTTGTGGACCCACAAGGCCATCCGCACACCACTTCCAGCACACGGAGCCATCTTCATTATCCCAGCATCGTGTGGCCTGTCTGGAGCCAGGGTTCCTGTCTCCACGCCGTCTCCCAGCCACGGATCTGCTGGCTGAATCTTCGCAGTGTGCATAGACGGACACAGACCCCGCCCACTCAGAGGGGACGCAGGGCAGTGCCGTCCTGATCTGCGGAGGGGTAAACATGGGAGTGCAGCTAAATTTCACTCCACTGCTGTTCCCAGTGGCTGGCTGCTTCAAGTTCTTCACCTGGGCAGCCATTGCCACCCATAGAGGGTGACTCCTATAGAGTCCCCAAGCAATCAGCAGCTGTTCTGACGTCGCGGGGAGCCAGCTGCTGCGGGTCCCAGAGCAGAGATGCAGAGGGCCCCGGGTCGACCTTCCCTGACCTGAAACAGCTCAGTTTGGGACAAGTTCCTTCCTTCCTCCCTCCCTCCCTCCCTTTCTCCCTGTCTCTTCCTTCCCTCCCCCCACAGTGCTAGTCCATTCTGTTTATCGGTGGGCGGCAGTCCGGGGTGGAATGTAGGAGGGCAGGTCCTAGTTTTGTAAACTCACAAGGAGTGCCTGTGGCCCATCTGAGTGCTGCGCTTTGCAAATGTTAGTGCACATCTGAGTCACCCAGCTGAGGGGTTGAAGAATGTGGCTTTCAGGTTCCCCTCCCAGAGGCCTGGCAGTCTGCATTTTTATCCTGCATCCCTGGTGATTCGAAGACCAGTTATCGCAGGACCACCTTTCGGGAAGCTCCCTGGAAGTCACAGAAAGTGTGGGCACAGGGGTCAGGCAGCAGGACCTAGGCCTGGTCCTTACCACCAGCTGTGGGACATGAACAAGTCCCTTTACCTTTCCGAGTCTCTTTGCTTATCTGCAAAACGTGCATAACAAAACCTGGTGCTACCTATAAAGACAGCAACACGAGAAAAGCACCCAGAGCAATTCCTGAAGCACAGCACCAGACACTAGTTGTGACTATTAATGGGTTGAGATGAATTCTGGGGATGCTGTGTTTATGCCCTGGATCATCTGCTTGATTAAGGGTCTTTATCTCCAGTACCCTAGCACAGCGTCTGGCATACAGTATGTGTTTGGAATTCATAAAGGAATAAAGAGCAAGAAATTAGGAGAGCCAGTACTGCATGGCTTATCATGCCCTTTTGTAACTCAGTTGCGTTGGCTGTTTTCCTGGCCAAACTTGGGTTTTTTACGCTGAGTTTCTGAGCCAGGGTTATCATAGATATAAACAGAAAAAAAGAGAATTCCAAGGAGAGATGTGAGCGCTTTTAAGGGGAGAAGGGATGCATTTTCTAGGATGGTAGTCCTTATTGCATTCCTCAACACACTTGGAGTATCTTCTCAGCGCCAGGCACTGCGCCCGGTGCTGAGGACAAGCCATGAGCAAAGCCGATGGAAATTCTCGGTCCCCGGTGGGAGACTGCTGATAAATCGATGGGGCAAATGCAAGTACCCCTCTCGCCTCAGAGCCCTGTTTGCTGATTGGGCACTGTGCCAGGCAAATGGATTAGACGTTACTAAACTGAAGTGAAAAATTGTAAGCACCACCTCTCTCCCCAAGACACGCAGCACTGGGCCAAGCATAAGTGTGGGTGCCTCCACTCCTTTCGGAGGTTGGGGCCTCTTCTCTGCCCACCACTGCCCTAGAAAGGCCAAACACAAGCAGTCCCAATGGGCTTCTGGCCAAGGAACTTTGTAGTTGCTCCCCAAACCATTCTCCATCTTAAGAAACTATTATTCAAAGACACCAAAAAGGTCTCATCATAGCATGCAAATTTTTTTGAAATGAAGAAAAATATGTAAGCATAAATATAACAATAAATTTCAGGGCTTCACCTGACTTATTTTTTTAATTTTATTTTTCAGTTACAATTGACGTTCAGTGTAATTTTGTATTAGTTGCAGGGGTACAGCACAGTGGTGAGGCAATCAGATGTTTACAAAGTGTTCGCCCTGATACTTCCAGCACTCACCTGAAACCCCACACAGCGATCACAGCATCACTGACTGCATTCCCTACGCTGTGCTTTGCATCCCCCTGACCAGTTTGTAACTGCCAATTTGTGCTTTTTAATCCTTTCACCTTTTCACCCAGCCCTGCCAGCCCCTCCTTCCGCCCAGCATCCATCAGTCTGTTCTCTGTATCTGTGAGTCTGTTTCAATTTTGACTGTTTTTTTTCTTTAGATTTCACATATAAGTGAAGTCATATGGTACTTGTCTTTCTCTGTCTGACTTACTTCACTCAGCATAACAGCCTCTAGGTCCACCCTGACTGCCCGCGGCTGATTCTAACGTGATGCTGCTTTGAGAGAAGTGCAGTCCAGAAGCCGGAGGTAGTTAACAGGTAATTGCATATGCAGGGCAGCCTGACATTTAAAAAAATTCTCTCGGCAATTTCCCACCTTGGCAGCTCAGTACATCTCTCTCTAAGTTCCTTATTCCTCATTCTCATCCCAGACTGTGGCTTGCTAGCCTTTCTCTCTTTTCCTTCCTCTAACCATCTCAGACCTCTGGAAGTGTCTGACTGGCCTTTGCCTCCTCCTCACCCTGCTCCGACACCCTGGGCTACTCTGGAGCGGGCCATGCCGAGGTTCTGGGGCGCCTTGTCCCCCGCAGAGGGCTGTGTGCGGCTGCCCACCCCCGTACCTCTTCTCCCACTGGCTGCCCTTCCTGGAGAAGTTATAATGGATCATTTCTGATGAATGAAAAACTCCTTGCTACAGAGGAAAGCAAGCTCCCTGTCTGCCAGAGGAGGCTGTCACTTAGCAAGCCACAGCTCCATTCGAGCACGTAGCCTTGACTCTCGCAGTCTCCACGTCCTCACCTGGAAAATAGCTTAACAGAGGTAACACCTACCTAAGAGGGCTGCTGGGACCATAGATGTCACAACGTGTGTGAAGCACCCAGCAGAGGTTTGGCAGGTCACAAGGGCTCGGTGGGTGGTAATGATGATGATGTTGATGATTTACCTTGTTTCATGTTGATAAGAACATTAAAATCATCCTCAAAACCACTGCTTTAAAATAATGTTTATTAATGCTTTGGGGGATGTTCTGCTAGCCTTTCCCTCTGAACACATTTTTACAAAAGCAAATTTGGAATCATACTCTGTGTATGATATTCCTTTTCCAAGTTTTTGAAAATGGATTTGTAAGATCAATTTGTTTCCTCAAAATAAGAGGTATAGCTTTAGTGGCATTCCAAAAAAATAGTGTATAGTTTTAAAGGTTAGAATAAAGTTTAAAAAAATCTATAAACCCATCATCCAGAGAATTAAATTGCATTTCACATGCATACACTTTTGCATATGCATTTTTTGCACTTAGCATTATTTCATCATCACACTTCTGTACTTGTCTGCTGTGCTAGCAATACCTACTACTCCATTACGAGTGCGTGCTTTAATTGACTAAAATACTTCTATACATTTGGATATTTAGTTATTTTTAGACTTCTGCTTTCATAAGTGACACTATAGCAAATACTTGTACACATTTTTTCAAAAAAAATTTTTATTTTTCAATTACAGTTGTCAAAAAATATTACGTTTGTTCCAGATGTACAACCCAGTGATTTTTTTTAAATACACTTCCAAAGTGATGGGGATGGTAAACCCAGCACACATCCGACACCGAGCGTGGTTGTCATGGCATCGTGGGCTGTGTTCCCCGTGCTGTCCTCTATAGGCCTGTGACTGACCCGTAACTGCCGATTCGTGCTTCTTAACCCCTTCGCCTCCTCGCCCAACCCCCAACATCCCTCCCGTCCAGCAACCATCAAAGTGTTCTCTGTATCTATGAGCCTGTTTCTGTTCTGCCGGCTTGTTTGTGGTGTTATTTTAGATTCCGCACGTAAGTGAAATCATATGGCATTTGTCTGTCTTGGCTGATTTCACTCAGCACGATACCCTGTAGGTCCATTTGAGTTGTTGCAGGTGACAAGATTCCATTCTTACGGCTGAGTCATAGTCCCGTGTACTGATGCACCATTACCTCGTTATCCACTCATCAGTAAGTGTCCACTGATGGACACTCACGCTGCCTCTGTGTCTCGGCTACTGTATGTAACGCCGCAATGAATGTACAGATGCATTCACTGTTTGCAGCTTCTCTGGATAAACATCCAGAAGTGGCACTGCCGAGTCCTTCTTTGTCTCTTGTAGACTTCATTTTAAAGTCTGTTTTGTCTGGTATAGGTATTGTTACCCCAGCTTTTTTTTGTTGTTTCTATTTTCATGAAATATTTTTCCATTCCTTTGCTTTCTGTCTGTGTTTGATCTGAAATGAGTCTCTTGTAGGCAGCCTATGGAAGGGTCTGGTTCTGTCATTCATTCAGCCACTGTGTGTCTTTGGATTGCAGCACTCAATCCGGTTGCATTTAAACTAATTTTGATCAATATGCATTTCTTGCCATTTTATTACTCATATTATTTTATCTTTTTTTTTAAGAACACCTTTTAAAATTTCATAAAATAGTGGTGTGGTGGTGATGAACTCCTTGAGCCTCCCTCCGCCCCCCCCCCACCCCGGGAAAATCTTTATCCTTTAATTCTAAATGATGGCTTTGCGGGGGTAATCTTGATTTTAGCTCCTTGTTTTTCATTACTTTGAATATTTCTCGCCCATCCCTTCTGGCCTGCAAAGTTTTGAGTGCATGTTGCTACTCTTGAAGTTGTCCCAAAGTCTCCTTATACTACGCTCATTTAATTCTTTTTTTCTTTCTGCAGTTGGATTGGGTGTTTTCTGCTCCCTTATCTCCTGAATTCCTGGTTTGGTCCTCTGCCTCCTCTACTCCACTGCTGATTCCCTGCAATGCACTCTTTATTTTAGTTATTGTATTCTTCATTCTGACTGGTTCTTTTCTTATGTTTCCTATTTCCATTTTTATGTTTTCTATTTTTTTGTTGAATTTCCCACTTCATCTGCTCTTTCTCTAAGTTCATTAGCGTCCCTGTAACCAGTATTTTGAACTCTGTATCTGGTAGATTGCTTGTCTCTGTTTTGTTTAGTTCTTTTTCTGGAGTTTTGTTCTGTTCTTTTATTCAAGATCTGTTTCTTTGTCTCCTCATTTTGGCTGCCTCCCTGTGTTTATTTCTAGTATCAGGCAGAGCTGCTGTGTCTCTCAGGCTTGGGAGAGTGGCCTTATGCTGTAGGTGTCCTGTAGGGCCCACTGCTGCGGGCTCCCAGGTCACTTGAGCTGGGTGCTCCAAGTGTACCCCTTGTGTGGGCTGTATGCCCCCTCCTGTTGCAGTTGAGCTGTGATTGCTGCTGGCACATCAATGGGAGGGATTTACCCCCAGGCTGCTAGGCTGGGGGGACTGGCCCTGACTACTGTGTTGTGCAGATCTGCTGTGCAGGGACTCACCCCACAGAACAGAACTCACTTCTGTGGGGCTCGGGTACCCTCCAAGTCCACCCTTGAGTGTGTCACTTATGAAGGGGGTGGGGTGGTGCTACAGTGTCAATCTGAAGCTATCAACTGACTGTACTGGCTCTGGGACCTCCTGGAAGGTGCAGGCCAAGATCCGTTGCTACCTGTACCATGCCCAGGGCTGCCTGGCATGAGCTACACAGGGATCTGCAGATGACTGCTACTTGTGCTGGGACTGGTGGTGCCAGGGACAGTCCAAGCTGTGAACCGAGGCTAGCTGCCACTAGTGCTAGACTTGGGGCCACTCATGAGAGGGATGGGACACACTGAGGCCAGATGCTGCTTGTTAGAGATTTTAGGGAAGTTTGCAGCATGAGCCAAGGCAGGCAGTTTGCATGAAAAAGCTACTAGAAATAGCTTGGGTGGGCTCAAAAGTTCAGTGAAGTGACGTGGGGTTTTAGGGAACCCCCAGGGCAGGGCTAACAGTGTTAGCCAGGTTGATGGAGACTCAGATATGGTGCCCATCTGCTGGCTTTCTTGGGGGGAAGGTCTCAGCAAACAGTGGCCTCTGCCAGCACTTCTGACCAGGAGAAAGCTGCCCCCCAGCTCCTGTCCTGATGCCAGACAACTTAGCTCCTCCTTGTATGTCCTGGTGCCTTTCGAGCTGCTGCACCAGTGATGGAGCTCGGAGTGAGTGCGTCCTAGTAAGTCTCTGTGTGGATACTTTATGAGGAACTGCCTGAGACTCCAGAGTCCTCCATTTCCCTCAGCCTCAATCTCTGCTGGTTTTTATAGCCTGGAGTTATGGGGACTTCTGTCCCCAGCACCCCGAAGCTGGGGGGCTTTGTGTGGGGCTGAGATCCATGCTCCTCAGGGGGGACTTGTGCAGCCAAATTATCCATCCTGATTTTTAATCTGCTGCATGTGGGTTGGGACCAGCCCATTCAGCATCTCCAACTCTCCTATCCTCTCTATGGCCTCTTCATTGTATTTCCTTAGTTTACGGACTTCTGCTAGATTTCAGGTGGTTCTGAATTATGATTGTTTTGTAGTTTAGTTGTAATTCTGATGTGGCTGCGGGAGATTCTGAGTACCGCATTTATATACACTACCATCTTGGCCAGATCTCCCTCATGCACACACGTGTGTGGCATCTGATGTACCCCAGTGACATTGAGGCTATGATCAGCACCACTCCAAGGTCAGCACTCACTGCCCTTGCCCAGCATTCACCTCTCCTGTGTGGCAGAAACTGATGTTTTTTTCTTGGGGTAAAGATAAATATCTGTCCAATTTTTCTACTTCCTCTCCACTGCTGTACCCTGAGTCAATGTGACCCCCATCTCTCAATAGAGAAATGCCATGGCCCCCTTAACTGAACTACCTACTTTCCCTTTGACTCCTCCAATCTCTTCTCCAAGCAGTAGCCTAACAGCATTTTCAAACACAGACCAGAATGTCATTGCCTCCTGAAAGTCTCCAGCCCAACCGAGCGAGACTCTGCATGGGTGGCCCCTGCCTCCCTTCACGGCCTCATCGAGCACTCTTCCCCGCCCACTCCCCCATTCCATGTGTTCTGGACATGCTCTCTCCCCCCTCTGGTGCTGTGCCCCTGGCCCAGTCCCTGCCCCAGCCCCCTGAGTCTTCGAACACATCATTCTCTCAGCCTGGGCTGTTCTGCTTGCATCCTTACTCTCACTAACCTCAGCCTTGTTGATGCCGCCTTCCCAAGGAACTCTCCCCTCGGACCCACGCTAGAACGGGTTTACCTGTTGGATGTTCACAGGGCTCCCAGGTCTCTTCTTTCTCCGACGCTGCACTTACAAAGCTCTTACTATGGTTTGTAATATTGCATTTATGTCATTGCCACATCATCATCTGTCTCCCCACCGGCCTGGAGCTTTATGAAAACAAGAGCCGAGTCTGTTTTGTGTATCACTGTGATAACTCCTCCTTGTAAGTGGCCAGCACCATTCCCTTAAAACATCTATGTTTATAGCTATTTATTATTATGGCTTCCTTTGTAAATGCAGCGTCAGTATTTAGACCCAAGGAGGACTGGTGCCAACATCTGTTCTTGCTTCATTATAAGCTATGGCGTAACTAGTGCCATGACTGTTCTCAGGGCCTGATGAGAACGGAGGCCGACAACGGACTGACTCCTGCTCCATCTGGTCCTGAGCGCAGTGCAGGGGGTTTGTGAGTCTCAGGAATTTCCTAATGTACGGCAGACACTAGGAGAGACATTTGGAGGCAGAGGCTCTGGTCACTTGAGCGTCAGCAGGAAGCCAAGATAAAATTAGCTCAGAATTTCCCCGCTCTTTCTTAGGGTCTCCAAGGACCACACAGAGCATGATACCAGGAAACAGCTGCTGTGAGCTGAACACGCAGAGACCCTAGAGTGTGTCCTTAGGTGCCATCGCCATGCTCTGGTCTGACCTTTGACCTTCATCCCTCCGACTTCCCAGTTCCTCCTCCATAAAGTACAGATCACCACGTGAACCTCACAGGGTCATGTGATGGGGCACCTCTATCTGAACTCTGGGCAGATGTGGGAGTGATGATAGCACCATTTACTGAGCACAAACACGCCCTTTGGTGCTTCATTCTGCTGTTTCTGTTCTTCACAAACCTCATGAGGTGGCTTTCATGACCCCCCTTGCCCATGAGGAAACTGAGAGTGCCAAGAATTAGATCAGCCGCCCACCGAGGAGCATCCTTGGTGATGGGTGAGAGTGCTCAGGCAGGCCTCAGTGTGCCTACGCGCCATCCTCAGCTCTGCTGCCCACGTCACACCTGTCACTGTGACTCCTGTCCTGGATCCCCCCAGGACACGTGCTACCCCTGCAACCACTGGAATTCCAGCACGAGAAGGTCACAGTTCGTAGAAAAGACACTTTTCGTGTAAATGGCCAGTCTGTGGGCACCAGTGTGCAGAGGCAGGAACTGAGCACCCAGATGACTCCACTGGGGCCAGACTCTCAGAAAGCCTCCCGTGAAAAGTCCCATCAGCACTGGTCCTCAACCCCCTCCAAAGGCCCACCTGGCTCTCCATCTCCCGGCTGTCCTGCTGTGCACCCCCATCCCATGCCATTCTCCTCTCTGGGTTAAAAGACAAATCCCCCAGGAGCATCAGTGGATGCAGAGAGCGATGTGCCTCTCTGGGGGTGGCGGAGAGGCCTGCGTCTCACCTCCGCCAGGCAGTACGTCCCCCCATGTCGTCATTGTCACCGTTCAGTAATGTGCTCCGATTAGGCTAGGACGAGGCTGCTTCTCACTGTTAGGTCACTAACAACCCGAGGTTCACTTGCCAGGAGGTGTGGGGAGCCAGTGACATTGCCCTTACAGGAAACCGGTAGAGAGTTGTGCCCTGCTGGCATCTGATCCACCCGCCTGTCCACTTGCTATTTTGGGATAGTAACAGCTACCAGGTCCATTAACTGGACCCAAAGAGAGAGTGACTAGAAACACAAGTGCTTTGAAATGTTTAAGCACCATGACACTGATCTGGACTAATTACTGCCAAAAGAAGGGTCAGGATGAAACTCTTGATCTCGGCCCGTTTCATGGCACGATCAATGGAGGAGAAAGGTCAGGGTTGAGGGGTTAAAAGTCATAATTTCTATGCTTGTCCATAATAAAACCTCTCATTTGAAATTCACTTATCTGAGGAAGGCACTAACAGGTCACGGGGTACTGAGAGCCCCTGTGCACCCAGCCTCAGAGCTTGCTCTGTGGCGATGGGATTCATGGCCAGTCTGTAGCCACAGTGAGTGCAAGTTCCTGGAGGGCAGGGCTCTGTCAGCTAAGTTTGTTTGTTTTAAGATTTTTTATTTATTTATTTTTAGAGAGGGGAAGGGAGGGAAAAAAAGAGGGAGAGAAACATCAATGTGTGGTTGCCTCTCATGTGCCCCCCACTGGGGACCTGGCCTGCAACCCAGCCATGTGACCTGACTGGGAATCAAACTGGCAACCCTTTTGTTCACAGGCTGGTGCTCAATCCACTGAGCCACACCAGCCAGGGCCACTGTCAGTCATGTTTGCTGCAATTCTATCTCCAGCTGTTCCTCCAATGTCTAGTGCATTAGAAACACTCACTAAATGTGTGTCGGGTAAAAAAGGGCTGAACAGATGGGAGGATTTATGTCATTTAATATCATTTTATGTCATTATATCATTCTTAGGGCTGGAAGAAAATTTAGAAGTCTGAAATGTGGGATTTTCCAGACAGGAGGAATCATCTCCCTTATTTTACTTATGATTTAACTGTTTTTGAGAACTCGAGTGTCTTGAAGTCAATGAACTTTCCAAGCCCTTGATAACAGCAGCAACAACGAAAGGAACAGTGATCACTAGCCTTATTGACTTCTGTTTCGAGAGCTTTGTACACGTTGACTCACATAATCCCCACATCAACCCCGTGAAGTGGAACTACCACGACCCGTGTTTCCCGGAGAGGTTGGATAACTTTGCCCAGGCACAACAGAACACACATTCCACTGAAGTTGTTCTTGACCTTCTCCGGGTCTTGAATCTCTCTTAGGCATCCGATACTACGAGTCTCCACCTAAGAAGAAATGGACACTCCTCAAAACACACATGGTTGCTTTTCTTCACTTAAGAATCATCTTGGAGGTTGTTTGGCCCATAGACCAGCCATGTCCTTTTAAATTGCTGTATAGTATTTCATGTTATGGGTAGGCCACGCTACCACGGTTTTCTCATGCAGTGACGGTAGCTTGTCTCTCGGTTTTCGATCCTGCCGACAGAGACACAGCGGGCACTTTCACGTACGCTTCTCACGCACAGGAGCAGGTGCAATTGTCTGGAACACTGAGACTCTGCGGCTGCCGGGGCACAGAGTGTGCGCGTTGTTTAGCATATAAAAGATGCCGCCAAGTTTTCCTGAGAGGGGAGCTGCCATTTTTTTCCTCCCACAATGTACAAGATCCATATTGATCCCCACTCGACCATCACTTTTATCAATCTTCAGTTTCCCCCGATCTGACAAATGAAATATGGTATTGTGTTTTATTTTGCATTTTGATTACTAGTCATATTAAGCATCTTTTTGTATTTTATTGATCATCTGTATTTTTTCTTCCATGAATTACTCACTCATTATTTTTTGCTAATTTTTCCATGAATTTTTTTGTCATTGACTTATGAGCTCTGTATTATATTCTGATGCTACACACTTATTAACTATGTGAAATATCTTTTTCTCATAATCTATCTTTGTGCTTGTAATTTACACACCTGGATTGGAATCCTGGCACCAACACTGACTTTCTGGAAGACGTAAATGCCTTCTGAACTTTAGAATCCTCATCTGCAAAATGGAAGTAAGCATTTGCCTTTAGGGTTGTTGATAGAATTAAATGAGATAATGACTATAAAACACTGGGCCCAGTGCCTGGCATATAATAAGTTCTCAAAAAGCAATTATTATTATTATTCATTCTAATCTTTAAAAGATTCCATGTGTCAGGCAAAATGATGTCTATCTTCAACTTTTACCTATTGGTTATAGATCTACTTTCTACAAGAAAACAAAGATGAAAGTCTGAAAGATCTTTTATGATGAAGAGTAGAAAAAACACCACATTTGATTTTAGTTTATAATTTTTACAATAGGTCTATTTTATTTTCACTTCCAGCCAGTTTTGTAGAAGTCAAATTGTTAGCACAGCAGGGGAAAGCCTGAATAGAAGTCAAATTCAGTTTTCATTGAAAAAACTTTTACAGCAAATTTATAAAAACGTTTTTCACAATAGCCTGGGAAAGACGCAGAGACCCCTTGTCTCCCTCTCCCCCCTGTGACATTACTCACAAAATCATCATTCCTAAAACCACCCATGGATTCTGAGCGACCAGACAGCTCTTCTGAATCTGGAAGGTCCTGAGACTCTGTGTGACCATGCTCTGCAGATCACAGACCTGTTTATGAACTTGATTCCCCACAGAACCCCTAACATAGTTGGGGCAGGAAGACCTGTTTCCTCCATACTTCCAGATGAGGAAACAGGTTCTGAGGGCAGAGCCACCTATGATCTCCCCAGTCCTCCTAGTCACTTCCATCCCACCCACCCACCCCTCTGTCAAACCATGTTCAGATCGTGTGTATAAGTCTCGGCCTTCTCCACCAGCCAAGTTCCTGTGAGCAGAAGCTCTGCCTTCCGAATGTGCATCCTGAGTACCTGCCCAGCATGAATGCATGGGGGGGGAGGGATGGACGGATGTCATACGGGCTAAGAAGTGGTGCTCAGGTCTCTACAAGCTATATCAAGCACTCTTTTTTAGATTTATTTTGTTTAAATGTAATGTTTTAAAAGATCATATAGTATAATTGACTTTTGGGGATGCGTATATGGAGTTTTATGAATTTGGGGGCGTGTACAGATTTGTGTATTCACTGCCCAGTCAGGTGACAGAAATCTTCTATCACCACACACAAAAACCTCCCTCACGTTGCTGTTTACCATCAACACGCCGCCTCCTCGACCCCAAGCCCTCACAACCGCCATCTACTCTCCACCACTATCGTGTCATCTTTTGAGAATGCCGTGCAAACGAAGTCATTCTTTCATTCAGTACGATGCCCCTGAGGTCCACTGGGGCTGCTGTGAACATCCGTAGGGGATTCTTCTTTTTCATGGCTGTGCTGTATTCCTTCGTGTGGCTGTACAAGAGAATGCTTATCCATTCACCTATAGAAAACATTCAGGTTATTTCCAGTTTAGGGCAATTATAAGTAAAGCTGCTATGAACACTCGTGCACAGGTTTTTATGGGGCCTGAGTTTTGAATTCTGCATGGGAAATTCTCAGGAACAAGACTCGCTGAGTCTTATGGTAAGTGTAGCTTACCTTTTTAAGAAATTGCCAAACCGTTTTTCGGAGTGGTTATATTAGACGTTCTCATCTTGGTACCACACAACCTTTAAAAAAGAAAACCTCTCCTTCATTTCCTCTCTTGGGATAGGATGCGGTCCCAGGCTTCCACTCCCCCGACTTGCCCTCCCTGCACCCTTCAGAAAGCCAGGCGCCTCCCTGTACTCCAGGGCCCAGGGGACAAGCACGCATCGATTGGGTGCAGCACAGAGCATTGGGAGGTGCACCCACTCCAAACCTCTCCCCCTTGGCTTTCGAATGCCAGCACCAGTCTACCTTTCATCCTGTTAAAAAGCAAGTGGTCAGGATTGGGACCACGTTGGGCACTTATCAGTCATTTTCTTCTTAGCACAAACCACATTCAGGCCTTTCAGAGTATGGACTTGGAAGTGGACATGGAGCAACCGGGAGGGGTTGGGCCTTCGGAAGGACTTGACCGAAGGCAGAGGTGTCCAACCCTGTTTGTCTGTCCTGAGACAGCTTTGCTGCCTTACACACTGACTCTCGGTAATGGGCCGGGGACCACACCCCACCCTCCTCATCCCTGTGCGTTTCCATCAGTTCTCTCCTCTCACGCTGCCTTGATGAACGCAGCACCACTGGTTGCTTTCACCCAGCATGTCATGCCATTGTGATCAGGACGGGGGACAGACTGAAAAGAGCTGCTTGTAGGTTCATTGATTACAAAGCCCCCATACCATGGCACCTCACATCCAGCTTCTTTCTTTGGGACTCATTATGCATCCCTCCTAGTTTGACACCGGGTTCGTGGTGGGGGGAGGGCAGGGAAATCCTTGTATAATACAGGCTATGAGATGGAAGGTGGTCCTGCCCCCTAAAACTTTGGAGGAGGCCCCATCACCTCTTGAAATCATCTACATGTAAAATTTCAGGTCTATGCTCTTTATTTTATCTGTGATGTAAACGTGGCCCCGGCAGTAAAGAATGGCGATGTCAGGCCTCGTTGCCACAGATCACAATGTTTTTTGAGTGGCTTCAGTCCTGACAAACTTCACAAACACAGGGGATGGAAATAAGAGGCTCTTTTGGTCATCTTCTCCTTGGGAAATCTCGACACAGTGCAGATCCACATTCTTCCATCAGGCCCTCAGCCAGCCCCTGGGTGGTGAGATCTGTCAGTGAAGCCACGAGAGAGTGTCGTCTCTCCGAAGCTGGGTGGGACTGTGGCCCGGGTCTGCTGGTGCTTGCCCCGTGGGGTGGTGTTTTGGGTAGACCCACCGGCCAGTCTCCGACTCTTCTCCCTCACTGGCCTGCTGGGGTTTCCTCATTTCAAGAAGCAAATTCTTCACAGATTCGGAGTTCAGAGCGTCCTCCACCCTGGGATCCCTGCTACACTGACTGGGTAGCAAGCACACCAGAAATTCTTCACACCCGCCCCCCAAACGGGGCCTCACTGCCTTGCCGCTGGGGCTCATACACCAGAGAGCAGTGAGGGAGGAGGACCGGAGTGTGGGGTGAGGGCGTTCCTGGGGATGGTGAGTCTGGTGGGGTCACGACGCAAAAATCCCATTATAGGAGGGTGGGAAGAAGGGGCGTGGGGCTACAGAATCTACTGCATGCTGTTAATCCCAAGCCTTGCTGAACGACATTGACTCTGAGAACCGGGGAAATGGCCCCGATTCTCTCTGCTGGGCCTTTCCTGCTTCAGTGAAGCTAACTGCTTACCAGGGCAAAGGTGACACTGAAATGTGTTCTCCAAACACTGAGATAAAGCAAGGATCAGTTCTCAATAAAGGGCTACCTAGCAAATACGTTTGGTTTTGCAGGCCATGTGTGCTCTGCCACAATGATTCAACTCTACCTGGAGCATGAAGGAAGCCAAAACAATATGTAAACACATGGGCATGGCTGTGTTCCAATAAAACTTTATTGACAAAAACAGACAGTGGACCAAGTTTCCTGGCTGCTGCTTTAGGGGATGGCAGATAAGCTCCCTATTATATCAGCTCTGAATTACTTATATTTAGCCTATAGGCAAAAGAGAAATAAATGTTGATTTTGTCTAGGAAGCTGCATTGTGGGGTCTGTTTGCCATAGCAGCCTATCCTGTCCTTGCTTGGCTCGTGCCCTTATTTTATTTAAAACTCGTACTTAAATGCCACCTTCACAGAGAGGAAATGCCACCACCTCAGCTGAAGTAGCACTTCTCATCATCTCTAGCTGACCTGCTTAATTTTTAAATTGTACCTATTACTGTATAATATTAAATATTTTAAATATTTTTCACTGTCTATATCTCCCAGTAAGTTCTAAAAGGGCAAGACAGTTTTCCATCTTAATGCTGTATTCCCACACACAGACCCGGGTAGCCCGTAGCAGGCACTTGATGAGTACACGGTGAGCGAAAGACTGAGAAACGAATAATCGTCAGGGTCTGGATCATTCCAAATATGGCAGGTTAAAACCAGTGTTCAAACTTTTTTTATCATCCCCTCCACCCCATCAGTCAAACTTTCCTTTTTAAAGATTTTATTTAATTTATTTATAAAGTATGTAGGAGTTTCTAAAGGATACAATGAAAATAAGAGATGAAACTTCTAGTCATCAGTGAATTGTCCCCCGTACCCACATTGGATGCCAATGTATTGGAAGTGGGGTAAGAGAAGACCCAATAAAAGTTGACCTTGGGGATGGAGAGAAAACCTGGTGCCATCCAGCAGTGGTTTATGGAATCGCCCGGAAGGTCTCTGAGAGCACTGTGTTGCCTCACATCTTTGCTGATGCTGCCTCTCATGCAGCTGAATGGTTCCAGGAGCTGGCTCTTCTCAACAGCCAACGTAGCATCTGGGGGATGACCTCAGCCAGGCAAATACAATGGCATACACACAGGTTTTCAGACCAACTGAAACATTTTCCTACTTCCCTGTAGTGGGCGAGCTTGGAGTGGGGGCGGTTGGTTCTCTCCTCTCATTTTCTAATCGTCTAGAGTGCACATGCTGTCTTATTTTAAATAGACTAGCTCTCATTCATTTCTTAAACACAGTCCACATGCCAGGCCCCACGCTAAGCTCATTCGAAGGGGTGAATTTAAAAAACAAGGCTTTCGAAAACTAGGAAGTGCTACCTCCCTTTCAAATGAGGAAAAAAAAAAATAACAGGAGGAGAGCACAGACGTGGAACGGTCCCTGTCACTTGCAGAGCACAGAGAACATTTTACAAGGCGTTGCATCTTCTAGGGACTGACCTCGGTGTTCCTGGCGCTGCAGGAACCTCGCAGCTGCTCCCTCGAGTGTTTACCTTGCTACCCCCGTACCTCCTCTCCTATCTCATTGGCAAGTTGCTTCTTTTGCAGGAACTGGCTACTCAGACCATCAAGCCTGCTCTTGCTTCTGGCCATGTTGAGAGGGGCTTTCTTTGTGATTAACATTTTCCACACTGTGTCCATGCTTCTAGATGTCATTTATCTTTGCTCTATTAAAACTGGATGTGCTAACGCTGGGTGTTACTAATATGCTTAAAAAAACAGCTTGTTATTAGAATTCCTTCTTTCCAGGACTCTGATGTGAGTCCCTGGGGCCTGGGGTCAGAGGGCAGACGGTGGAAGTGACTGTGGACTCTCAGGCTGGGCTCCAACCCTTCTGTCACGTCAGTCCTCCAGGCCTGGGATCACATCTGTGCACTTGACTCTAGCCTGGGGTGAGTGTTTTTCCAGGGGGATCCTCGGTTCTTGATGCAAATAGGGTCTTGATGTGATTCTCCCCACTAGTGTTCCAGGTGCATCCGACCCTACAGTAAACACCTGTGGGAATCTCCACAAATAAACGTGGACGCATGCAGCTTATGCAGCATGGTTGAAGCATCGTAGCACGGGCTTTGCGGTCAGCAAGATCTGGCGCTGAAAGCGATTTCATCATGTGCCATGTGTGACTTTGGCCAAGTTAGTCTTTCTGAGCCTTGGGTCCCTTATCTTCATGTGACAGAAAAAAGAAAAGGTCTTAGATTATGAACATTTGCACTTGTCCACACACACCCAGCCCCATGACACAACCCACCTGAGGCGAGCAGGGGCTCTTTGTCTGCCTAATTAGTTACTGTGCTTCGGCTGGGTCCCATCAAGGTGAGAAGAAGAGCGCAGAATTGAAGAAACGGAGAGGGCCAGATCACCTTATTAAGAAAAGCACAGCGGGCAGCGTGAGCCAGAAAGGAGCCAACGGGAGTCTTTTTCCTGGCTACCTACAAGGACACGGGTGTTCTGGAGATGGGCCTTAGATGTTTCCTTTTTGATCTTCCGAGAAGCAGACAGAGGCCAAGATGGAATTAGAAGTACAGAGATTTACTGGGAGAGATGCCTGTAGGATGAACGAGAGGAATCGGGAGGAGCAGGAGGAACGTCTGTCTGACCTGTGAAGGAGGAAGGAAGGAAGGGGGGATAGGAGAAGAGGATCAGTCCGCAGTGCGGCTCCAAGGGAGTCTTGGCCAGGCTGCTGGGGGGCCCGGATCAAAGATTTCCCATTAGAGGAGGCCCTGCCAGGTAGGAATGGGCGGGCGCTGGTGGTCTCACCATCCCCACTGGCTGGGGCAGCCCAGGGAGAGGGTGTTGTAGACTCTGTGATGGATCCCAAAGGTGCTCCAGCTCAAGGCTGTCGGCTACCACACCCCTCAAGCAGCTTCCTTCCTGTAGGGAGATTAGCGAGGGGGGCTCCTGGGCCTGCCCCCGACACACCTTGGGGGTGGCTCCGCCCTGTGTACCTCATGACTGCTTCGGATGCACTAGCATTCTATCACTGCTGTGATGTTATTGCAAACTCACGGGCTTAAAACAACACGAATTTTTTACCTTGCAGTTCAGGAGGTCAGAAGCCTGACTTGGCTGACGGTGAATATTGCGGGGCTGTGCTTCTTTCTGGAGGCTCTCAGAGTGAATCTGTTTCTTTGTCTTTCTCTGGCTGTAGTGGCTCCTGGCTCCCTTCCCCCATCGTCAAAGCCAGTAGATGGTCTCCCTACATCTCCTCACTGGCCTTTCTTCTGCAGTCACATCTCCCTCCCTCTCTCCCCACTTCTGCCTCCCTCCTCCACTTTTAAGGGCCCCTGTGATTACATTGGGCCCACCAGGATAATTCGGGATCCTTTCTATTGCAAGGACCTTAACCTAGTCACAGCTGGCAAATCCTGTTGGCTGTGAAAAGTAGCATGCATGGGTTCCAGGGACGAGGACATGGACACCTTTGGGGAGCCCTCGTTTGTCTATCATGATGGCTGTGATTACTGTCCCACCAGAAACGCATTCCACAGAGCCAGCCATCGACAGACAGGGAAGCCATGTAATTGTGCGGCAGAGAGGTGAACTCCAAAGCTGGCTTTTCACCAACAATTACATAGAAAGTTAATGACAGAAAAGTCCTATAAGCCACATCCTGAAGATGTCTTGTGCTAGCAGGAATGGGAAGGGCATGATCAATTTGAGGACAGAGGTAGCTATAACAAAATTCCTCCTGCAGGAAAAGAAAACCAAATGTAACAAGTTTGGGGGGTGTTTTCATCTGAAGTTAGTTTTTATTTGTTGTTTGTTTTTGTCGATGGCCTTTTCTCACAAGGAGAAGACATAAATACCATGCACACGGTGAGTTTGAAAAGGGTTTAATTCTGTTGCTTCAGAGCAGTAATTTAATTCTGAGGACATTTCTCGAGAGTAAGGGTTATGGTATTACCTTCATCGACGTTCAAAGTATTATCAACATCACAGAATTCGTAATGGAATGAACCTCTGTGACTGTAATGAATGTAGGGAGGTCTTTTGCCATGGCTCTCCTGTTACTCAGCATCAAGGAGTATGTACTGGAGAAAGGATGCTGTGGATATAATAAACATGGGAAGGTTTTTCAGTCAATGCTCAGTGTTGACTCTGTCGGAGAACCCAGACTGTGGATGAAGCCTACCCATGTAATGAGTACAGGGCCTTCGGCAAATGTGCAGACCTTACTGGGTTCCAAAGAATTAATAATGAACATGAACCCTACAAAGAGAACGACTGTGAGAGGCCAGGCCTTCAGCCACGACTCCAGCCTTGCTGCAGTGAGAGAATTCGTAGGAGAGGGGAGTCCTGTAGGTGGGGCCGTCAGAGGCAGTCCTTCAGGCAGAGCTCAAGTAACTCCCAACGTCACAAAGTTCACACAGAAGAAAAAGCCCTGGGAGTAGTGAGTGTGGCGAAGCCTTTAATAGACATTGGCAATTCATACGTGGAGTAAACCCTATAAATACAGAGAATGTGAGAATGCCTTTAGCCAGTATCACTCCTTACTCATCTCAGAGAATTCATACTGGGGGAATGAAAGTAGAACTTACTTTCATTATAAATGTCCCTGAGTTAATGTCAGAAAATTGACCGCAGTGGGAAAGCTAGGAATTTGGCAGTGGCTTTTGTGGCAGCTCACATTTGCTGACGAGCAGAAAATTGTTACTGAGAGGAGGTCCCAATCACCGAGCAAGTGAGTCCTCTGAATGCACGGGGGAAGGCATGGGAAGTGTGAAGAGATCATTTGTCTATGCAAATGCACGGTCTTCAGGACCAGCTCACAGAAACCATGGGCGAATCAAGCCTCACAGTGAGGGATCTGGGGGATTTTTTTGTCTTGGAGAGGAGGTCCATCGACTCCATAGTTAAAACCAGGCATCCTCCGTTCCTCCTGCAACAAGCAGAGAGCCAGCTGCCGTGTTACAAGGAAAGCTTGTTACATTTCGTTTTCAAGGGCTTGTCTTTTAATAATGTTTATGATAGGAACCATAAATGAGTTCATTTTTAATGGGCAAAGTTATGAATCCATTCTAAATGGCCCTGAGAGGACACTGAAAAATGAATTACTCTAGAATCAAAAATTCCCAGGTGAGCACCGTCCTGGCACCAGCGCGGAGCCTCTGTTTTCGGAAGATGCGAGTGAATGGGGGGCCGCAGGGGGACCTGGAAGAGCCGGGGTTTTCGGGAGGGTGGTGGTGGAGTCTCAGTGGTGATGAGGACTGACTCTGGGGAGGAAAAGCAAACGCAGGGTCAAGACAGAGGTTTGTGGCATCGAAGGAAAATGTTTCCTTTAGCGGCAGAAACTGAGCAGGGAAGCGAGTGTGACCGAGGCATTTAGGAGGCAGACAGGGCCCGCGAGCCCCAGGAGGACGGCCCCAGGACTTGTACTTAATCCGCACTGAACATAGGGATTTGGGATTATGCTATTGTTTCCCTGGAAACCAATTTAATATGTTGTATAAATAAAAATATTTTTTTTGGGAAAAAGAAAAACATATTGGACGACCAGAGGGAGAAATGGCATGGGAGCCCAGGGAGAGGGCTGGGGACGCCGGGCGGCTGAGAGGGTCATGGGGAGAAGACGCGCGCCGAGGTCCGCGCCGTGCGGTTTCTTCTTCGCGTCCCGGGTGGGTGTCCACATCCTGCTCCACGCGGCGCAACCTGCAGACCGCTGCTGCTTCCATGGCCACCAGTTTAGGTTCGTGCTTTCCCGAAGGTGGTCTTGTTTTATTCGGGTTTATGTGCAAAATGGCGAGTCACCTCTGCTTTTTAATACAAGGAATAAGTAAAGCAGTTCCAATGGAATTGTTTGCCGCGCCGCATCCCGAGCACCTAATACGTACCTGTCGGCGTTCCACGTGGTAGAAATGAGGTAATCAGCAGGACGGATAAGGTCCTGGCCGTTCGGATCTTAACAAGTGGTTTTCTTATCTTCCTTTTCTCAGTCTTGGGGGGGGGGGGGCATTTAGGACATAATGCGACCAAAAGGAATCTTTTGATTTCATTGCAATCCCGATTTCATGGTGAAGATGAGCAATCTCCTTTATGGATGTGATGTTGGTTGGTTATGATAATAACAATCTTCACTAATATTTAGTTTTTTGTACTTTCAGGAGTTCTTATGTGTGAACGCATTGAATCCTTACATCACACAGATCACGTCAATGTCTGTGTTAGCCCCAGTCTAAAGACAAGGAAAATATAGCACAGAAATCTTGGAAGCACTTTACAAAGTCTGGGCAGGGGTGCGATTTAAACCAGATGCCAGCCTGCGAAGCTGCTCCTCTGCGGAGGCCCTGTCCTCCCTCTGGAGGGAGAGGCCCATTCCCTCCGGAGAAATAAGCTCCATCTAATGACCCTGCCCACGCAGCTCTTATCAAGTTAAATGTTGGACAAATGTTTGCTTTTCATTAAACAAACCTTAGTGCCTTTATCTTTCCAAATGTGTGTAGTGCCGACCCAAGGCCGTCCAGGGAGCCAGGGAACAGAGACCGGCTGAGGGAGCCTTTATTTACACTCGGAGAGGGGAGCGCAGCATTTTTCTTGTCTACGGAAGAATGCTAACATCTGTCTTCGGAGGTCCTTTCGGGTTCCCCCTGCTGTTGGCTACTGCTGTTTGCAATCCCCGGCCGCCAAGACTGAGCGCTCCCCTTCATCCTCAGGATGCTCAGACTCGCCTCGCTCCCAGGTGCAGCCAGAGCTCAGGAATCCTTCTCTGCACACTGCCATGCCCGCTCCTCCTTTATTTTTAAATCGCAGCCTAGGTAAATTTTCTCTACTGCCATATGCATTTCTCTTGCAAATGACATAGCTTTTTATGAATTCGTTCCTTTTTCTTTGCTCATTTAGTTTTTTCTTTCTATTACTTACGGTCAGTAATGATACTCCTATCCTATATTTGAATCATGCTCTCTAAATTACAAACGCTCTTGTTTATATTATGTTAATCCTCTCTATAGTTTTGTGAGATGGGTATTTTCCACCCATGATACAGATGAGAAAACTGACACTCCAGTATTTTTGGTGGTCTGTCCCATGAGATTATAGGATATTTATTGTTCGTACAGCATCTGTTCCCCTTTTTGTAATTACCATCCCAGTTTTTCTTGGAGTCAACTTCCTGCATCTCAGGGTGTAAAGTCCTTGAGACGCTGAGTCACACAATGGTTCCACTGTTAGAGCCACATCCCACCCCGAAACACAGGGAGTTGGTCAGGGACCTCCTCAGAGCCGACCCCAGCTCATCCTGAGAGTGAAGAGCCTCTTTTTACTGGACACGAAGCTTGAGGAGGGGCCCCAGGAAAAAAGAGGTGACCGGAAATGGAGGTAACCCAGAAGGATGAGGAGCTGAGGACAGTCAGCTTCTTTATAAATTGGATCTAGCTGGTTGAGAGGGAAAAGACACCCCCCTTCTAACTCACACCAGGCGAGCTAGGTTTCTGTGGCACTGGGGACGTGACCCAGATCGCCTGATTCCAAACCAGTGTGGGTGCCCAGCTCAGAGACCCCTTCAGAGGGCTGGCAGTCCCTCCCCTCCAAGTGTGACAGGAAAGCCCCAGGGGCCACTTTGTTTTGAGGCTGTCCCTTCCCCTGCCCCTCAGAACTTGGTTTATCTCAGCGGCTGCATTTCCACCTAAGGAGCAGCTCTGGTATCTTCCTGGTGATGAAAACAGAGTTAAAAATGTCCAGCCTGCAAACCTAAGGTCATCCTTTTTTTCCTTTTGAGTAGAAGGGTGACCTTTTCTCATTTTCCGAGAGCTTCCTTTATCTTTCCGAAGAACTAAGAAATAATGGTTAATGGCTTTGCAGTAGCCGCCCCCCACCCCCTGAGTGCCTGTGAATAAATGCCATCCAGCCTCATTGATTGGCGCATGTTCAGCTCCTAAGTAATCTCCGTCACTGTTTGTTGGCGGGAGAGAGAGATTAAAGGGAAAACAGTAAAAGCTGCCGACCGCAGCGGCAGTAGTTTTTTCATTTTGTTTTGTTTTCCTCTGATTTTTATTGCAAGATTAATGCATGCTTGCTGTAAAAACGTCAAGTACAGAACATAAAACGAGAAACAATACTCCCAGCCTTCATTAAGCCACCCTCCCAGGCCAGCTCTCCAGAAATAATTACTGTTAACAAATTATACTCGGATCTTTCCAGGCAATTTTCATGCATCACAAACATTCTTTGAAAAAAAAAAAATGAAAAGCACATAAGGGTATAAGAAAAGATTTCCTTTTCCCAGTCTCCGTTTTCACTGCCTTAGAGTAGTGATTGGGGCTGTTTTATACTGCTCTGCAACAATTTCTGCTTTTACTTAATGCATGATGGACGCGTTCCAGATCAGCACAGACAGTTCTATTTTATTCCTTACAAAAGCTGCATAATGCTTCATGGTCTCTTTATACCATAATGTGTTTAATCATTCTCCAATTGATAAACACTTAAATTGTATCTATTTTCTGTGAGTATAGATAATAAGGCAAAAAAAAAAAACACCACACCCACATACACATATCTTTACACAGTGGTACATGTGTTTCTGAAAGTTGAATTCCTAAATGTGGAATTTATGTGTCATATAGTAAACACTATGTATATATTTTTGATATTATCAATAATGCTCCAAAAAGTCTTTATTAGTTTACGTTGCCATCAAGGTAAATGGAAGTTTCTGCTTAACATGCTTGCAACGCTGAAGGAGATCAACATGTAACATTTTGCCAGGAAACAGGTGGAAATGGAATCTTGTCACTATTTTAATCCTACTTCTTTTACCGATAGCAGGAGCACCCCCCTTGTTAGTACTCACTAACCATAAATACATCCCAGTGCATTTCCTTTATACTGTAAGTCATTCACCCGTATTTCTATTGAGTTGTTGGACTTTTCTTATTGATCTGTAGGAAGTCTTCATATTAGGATCTAAGTTAACTCATTTCACCCTAATTTGCCAAAGAGAAAATTTCCCCCTCTTTTTATGTAGTCAGATTTGTCCGTTTTTCCTAGCATAGCAGTCTTCTTGGTTTCATTCCATCATTAGGAAAATCTACCTCCATCAATAACTGATTTTTCTCCAGTGTATAGTTATCACTTTTTAGTTTATTTTTAATCTATGCGGTATGAAGGAAGAACTCAATTTTAATTTAACATGTCAGTCACCGATTATCCTCAAATACTCTAATGGATTAAAAGGCAGTTCAGCCTTTTTCTTCAGGTTTTGAAATGCCCCCTTTATCATGGTTTCCTAAACCCGTCTTCATTTAATTTCCGGATTCACTGTTCTGCTGCAGCAACAACATATTTGTGTATCCTGAACCGGCATTGTAGAATCTCTGCTCGAAGTTATCCTTTATATGTACAGTGTAGTTAAAAGCACAGGTTCTGAAATCAGACTACCTGGGTTCAAACTCTGGCGACACCACTTACTAGCTGTGTGAGTCAGGACAAGGTACTAAGTCTTTCCCGACTTGGCTTTCTTCATCACCTGTTCCATCTGCACAATGCCGACGAAGGGTTCTTTTCATGATACAAATTTTTATTTGCTAGTCCCGACAGCTCAGGAACACAATTCTGTAATTGCCATTAGGATGCTTGCTTGGCACAAGATGGAGAGGGTTAAGATATCTCCACGGCTAGCTTTGTTGAAGGAAAAAAATTAGACTGGTGACTCAGAATGTAAAAGTCATATTACTTTAAATGATATGAATAACAGTCTAGGCAAGAGCACAATTATCTGTAGGTGGAATCAGAAAGCAGAGATGCCCCGTCGCAACCCAGAACGAGGTCTGTGGTTGTCTGCTTTCCTTCCTTTTCCAGACAATTCCACTGACAGTTGATCAATCAAACACAGAAAACAACCCCAGTGTGTTTAAGGAAATAAGATGGTATCTTGGTCTGTTTGGGCTCCTGTGGCAGAATACTATAAACTGGGTGGCTTGTAAACACTAGCAATTTATTTCTCACTGTTCTGGAGGCTGCGAAGTCCAAGATCAAGGGGATGGCAGATTCCGTGTCCGGCGAGGGCCCACGTCCTCGCCCTTAGACAGCCATCTGCCCCCCACCCCCGCGTCCTCACCTGGTGGAAGGGGCAGTGAGCTCCCTGTGGTCTCCTTTACAAGTTCAGTCATCCCACTCACGAAGGCTTCCTCCTCGTGGCCCAACCACCTCTCACAGGGCCATCTTTTAAATGCTAGGGATCAGGATTTCAACATCCAACTCTGGAGGAATCACATTCAGCCTCTAGCAGGTGCCATTTCAACCTAGTCGGGGTACAATAGATCATTATTATATGCAACAATGCATATAGAAGCAATTGATTATCTATTTGAAGAAGGTTAAGTTCTACTCTTGCCTCGCAGCATGCTTGAGTCATTGTTCTTGGTAGCAGACAAGAAACACTTCTCTGGCGGGCTTACTCGGAAAAAGAAATTATTAAATTATTAGAGGATATTAAGTGACCCTGAGACTCTCTAAAATGGCCAGGAGTGAGGCCACATTACGGGACAGGCCAGCTCTGCGGAAGACCCTGTTGCCGCCCTGCCCAGCACCAGCCTCCACACCTCCCTGCCGCAGCCCAGAGAAAGCTGGTCTTGCCAGACCCTGCCTTCAGTGGCTCCGAGATCGGGGTGCCTGTGCCACTCCCTCCCCACACGGCTTTCTGGAGGCCTCTACTCTGCGTGTTGCTGGTGTCTACATTGACATTTTCCATCGATTTGTGGGGCCTTGACCCTGCGCCCCATTTTCAAAGGCAGCTGGGACATGGAGTTTCCAGCTTCTATCATGGGGAAAGTCAAGTTTAAAGGCAGGAACCCCCCCACCAACACACATGCACATGTGCAGGGGGTGTGCGAGCTGCTGGTCAGCCAACAACGCCATAAACATTCACTACAATACAGTAAAGTAAATGCTAGGAATTAAGGAGTTAACTATAAAAGTGGGAGCCCTCAAAGAACTGGAAGCAGATAAAAGTGAATATTGAACTGATCTCGGGAGGAGGAAGGATTTGCTGAGCATAAAAGCGATAGAAGAAATCACAAAAAAAAACAGATCGATAAGTTCAACTGCCTAAAAATCCAATCATGTTCACATCAAGGAAACCACAAACAGTCCCAAGGATCCGCCCCATGGGGGTGTTGGCCCCCTTTAAAATAGGTACATGCACGTGGGCAAAGTCAACTGAATAAAATGTGCTCAGAGGGTCTTCGGAGACCAAACAGCCTGAGTCCAAATGAAACTATTTCAGTCCTCTCAGAATTGTCTACACGCCAGCTCTGTTCTCCAGACAATTATTTATATTTCTAAGGAAGAGGCTTTTGTTTTCCCCAGTCTCTTAAAAATTGCTCTTACATATTTGGAAAGTTTAATCATCTTTATTGTCCAAATTACGTTCTGTCTTTTAGAGGAATTTAAGTTAATCCATGTCTAGACCTAGGAGATCCTTTTAATTAGAGAGAAGAATGACTCGGGTCACAGCATATAGCTCACCCCCCCAGTTCCCGTGGCTCTGTGCACAAGGTGATTGCTGACGGTTTTATCGCTGAGGTGGAGGCCGATGTGGGCGATAAAAAGAGTTCTCTTTATTCTTCCTCGTTACAGCCACTGGAGAAGGTCTGGGCTCGGCTCTCAGGGCTAGCTAGGGCCTGACGATTGCTTTTTTACTGGCAACATAAAATATATTGCTTTTTGATTTACTGTCAGATTCAAAATGTGTCATTCAGATGATAATAAACAATCTGCAAAGAAAATGAAAAAAAGGAAGAGGAGCAATTTAGGGTCTCGGCCCAGAAATGTGCTGACTGATGTTCTGAGGCCGAGAGCCGAGCGGATGTAAGGCATGGCCCCCACTCCAGCCCACTCTAGCGCGTGGGGAGGGATGTCTCACAGAGGGGGAGAGGGGAAAGAGAAGGGCTATCTGATCAACGTGAGCTTAATTATCTTGAAGTTTGTAATCTAAGATTAAACAAAAGAGGGGATTTGTATACAGGTATAGAAATTGGGGCCTATTTCTAGCCAGAACTTCCCACCCTTTGCTTTCCTACCCCTGTAAACCCACCAGTGCCCCCATTTCATTGCAAGAAACAGGAAAAGTCAGAAAACATCTTTCTGGCATTTTTATGCCAAGTATTTTGAATAGGTAACAAAACATAGTTTTGCTATTGACGACCCTTTGATAAAATGTTGGGTGTGGTGAATTAAAGATGGTGCAAATTCTTTGCCCCTCTTCCTCTTAATCTGAGCCAGCTTTGGTTTTGACCAATAGAAAGTGGTGGATGTTTTTACTGTAGAAGTTTGAAGGCTGTGCCTTAAGAGAACTACAGCTTCCACTTCCAAGTGCTTGGAATGCTCTCTCTTGGAACCCAGTTTTCATGCTCTGAGAAGCCCAAGCAAGTGGACAGGCCACGTGCAGGAGAACTGGGTTTGTCCAGTTCAGCCCTCAGCGGAGAGCCAGCCCTGGCTGCCCCCCATGTGAGCATACCGCCTTGGACACCACAGCCTCCCACTGGGTGTCACACCAGCTGACACCATGTGGAGCCGAGGGACCACCAGGCTCAGCCCAGCCTACCGTGGAAAAGATGATAAATGCTGTTGTTATGTTAAGTAGTAAGTTTGGGGGATGGCTTTTTTATGCAGCAATAAAAAACCCAAAATAATGGGTCATGATAAAAACAAAACAAAACAAGACCCTTTGCTGAGCAGTGGGTCAAGTCTGCATGTGTTAGTGTAGAATTCACAGCTGGCTGACAGCCAAAGTCATATGGTAGTAAAATTTCGATGGAGTTGCTTGGGGTAAAAGGTCTTGGAGGGGAAGGAGTCTGAAAGCTGAGAGTGTATGAAGAGAAAAAGGAAGGGAAAGGTAGATGATGATAGGTGATTGATAGGCAAATGATAGATAGATAGATAGATAGATAGATAGATAGATAGATAGACAGACAGACAGAGGAAGAGAGAGAGAAAGAAGCTCAAACCCCCACTTCCCCTACCCACCCTCTCTTGTGGCAGGTTAGCAGAGAAGGGAGTTGGAGAAAGAAACACTAAGTCATTTGCTATGGGGGATGATAGGTAAAGCTCCTCTTTATCGCCCCTGCACAATCTCCAGCAAAGTCTACATTACTTACAAATGCTCCTGTGTGAGTGTATTCTTTGGGGAAAACTAAAGTGATCTGAGGCGTGTATGTGAGTTGGGGCCCCATCAGACACAGTGGCTGCCCACGGTTACTCAGAAGTCCAAGGATGAGAAGGCATAGCGCAAGACACAGGCATAACACAGCATCCCATCTTGTCTGCAACCCTGTGAGGTGTCATTGAATTATTGGCAGGCGAGCTCATTGAAGCCTGGAGATGGGAAGTTCTGTTCTGAAAGTTGTGCAGCGTAGAATCGGCAGCCATAGGGCTCCCACCTGGTTCCCTCTAATACCATTACACCATTGCTTGAATTCTTTCCACTTCATCTTGCTTTCTGTGCCTCTCCTCATTTTTCACTGTCCAGATAAGCAATGAAACAAGGATTTAATATGCTTTTTATACCTTGTTTCACAAGCCTTTTATTCTCTATAAATGCAATGCCCAAATAGAATTTAAATGCTTCTTGAGAGGCTATTAACCTAATGGAGGCATGCATAGATACTGAAGTCACATTACCTTGGTTCAAAGTTTGATTCTGTCATTTACTGGTTTTGTAATTTTGGGCAAGTTCCTTAACAGTTCTGTGCTTCCGTTTTCTCATCTGTAAAACAGGGATGTTTTCTGCCACTTGAGTTGGTCGGGACCGTTCAATGAGTTAATGCCTAAAGTTCTTTTCAGTACCTAGCACATAGTAAGTACTACACAATGCTTAGCTACTGTGCTCATACTGCTCTCACTGTTTCACTGCCTTTCTGAAGATGGGAAATTCTTTTCCCCCCAGATATTCTGGGATTTGTTGCCATCTCCTTGAAGTGAGCCTGCGCTGCCTGCCCCCTAAAGTGGCCGGGTTGTCACCTGGAAGTGGAGAGGGAATTCTGTCCCGACATACCAGCTGTAGTTCACACGCGTTTTTTTTTTCTTTATTTGGGATGAAAAGAAATAAGCTCTTCTGTAATTTAAGGAGACAAATATATTTGAGAAGAACAAACAAACAAGCTTGTTAAACAAGAACTATTAACTAGGGATTTCTGGATGACACTAATTTTCCTTCATGAAAAGAAAAGTTAAGTGACTTTGGTTGGCAAACTTGATCAGTTTCCATGTGGAAAAAAATATTATAATATCATACCAAAGGTTTCAGGTGCAAGTTAGGGATTGTCTCTAGGATTCCCACATGAAAGAAGATGTACAGAAAAAAGTTTGGGAAGACTATTTATCAAAATATTAAAGGTGAGAAATTGGAAGCCTTCTCACTAAGGTCATGTAAAGACAAGGATGTCACCTTTCACTACTCTTTCTCGACATTGTACTGGAAGTTCTAGCTAATACAATAAGACAAGAAAATGAAATAAATGGTACACAGTTTGGGGATGAAGAAATAAAACTATCTTTTACAGATTACATAGTCCTCTATATGTAAAATTTTTTAAATTTGACAAAAAACTCCTGGAACTAATAAGCAATTATAGCAAGGTCACAGGATACAAGGTTGATACACAAAAGTCCATTGTTTTTCTATGTAACAACAACAAACAAGTAAAATTTGAAATTAAAGATACAATGCCATTTATATCAGCACCCTCCAAAAACTAATTTCAATTTAGGCATAAATCTAATAAAATATGCACAAAATCTGTGTGAGGAAAACCAGAAAACTCTAATAAATAAAATCAAATAAGCACTAAATAGAGATGAACTCCATCTTTGTGGATAGGAAGACAAAATATTGTCCAGATGTGAGTACTTCCCCACCTAATCTACAGATTGAATGCCATCTAAATCAAAATTCCAGCAAGTTGTCTCATGGATATCCACAGACTGGCTCTAAAGTTTATGTGGAGAAGCAAAAGTCCCAGAATAACCAACACAATACTGAGGGAGAAGAACAAACTTGGTGGACGGATACTCCCTGACTCCAAGACTTACTACATATAATGCTACAGTAATCAAGACAGTATGGTATTGGTGAAAGAACAGACGAAGAGATCAATGGAATTGGAATAGTGTTTCCAAAAATAGACCCTCATACGTAGCCAACAGATCTTTGACAACATGGGTCAGAGACATAACTATAAATCACAAAGCTGTAAAGTCACTAAATATAAGACTGGAGATAAATCTCAATAAATTTAGGTGTCATGATGCCTGTTTAGCTACAACACCAAAGGCATGATCCATGAAAGAAGTACTTGATAAACTGGACTTCATTAAAATTAAAAACTTGTGCTCTGCAAAAGATAATGTCAAGAGAATGAGAAGACAAGCCACAGACTGGGAGAAAATATTTCCAAAAGACACATCTGATAAAGGACTGTTACCAAAATAAACAAAGAGCTCTTAAAACTGAACAATAAGAAAACAACCCAATTAAAACATGGGCCAAAGACCTGAATAGACACATCACCAAAGAAGATATAAAGGTGGCAAATAAACAAATGAAAAGATGCTATAGATCATATGGCATCAGGGAAATGCAAATTAAAACAATATTGAGATACCACTACACACCTATTAAAATGGCCAAAATCTAGAATACCAACAACACCAAATGCTGACAAGGATGCGGAGTAACAGGCACTCTCATGCATTGCTAGTGGAAATGCAAAATGGAACAGCCTCTTAGGAAAAGTTTGGTGGTTTCTCACAAAACTAAACATTCTCAATACAATATACAGATGATATAATTGTGTGCCTTAAACCTATATAATTTTATTGATCAATGCAACCCCAATACATTTAAAAAATTCTCTTGCCACCCAATCAAGCAATCACTCTACTTGGTATTTACCCAAAGGAATTGGAAACCTAACATCCACCCAAAAACCTACAGGTGGGTATTCATAGCCACTTTATTCTTAATTCTCAAAACTTGAAAGCAACCAAGGTATCTTTCAGTAGGTAAATGGATAAATGATGTTGCCTCTGGACAATGGAATATCATTCAGTACTAAAAGGAAATGTGCTGTTGAGTCATGGAAAGGTGTGGACGACACTTAAATGCATGCTACTAAAGGAATGAGGTCAGTCCGAAAGGTTATATACTGTGTGATTGCAACCACACGACAGCTGGGAGAGGCACAGCTGTGGAGACACCAAAGGTCACTGGTTGCCAGAAGCTGGTTTGCGAGCAGGGAATAAAGAGACAGAGCACAGAGGATTTTTAGGGCCGTGAAAATACGCTGTACAATGTTATAAAGATGGATCTATGTCCAAACCCACAGACTGTACAGTACCAAGAGTGAAACCTGAAGTGAACTATGGCCTTCGGGTGGTTCTGATGTGGCAGTGGAGGTTTGCCCTCAGCAAGCCATGCTGACAATGAGGGAGGCGGTGCCTGTGTGGGCAGGGGTGTATGGGAAATCTCTGCGCCTTCCTCTCAGCTGTGCTGAGAACCTAAAACTGCTCTAAAAAGTCTTCAATAATTAACAGTCGTCATCTCTTGTCAATGAGATTTCAGTAAGTTTAACTTTTTTTTCATTGCACTTATTTGATATTTAAAAAATATTGTCAATAGAAAAAAGAAAGCCATTACAAAGAAATAAAAAGCTCAGAACTCATTAACTTGGGATTTATGGATTCACCAAGAAGTCTCAATTCCACTAACAAACTTTGCTCTGCTCCCAGCCCAACCCAGCTGTCCTTAGTTGACAGAAAGAATACCGACTCCTAGCCCTTAATGATGGTCTCTCCACTTATGATGTTTCTTCCTCTTTTCTTGAGGAAAATGACCCTAAGTCTGCTAGTCTTTTCCCAACCCTTTCATCTTGTTAACACCTCCAATTGGCAACCTCACCAACTGTGAAAGAAATTACACTTCACTGACCTCCATCAAAGCAGGTCTACTGCATCCTGCAACAGACATTTGGAGAGTCAGAAATAAAAGCTTACCAGATCCCTTGCATCTGAGAAAGGGCTAAATAAGGCACAGTGGCTAAATGGGCCCTGGGTGGCCTCCAGCAGTGCCCACATCACTACAGTAGTTACTGCAAATCTTACCCAGGGAAAGGCTTTCGTTTCTGTTTTTGTGAGACATCGGGACCAGAATGCTCCATGGCTAATTGTTCTGTCTTAATAATAATAGTTCTAATTATCACATCATTAAAAATAACAAAATGTTCACATTGGTATATTATTATTATTGCTATTATTACAGTTGATTCTTATTATTTGCAGTAATGCTCTACAGAGTCACCAAGAATGTTATATTAGTTGATACTGGACCATCGCTCCCAGGGGAAATACAAGGCTAGGCTGCCGGCCATGTTTATGACGTGTTCCTCAGTCGAGCAATGCACACCTTATTTCACCCGTGTTTCTGTTTAAAAACGCCTGCATTAGCATATTGTCCATTCATTAACATTTAACTCACGGCCAACAGTACAGCACTGTAACTTAAGCCTGAATGGAGCTGATGTGACTTGTGTCTTCGCTACAGGGCGTGCACAGCCTTCTGGCGCTCAGGAACACTGGACAGCACTTCAGCATTACACCGGGGGCTGTTTTACACACAGCCATCGCCAACAAAAGGCACAAAAATGCAGCAAACAGGGCACTAGGCAGACTGCAAAAAGGACACTTGTTTATAGTTTGGGAGCTGAAACAAAAGGCAGAGCATTGTCGCTTTCGACCTCAGCTGGGAACTGTGTTGAGTTCCCCTCTAATTTAAAGAGACAAATACATAGCAGAAGAGCAAATACACGTGCTGTCCAGAAAAGAAACGCTTTGTCTTATTTCTCAATTATTTCAGAACTGATTGGACCCTGGCAGGTACCCCAACACGTGGTAGGAGCTTGATCAGGGCCCCTGGAATCTGAAACAGCTGAAATTTTCGTCTCTGGCTCCTGAGATTATCTGAGCTTCCACTTTTTCAAACACACCCAGTTTCCTGGAACAAGGAGACACTTTATACAGCCAACTGTGAGAGAGACACCTAGCAGGTTACAGGAACCCTTCAGGGGGGCTTGTGCTGTGTGGTATTAACTGCATATGCCAGGGGTTGACAACACACCAGGGCCACCCATGTCCCTGCCGTCCTGTGCGCAGACTCGCCAGGGCTCCTTTATTATGTCAGGGCTACGTGTTATCCAAACGGGAACAGGAGCCAGCTTGCCTGTTGCAAGCCAGATCTGTTCTTCCTTTGTTTTGTTTCACAGCATATTATCAGGCTTCCCAGGGCTGATATATTCAGAAAAGAGCTTCCCAGTGAGCAGGAGGTAGCTTTTGCAACTTAGCAATGCTTGTTTGGGGGTGGCTGAAACGAAGTAAAAGCTAAAGCTTACCATAAACAAGTGGCACACTGCCTACCAAAGAAGAACATCTAACCCAGAGGAATGAGAAAGGCAAAGTTCAGGTTAGCTTTCTAGCAAATCCGTCTTCTTGTTAGAGTCCCCCTTCAAAGCCATTTGTTAATTACAATATAAGCTAAAATCTTTATTTCTTTATTTACGGTTTAGAACTTGTTTGCACTTTCTCTGCACATCTCTGTTGTAAACTGGAACGAAGGCAGATCTTTCTGGCTGAACCTGTCTGACCTGTCTGAGCACAGGGTTAGATGCGGTCACAGGTATGACCTCCACCACGACTCTGTGAATTAATTGCATGTTATCACTCCATTTTACTGGTAAAGAAACCGAGGTTTGAACCTGTAATGTAACTGTCCCACAGCAGCTCGGTTAATAATAGGAGAACTGAAGGAAAATCAAAGTTTCTTTTCTTTTTTTAATCCTTGCCCTAGGACATTTTTTTTCATTGCTTTTAGAGAGAGAAAGGGTTAGAATTAAAGGAAGCGATAGAGAAACATCGATGTGTGAGAGAAACATCAGTCAGCTGCCTCTGTTTGCCCCTGGAGGGGATCCCATGCCCTGGGACTGAGGATTGAACCTGCAGCCTGGGCCTGTTCCCCGACCAGGAATCAAATGCAGTCCTTTGGTTACAGGATGACGCTCCAGCCAACTGAACCACACCAGCCGGGGCTCAAGGTTTCTAAGACCAGAAGGCTAACACATTTTTTTGACCCAGGGTCTAAAGAAGGACAAGTTTGATTACACTGAACAAATGCACAAACAACAATGAAGAGTTTCTGCATGCCAAAAGCATCACAAGCAAAACATGAGGCCAAGAGCTTCCACCTTCCAGAATGACATATTAGACCATCTGTGCAGGGCTTGCCAAAGAAACGTTACACCCCACTAGTGACCCCCAGACGAGTAGTGAAGAGAGAGAGCTGCATGTGCCCTGTGCCCTGTGTTCTTCGATGCCGGTGGGGAGGAGAGCACTGCTTTCCCACCTGAAGCCAAATTCTGCAGGTCACAGGAGAGCTTGTCACGTGTCCCCTGGAGTTGAAGTAGCAGTTGGATTTGACCCACTTAGGAAAAATTCTACAGGCAGGTTACTTAGCGGTGCAGCCTTGGCTGGCTGAGCAGGAGCGAATTGTAGTTCGCAGAGTGGGGCACAGATGCTTCCTGCAGGACCCACCATGATGGATTGGAAGGATTCCACTTGGAGTTCTACTGGGCTCCATCCAAGAGAATTTCTCTGGAGGGGCAATGGGACCACAGCAGAGGGAGGGGACAGCAGATACCCCAGGCTTAGCAGGAATGTCAAGCAGCCAATGAGAGAGGAGGTCCTCCGCAGGGCGGAAGCTGCCATCTTCTGGGGCATCTCTGGGGAATCCTGGAAAGCATCCGGCAAAGAAAGAATCTGCTTTGGGAACCTCCAAGCAGTGGATGCAGTGCTATGCATGCCAACTCCTGAGCATGCAGAGCATATTTCCTAGCTGCCCTTGGGATTTGGTGGCATCATGTGACTGAGTGACAGCCAGTGGAGTGTGGGCAGGAGTGGTTTGATAGATACCTTCCCAAGTACAGTACACCCCAGGGATCCTCTGCCTCTTCTCTTTTCTAACCATAGTGAGCAGGATGAGGCTCTGGAAAATAGAGAAGGCACAGACTGGAAGAATTGGGGGCTTTGAATAACCTGTGGTCAGGGCTCTGCCTCCCAACCCGGCTCAAATGCTGATTCATGCTGCCTGTGACATGGGTGAGAGATAATTGTCCCTATCAAGTCACTCAAATTTGGGATGGTTTGTTGTTACAGTTGAAGTAAGTCTAACTAGTACACATTGACATCTAAGGACGCCATCGTCAGATTGTATCTATGGCAAAAACGATAGCTTTTACTGACCCTAACCTCTCTTTCCTCCCCCCACCCCAGCCCTCCAACCTTGGAGAAACCAGATGCTGACTGAGTGTGGGGCTCGAGGGGCAGGCCAGAAGGAATGGGGAGGAGCCAGAAGGAAAAGGAAGCAGCCAGTCCTTCCCCCAGTGGCAGAGTGGCAACCTGTGGTTGTGGGGAAGGGGACATCCTTAAATAGGTTGAAAATCTGACAGTTTTAATATTGTCCTGGGCTGGATATTCAGGCTAATACAATAGGGCCAATTTTGTAATTAAAATTACCAAAGGCATTTTTATTCTCTTCTTTTATGGGAAGTAAAATATGAGAATAGCTTGCAATTTCATCTGGGGGCAGAAAAGAGCCAGCCTCACAATAAGAAAGAAAAATAAGGTCATGTTTTTATTGTACCCTATAGAATCAAGCTCCTTTGACACAAAGGCCAACACATTTAGATTGTTTCCACTTTATTGCTACAAATAAGGCTTCAGTAAATAACCTTGCACATACATAATTTTATAAGCATATGGATATGGCTGTATAATATGTTTCTGGGATTGGAATTGCTGGTTGAAATGATGTGTGTGTTTGAAATCTCGGTGTTCCCAGCTGCTCCCCGTGAAAGCTGCCCTCTCGTTTTTGGCCCCTCCATCATGTACGGGAGAACTGGTCTCCCCACACCCTCCCTTCTAGAGTTTTGTATTAGTTCTCTGCAGCTGCTATAACAAATCACCACAAACTTGGTGCCTTAAAACAACACAACAGAAATGAGCTCTCTCCTAGTTCTGGGGGCCAGAAGTCGGCAGGTGTCAGCAGGACCACGCTCCCCCGAGATTCTTTCTGGGAGACTCTTTCCTCGTCTCTCCCAGCTTCTGGTGGCTCCCAGCGCCCACTGGCTCCCTTGGCTTGTGGCTGCATCGCTCCTGGCTTTGCCTCCGTCTTCGTGTGGCCTTGTCCTCTTCCGGCCACGTGCTCTGCCTCCACCTCACTCCAGGGGGACATTCATCATGGGAGTTGGGGCCCACCTGATAACTCATGGTGATCCCCTCATCTCAAGGTTCTCAGCTAGTTACATCTATGAAGACCCTTTCCCAAATATTGTAACAGTCACAGTTTGTGGGGATGAGGGTGTGGACATACCTCTTTGAGAGCCGCTGTTCAACCCACTACATGCTTATTAAAACTTAAAAAAGCCTTGACCCCTCTTAGCGATGAAAGCGTGGTATCCCTGTATATTTTATACTCCTTCCTTCTTAAAATGCTCTTGGTCCTTGATCTCTGCAACCCTGCTCTTGAGTCCTCTCCTGGACACCCCTTTCCAGCCACGTTTGCTGGTCTCTCCTCACCTCTGCCCAGCCCTCCACAGGGTGCACTCTGCAGGCCTCTCACCGCCTCGGTCCACATGTTTTTCCTCCATCTGACTCCACCAGTCCCGCGGATCTAACTACCACAGGCCCCACATTTTATCTCCTGCTCCAGCTTTTCCCCTCCACTCCAGCTGTACGTCCAGACTCAACATTTCCTCTTAGATGCACTGCTGTGCTGAGCTTATTGGAGCCTGAGGCCAAAGCGAACCCATGAGCCCCTGTGAAAGCTTATCAAAATAGACTCCAGTATTCTGAACCCAGCGGGAAAAGGCAGTACAAATTTTACATCAAAAATGACTCTGTGTGAACCCTGTGTGCCTAACCTGTTCCAAGGCCACTGTCAACCCTCATAAAGGGAGCGAGGGGTTCCCTCAGGAACCACAGGCTAATGCCAGGGATCACTCCTGTTGCCCATGTAGGGTGGTAAACCAAACAACCAGGCCCTCTCTATATTTAAAATTCTGATATTTTCCTCAATGTCATTTTTGCAATAATTTTGATTCAAAACCTACTGTAGTAAAATACCTTCATTAGTAAGTGTTTTTTTTGGTGCCCTTTTAAATTTTCTGACCGGGGCAGGGATGATGCTCACTTTACTCTGCCCTCAGCCCTGCTTGATATGCCGAAACCAAATCCGTCATCCCCACCCCACCGCAGCCTCAAACTCGTTCCTTGCTCCTCTCAGTGCTTGTTACCTCACTTTCCCGGCTGCTCAGGCTCAAACCCTGGGTTCCTTGCTTTCCCCTGCCCTCCATGCCATCAGTACACCTTGTTAGTGCCACCGCTGAAGGAACCGTGGTCTGACCATTTCTCTCCACTTCCAGCCCTGCCCGCAGAGCCCCACCCCCTGCTGTCTCTCGGCTGCGGCACTGCCACTGCCGGAGCCTGCTATGGGGCCTGAGGCTGTTCCCCGCAGCAGCTCTCTCGTCACTGAGAACAAGATCCAAGGACATTCTTGGTCGTCCAAGACCCTGTGTGATCCAGGCACCCGCATCCTACCTCACCCTCCCTCTGACGTAGTCCTCCTCCTTCCTGTGCCCCTCCCAGGCCACCATGCTCCGGCCACACTGTCCTTCTTACTGTTCCTCCAATATGGAGAGCCATTCCTGCGTCGGGGCCTTTGCACTCGTGTCCCTCTGCCTGAGAAGTGTCCCCACAGACCCCTGCATGGCCACCTCTCTCACTCCATTAAGATGTCTGCTCAAATGTCACTTCATAAAAAAAAAAAGCCTTCTTGACCATTATTTTAAAAATAATAGACCCACCTCCCTCCCTCATTTGTCTTTACCTGATCACCTGGTTTTATTTTCTTCATAATTACCCGTGACCACCTAAGGTAATTTATCATCTACACATGTATCTACTGTCTCACTAGGTTATAAATCCCAAGTTCCCAGAGCAGGATCTGACCTGGAGTAGTGTCTTAGAGCTACTACACCCAACCTGGCTCCCGGCCCTAAAATGCAGCCCAATACACCAGCCTTTGTTCTGTTTCTAGTGACCATGTGCCCTGTTCGAGTTCACGTGTTCTGGGCGTCTCTCTTTAAGCAAGATCGGATCTTTTGGTGTTTCTTCCTCTCTGTCTATCTCCCTCTCTCCCCTTAACACTGCTTCAGGCAGTTAATGAAAATCTGATGATAATGATTTTCCTCATTAAATCAGGGAGATGTGGTACAAATAGACTGACAGGTGGCCAGAAGGCACCGTGGAGACTCACGCTGACTGGTACCCTGGGAGACAGAGGTTGAGGTCAAAGTGATTGCGTTCTTGTTCTGTGGATGCAAACATTATAAGGCTTGTTTACATCACTGTTGATTACTCCGCTGAGCCTTGTTGTTAACACACTGGGGAAAATAAATACAATTCAAAGTCCTCTTTACCGAGGAGAAAATGGACCACTTGGGAATAAAAATAAACTTCAGAAGGAACAGGTGAGGTGGTTTGGGGGGAACACAAATGGCAGTGGCTCAGGTTATGAAAGGCCCGGCTGTTCACAGGGCGGAGGGAAGGCGGGCATCTCCATGCGGATCACCCAGGACCTAACAAGACAGAGATAGCAGGTGACATTCATTCCTCGGATTCTTTTAAAGAGGCAGGCACGGCGGAGTCCTGCAAGACAGGTAACATCATCACCCCCGTTTCACTGATAAGCAAACTGAAGTACATGCAGTTCATTAACTTGCTCCCGGTCACATGGGCTCCAAGAGGCTCACGCACGGCTTGCTGCTGAGTCTGTGGCCTGGGAAACCATAAACCAACCAAGAAAGCTCGTTTCCCTCCAAATTAGAGCTTGGGGTCCAAATTCATTCTCTGCATTTTAGACAGAATTTGACATAACCTGAGAAGGAGCCAAGGCACATGGTTTAAAGGAACAGAAATGTGTGAAGAAAGCACAAATGCCAATCTATTCACGGTAAAGGAGGGGTGGGGGAGAAAAGTTTCCCAAGCCTCCCGCTCAAAAATGAATTCTCACTTTGCAACTGAGAAAAAGCCATGGTGATGGGCTCCTCCTGGTTTAAACTTATGGATGGGCATACAGTGCCCTAGGAAAGGGTAATTGTAAGATTCTGGAAACTGCATTGTATTTTAAAATAAATTGTTGCCTGACACATTTTGGGTAGTCAGAAGACAGGGCCTGTATCATTTAAATATCATTCCCCCATACATTTTAGATGACAAACTGAAATTGGAGTGATAAGGAAGTAGTCGGATTGCTGTTTCCTGTGTGTAGTTTGTCACTGCTCTTGCTGCACCAGATTGGACTCTTCGGTGAGCGTGTCCCCCATCAATTGGACCATTGCAGTGGGATCCACCTCTGTGTCATCTCTGTGGTCCCAGGGTCATATGGTCTGTTGATTTTACATAAAGTAAGTAATGGCCACGAAGTTTTATATTAATTAAAGACAAATTAGACCCCCTAGAATCTGTGTGTGAGTTGGAGTTAGGCCAGCAGGTATGAGTCAGGATGCCGTCAGCTGTAAGGGGCAGAACCGTGACTTGACATGGCTGACAGTAAGTGTGGCTCTTACAGTGAGTGAGCTGGCAAACATCACAAGCTTGAAGCCAGCCCTGCAGAAATCATGGCAGCTCTAGGGGCACTTGGGGCTGGAACTGGGCCCCAGGGCTCCAATGGGACATCATCTCCCTGTCACATGTTTTGGTCTCTCTTAGTTTAGTCCCTCCTGTTAAAGATGAGCTTTCTCTATGGGGTGGGGAAGAGGGATGCCAGTTTCATTTTCTTTTTCTCCTCATCCCTTCAACTCCAGATGGAAAAATCCCAGAAAAGGCTGTGCTTGTCGCCGCCTGGTCACTTTGTCACCCTGGGACCCTTTTCCGAGGCCAATGGGATGGGAAGCTGTGGCCTTCCAGAGACAGTGCCTGAAGGTCTGGGCATGGGGCAGGAAAGAGGAATCATCACTCCATCAGAGGAGAGTCCATTCCTCTACTTGGGCAAAAACAACAGAGAGTCACCTCAGAAATGTTTTGCTATTTGGAATAACTCTTACGTCAATAGCTATGGACTGAGCTTCTGAGGCTTGGCACTGAAGGTTGGGTACAGTAAGAGTTCGACACCCAGTGTTTCTATAAGGCGTTCCCAAATGGGGAGACTCCAGGCCATTGAACATGCTAATCTCACCTTCTCATCACTCAACTCCCAGCTCAAGTGTCAGTTTCCCTAACCTCTAAAACTAGGCACATCCCTTTCTGTGCAGCTCTGTCCCTTTCTTCAAGGCGTCTTGCATTCACAGACCTGCTCGGATGCCTCGCTCAGTAGTTCTGCCCCCACTAGAGTGTAAGCCCTAGGAGGCAGGGCCATGCTGATATAAGCTCTCCATTGTATCCCCAGCCCTGAGCACAAACTCTGAATGAAGGGTGGGTGTCATTGCTGAAGATATCATCACGAATAACTTACCTGAGGAAGTGTGAAGAGCAAACAAAGCTGAGAGCCAGGGACAGAGCTTTGGGGAGGGCCTGCGTTAATTGAGTTAGAGGAAGGCCTAGAAGGAGGCTGAACCAAACAGAGATGAGCCCCAGGAGAGAAATTTGGCTTATCAAGCTTTACTCCAGCCAAGATAACGTCAGGTTTCCCTGCAAATGGAGAGAGGGCAGTGTTTCCTGAAGCAGAAAAACCTAGCCATTTCAAAAGAGCCAGAACCCCCTAGGTTTGATCTAGAAGAGAGAACAAGACTCAACTCACTGCCACAGTGGCTCCTGACCCAAGACGCAGCTGGCCTCCCAATGGGCAGGGAAAGCTCTGGGGCTCAGAACAAGTCTGAGCCGAGAGGCCTTGGGCCCAGCCTACAAATTCGATCTGGAGGGCCTTTGAATTCTTTAGGGGAAATAAACAAGTCCAAAGCCTCTGCTTGATATTTATGTTGTTAAAAGTTACTTTTCATTAGAGAAAGGAGTGATTGGGTCTTTAGTCATGCAAAAAAGGATGTGAACCCTTACACTGGCTCGGAGAAGCTGACACAGTCAGTAGGGCAGCTGGGACTTCTCTCCTCTGGCTGTGTGCTGGACCGGGAGCTTTAAAGCATGGCCGCACCCGGGCTCCAGTTCAGAACACATGAATCCAAATCTTTGCAGGTGCAGTCCAATCCCTGGGATTTTTTCAGGGCTCCTCAGGTGACTC
This sequence comes from Tonatia bakeri, assembly GCA_004024845.1. Lineage (NCBI taxonomy): Eukaryota > Metazoa > Chordata > Mammalia > Chiroptera > Phyllostomidae > Tonatia > Tonatia bakeri. The sequence goes on from PVIA01000562.1 coordinate 53,488, forward strand.
TAATGTGTAGCCAGGATTGAGAACCACCGACTTAAACTATTTCATATGGTAAGGTGAAAGCGTGGTCTTCCCTGGGGGCAGAAAACGTGTGAGGCTTTTGGAACTTGAGCTTTCTCTGCATGGGGCTAGAGACGGGGCCCTGGGAGAGACAGGGAGCTGGGAGAGACAGAACAAGAGGGGAGGGGGCTTTCGTCTGAACCAGGAGTGGACCCTCTGCAACATGGTGGCTGGCCTAGGGCTAAGGAGGTGGCCGCCAATATGGGATGAACCCTCAGTCCCATTTCTGCCCCGCCCCCACAAGGGCACAGTGCGTAAAAGCCAGGGTTTGTGGTACCCGCTTTATGACTGGTATTACATTTAATGATTTTTATACTATTTGATGATTCTTCCCAGTAGCTTGTGTTCGCAGGCCCACGGAGAGCAAGGAGAAGGCCGTGTCCACACGTGGGCGTGAGTGGCAAGACAGCAAGAGGTGCTCGGTGGAGCAGCTGGGCACAACCATCTTGAGAAAGGTGACACGCACCCCCACTCAGTAATGTTCAACTGTAGCTGGTAAGACACTGCACTGCCTGCATTGAGGGAAGGGGTTTTCATTTGAATAAAGTTTTTTAAAAATAGCAAGAAAGGGCAATCAATTTGACTGGGGACAAGCAGGCCCAGGACCAAAGCAAGACTTGCAGATTTGAAGCTAAGGCCTGGGGCCAGTCAGAACCGCCAGTGTCAGAAGCGTGGCCTTGTGTTCGTAGGGCCTGTGTGCGCATGTGCGTGTTGAGGATGGTGGTTGAGGACCCAATAAGCAATGGGGGTGCAATTATTCAACATTGGCCCTGTTGACAACCACTTAGTCCAGAAATTTGGCAATACAAAGAAGGGAAATAGAACCTCAGCTAGAAGAGGCTGAAGGATCCAACGAGGATGCTCTTACGTGTTTTACTTCAGCGCAGAATGGAGGTGTGCAGGCCTCACTGGAGGGGAAGGGGCGCCAAGTGAAACTGAAGGTGTCAGAGCAGGAGGGCGTAGGTGTGAGCCCACAGTTTCCTAACAGGATGTTTTCACTGTGTGTTCGAGATTGGGTCCTACTGGCAGAGAAGCCACCAAAGAGACTGGCTTCTCTCTCTCTCTCTCGACTCCGATGGAACGGTAGATCTCGTGCTGGCGACTTCCAGTGACTTGACATAGTTTCAGTCCAATTCTCAGGGCTGAAGAGTTTCCTTTTCTTTCTTTCTCCTGGTGACCTAATTTATACAGTTTAGAAATTTCTTGGTTTCAGTGTTTGGCTAAGATTTGTGCCTTTGGAAATGGGCTATGACTTCATTGTTTATGATAGATCTATTAATTTTGCCGTAGTCAGCTTTGGCAATGTTGAGATAGTCATTTCAAATTAGAGCCCTTTTTCCCCCTTCCCGAGATTAATAGATATCTATTTACACAAAGACAGAAAAAGGATCTTTGCATTTCCAGAGAATAGGAAAAACCAGGAGACTGCAGATAGTGGCCCCACACAACACAGTGGCTAAGAGAATTTCATGCCTTTCACAAAATAGGGAAGCAACACCAGCAAGGTAAAGAACAAATTATGAATGGATTTCTTTTCCAAACAAAGTGTCCACAGAATGAGAAAGGGAACATTAGGACTCATAAGAAAAATAAAGAATAATTTGATTTGTTGAAAGAGCAGACTCTGAATCACGGGGAAATGAGCAAGTTTAGCCAGCCAGCCTCCCCCCGTTGTTAATAACAACTTCTGATATTTTTACAGCAGTTTGCAATTTACATAGAGCGCTTCGTATCGGTGGCACCCTCCTTCTGGTGTTCTCCCCCAGCCCCCTTGGGCTTTCACCAAATCTGATCTCAACTCATTCCCTATAAGCAGCTTCAAACCTTTGTGGAACCAGACAAGGTCAGACTGAAAAAAAAAATTCTTTCAAAAGATAAAATGACTGATAATGTTTAATGTGTGACCTTTCCAGAGGCATTTGTATTTTACCAGAAGATAAGGTCTGAAGTTAAACACATGAATATGTAATTCTACGGCTCACGCAACAGGAGAGGGTTTCTGGGCAAAGGGAAGGCATATGACTTGAAGTGTCCTCTTTGGTATTCCTGAAATGAAGTTACACAGGAAGCTGCTTTGTCTTCTGGTAACACAATCCTCTCTGTAGCTGAACCTCAATTGCTGTTGACACACCAGTGGGAGAGATTTACCCCCAGGCTGATAGGCTGGGAGGACTGGCCATGACCCTGGTAGCAGATCTGCTGTTGCAGGGGCTCACCCCATGGAACAGAACTCACCTCAGTGGGGCTCAGGCACCCTCCAAGTCCACCCCTGAGTGTGGCTCAGAGGTGGTGGAGTGGTGCTACAGCATTGGTCTGAAGCTGTCCACTCAGTGCGCTGGCTCTGGGGCCCCCTGGGAGGTACAGACCAAGGTCAGCTGCCACCTCTATCCTGTCCAGGGCCACCCAGCGTGAGCTACACAGGGATCTGCAGGGGACTGCTACTTGTGCTGGGCTTGTAGTTGCCTGGGGGAGGCCAAGCTGTGAACCAAAGCTGGCTGTCACTAGTGCTGGACCTAGGGCCACTTAACAAGAGGTACAGGGCACACTGAGTCCAGACGCTACTTGGTAGAGAGATTTTAGGAAACTTTGCAGCATGAGCCAAGACAGGCTGTTTGTATGGAAAAGCCACTGGAGCCAGCTTGGGTTGAGCCTGAAAGTTGGGCCAGGCAGGGTCTCAGGGAGTCGCCATGGCAGGGCTAACAGTGTTGGCCAGGTTGATGGAGACTCTGATTTGGCACCCACCTGCTGGCTCCATTAAGGGAGGTCTCAGTAAAGGAACAATGTCCTCTGTCAACACTTCTGACCAGGAGAAAGCTGCCCCCCAGCTCCTGTCCTGATGCCAGATAACTTAGTGCCTCCCTGTATGTCCCTGGTGCTTTTTGAGCTGCTGCACCAGTGATGGAGCTCGGAGTGAGTGAGTCCAAGGAAGTTTGTGCGTGGGCTCATTAAGAAGAACTGCCAGGACTCCGGAAGACCCTGTCTCCATCAGCCACAATACCTTCTAGTTTTTATACCCAGAAGCTATGGGGACGTGTCCTTTTGGCACTGGAACCCTAAGTTCGGTGGCCTTGTATGGGGCTGGGACCCCTTGCTCCTCAGGGGGACCTCTGCAGCTGACATAGCCCTCCTGATTTTTCACCACCACCCACAGCTGTAGGGCCAGCCTGTCCCATGCCTCTACCAGTCTCAGTGTGGCTTCTTCTTTAGGGCCTTGGCTGTAGGGCTTCTGTACAGCTGGATTTCAGAAAAATGATCGTTGTTTTAGTTATAATATTGATGCTCAAAATGCTCTAATAATTAAGGAAGCTTATAATGAGAGAAGCAAACATCAAATCAATCAAGAAAGTTTCTTCACACACATTGTTATTTAGACACAGGCCAGGTATAGTGTGCTGGCTTTGTTGTTGTTGCCATTGCCGCTGCTGCTGTTGTTATTTCCTTGGTCCAGCTGGGCTCCATCAGAGCAGTGAGAGACGCCGCTCTCCCAGTGCCCACCAGTGTGCTGTGTGATCTACTGCGATCGTTACCCTTGGTCCCTAGATGAAGCATTATCACTCGAATGAACCTTTTATAATTCTCTGTATGTTTATGAAATTTGATATTTAGCAGAATACTAGAAAATTCAATAGATCCCTTTAATACCGTGTTCTTCCATCACCTTACCAAAGATGCCCTTCCTTAAAATACAGTGTCGTTGAACTGGTAGACTCCTTGTTACCTTTACACCATCACAGATTTTTAATTTTTTTGTTTATTTTATTTCGAGAGAGAGAGGAAGGGAGGGAGAAAGAGAGGGAGAGAAATATTGATGCGAGAGAGACTCATCAATCTGCCTCTCACACACACACCCCCAACCAGGGACCTGGCCTGCAACCCAGGAATGTGTCCTGACCAGAAATCAAACTGGCTACCTTTTGGTTTGCAGGATGACACCCTAGCCACTGAGCCACACCAGTCAGGGCCGCCGTCATAGATTTCTGATGAAGAATATTTAGAGAGTGTGTTTGCAGATGAGAAACTGACACTCAAAGAACCTCACACCTAATTTGTAGGAGAACCAGAATGAGAGCCTGGATCCTGTGAATCCAGGCTCTGGTCTTTGTGCCCCATACCACATGGCCCTGTTTTAGAAGCCCAGAAGCCTCCGGTGGCTCCAGAAAGCCAGTTATCCCATAAACCTCCAACCTAGAGAATATTATCTGGCCTTTGGAGTAGGTCCAGTTCTGGACTAGAAGAGGTTACTCTGTTCCCAGGCTTCATGAAGTCACTAAAAATGTTCTCAGATGATCTGATTGTCTCCAAAAATATGATATCTACATCCCACATGCTTTTGTTCTGTTTGGTCTTACAAGGAAGAATATCACTTAACTGAGTGATCAAGCCAAAAAGAAATTTGAATTGTTTTACGTCATCAAGTGTCTTCATTTTGCATTTAAAACCCAGAAACTCATCTTAAAGAGCAAAGGTTGAGTTCAAGATTAACATCAAAGAATTCCTCAGAAAATTGACTGGTCCTTGGAGAAGCTGTTCTTTCTGAGAAAAGCCTAGTGAGTTATGCTGGTACATTCGTAATCTGTCACAAAAATTGAGCATTTACGATTCTTTGGTTGCGCGTACACAGAATCATCTCAAGGAAAACTGGGGGAAAAACCGAAGAACAAAACCAAATAGTCAATTGTCTTGGTATTTTGGCTACATAATGACAAATATATTAGCTGTTTGCAAGGATCTATGACTGCCTATATTTTTTATCATCCAGATTTACAGTTATAAACACAATCTAATTCAAACCTGCATTATTGTCAAAGAACAATGTGTTTCTACTTGGGGTATAATTGAAAAGTTAAGTCACAGATTTTGATGATTACTAGCTTAATGAACCAATATAGCATAGTTGGATATGAAACAGCACAACTCATATAATCAAAAATTACTTGAAAGGAAAATATCACATAGGAGAAAGAAGCGAAGCAATCCATCTGCAATTTGTAATCAGAAGCCAGCTCACCCACCGTTGGCATAATGAGGTGTGTTTTAGATGTAGGTGCTCATTAAGACAATGATTTGAGAAATTTCAATATAATGGCCAGGTCTCTGGAAGGCTAAACCCTGAGTCCTACTGATTACTAACAGGAAAGACCATTAACACACAATTTGCAGCTTCAAGGATTCACACTCATCTGTCTGAGAGTTCATCGAAGAAATTCCTGGTGCCCAGAAAAAGGCAGGTGGGGAGACCACACCAAAGCAGGGGTTCGCCCTGAATGGGAAAGATGTGCTCTCAGCCACATCTGTTTATCAGTCTTCAGAAGCTTCACTGCTCCTAGCCGCGGGCTTTCTTTCCTTTGATTTTCATTTGTTCATACAAGCAATAATTAATTACCTTTCCATCTGTATGAATTATTTGGACAATGGGCATAGATTGATGTCAGTGACTACGTTAACTGGGCCAGCCTTCTCGAAAGTTAGAGGTGCCTTTCCTGGCCTCCCAATCTAGGTATCGGATGCCTCCACCCATCACAATGTTTCAATTACTTAAAAGTATCCTTTTTAAAAAGGAATTCGGTTTGGTCTTTACCACACATTTCCTCAGTGGGATGTAAGTGCAGTAAGGTCAGGTTCCTTGGTGACCCACTTCATTGCTGGATCTCCAGTGTCTGGGACGGAGCCTGGCTCATGGGGACACTGAACACATACTCATGAAATGAGTATCGGAACATCTAAGACATGTGGCCTTAATTAGATCTGTCTGTTTTCTTCACAATAAAAGCTAAGTTTTAAGTTGTAATGCAAAAGAGAAAGTCCTTGAAGACAGGCTGAGAAATTGGAAAAAGTTAGGAGTAACTACTGGGTTGGCCAAAAAGTTCTTTTGTTTTTTTCTTAGTTGTCTTTAACTTCATTCAAAATAATTTTGCTAGATTGTATTGTGACAGCTGTCATTTCAGCATGCATTTAAAAATACTTATCAAAATCAGTGAATTTTTGTGTCACCATTTTAATATTGAAGATGGAAGAAAATACACATTTTCACCATATTATGCTTTACTATTTTAAGAAAGGTAAAGATGCGATTGAAACGCAAAAAAAAAGACCTGTGCAGTGTGTGGTGAACGTGCTGTGACTGACTGAATGCGTCAAAAATTCCAGGAGCCAATCCCAAGCACCAAGGGACCCACACCATGAGCCCCAACCAAGTTCACGATCACTACAGTCTTCTGCTTAGATGACCTTCTGTCTTTGCAGAGTCTAAGGATGGATCTTACTTAAAGTTAAATCGGAGTCCTCCAAATAAGTCTTTTTAAATGTAACAGTGTCCCAGTATCTCTGATCAAGTCCTTTAGTTATTAAAGAAAAACCTTGCACTAACACAAATCTTTTGAGTGAAACAGTAGACTCTTGGGTAAATGCCAACATACTTCCACGTCTAATAAAACCTATTTAAACCAAGGAATAGCTCCGAGGAATAATTGCTTTCAGATACAAAACAAATACTTCCCTGAATGCTGTCATTATCTTTGAAGTGATGAATAGCAAAAATAACCCATAGGTCCATCCATTTATTAGAGAAAACATTATACGTTTTCAAGAAGAATAGACCAAAATAGTATTACTTAGCTGCAGACCCCCACACTCCTTTTTTCTTACTAATCATGTTTCTTCCATTTTCAAGATTGCATCTCTAAGATTTAATAAAATCTTATTATTCTTCTAATGTCTAGAAATTAATAATGTAGAGGAAGATATTAAATAACCAGTGGAACTTCTTATAGAGATATGCAGAAATTCTCCTGTTTTCTACCTTGTAACCTGTATGGTCTATGGAATTTCTCAAATTTAAATCATCATGATGAAGAGAGAGGATTTCTGAAAACTGGAGTTACCATTTTTATCTCTAGCTGGGTTTGTAAGGCTGAACTGGGACCTGAATGCTTCTGAGGCCAAAAATCACCCTCCTCTGTCCCAGAGGGGAAACAGGGAGCTAAACGAGCCAGGTTCAAATCCCAGCCCTGTTACTACAAACTGGACTGTGACTGTTGACAAGTTATAGAGTGTTTGCTAGTCTGAAATTTAGGAAAAACAGCTGCTATCTCATAAGGTGTCACAAGGGTTAAATGAAATCTTTCATCCCCTCCATGTTGAGTCTCTGCGTCTCTACACTAAAAGAAAGAATGAAAGAGAGAAAGAGAAAGGAGACAGACAGAAAGAAAATACACAATGGCAACAACAAACCCCACACAGCAAAAACAAGCATTCTAGAATCGTGGGAATGCACGGGGCAAATCCACCAAAACTTGGGTGTGGACTTGGAGATCTGCCTCCTCGTCTTGTGAGACTGGAAACAACTCTTTGTTTTACCACTAGAAAGAGCACATTTCACGCTCGTGAAAAGAAGAGGAATGTTTGACTTCTCAGATTTGTTTGAATTCTGACTTTCCATGTTGCAGGAACTCAAAAAGTAATTTCTTGAAACTTATTAAAATTTTTACACCTTTACTCGTATCTTGAAAACTTTAAGATGTGCTTTTCAATCATCCACATTTCCTGTCCCCTTTCTCTATTTGTACTCTTAAGTTGTTATAGCAAACGAGGCAGTTGAGACGGAAACATTTGTTACTCTGATGTAGTATGTCAACGATACTCTTTTAAAGTCTTTGCAGTGTGTTTTGATGTTAAATAACATCACAGACACACACAGTCTGACTGAAGTACTAGTGGTGACTCACAGTCACCCCTCCCCCATCTCCCCCGGAGGCTGTGGTTTGACTCTGTCACCTTCCCTTTCCCTTGACAAAAGTGCTATTTGACAGGAGTATTCCTTGTTTAGTCCCATGAATCAAACGTTTTGTTTGGGGAATCTGGAGAGAGCACCACACCTTGTTTGGGGCCCAGTACAATGGACTAGTGGACCTAGACACCTGACACGTGGCACCTGGAAGGTGCTCTGGACCCAGCTCAGCAGTTTAGTCCCAAGAGTGGAGGGCAATTGAACAGGGACAAACTAGTGACATAAGGACAACACAGCAGTGGGAGGGGCCAAAGAGCCCCGTAAACAGAAAAAAGAATTGAAGTACTATAGAGAAAGTCAGAATGTTAGGGAGGCAACAAGGGGTCAAAAGGGAATGGGGTTCTGTCGAGGGAGGTGTGACCAGGACAAGGCTATTAAAGAACTGTGTTAAGAAGACAGACAGCTCTTGTGATGGTTAATTTTGTATGTTAGCCAGGTTGGACCACGGTGTCCAGTTGTTCGGTCAACGCTAATGCAGATGCTGCCATGAAGACCTGCGGTGGAGCTGGTTAGCGTCGGCAGTCAGCTGTCTCGAAGCGCAGCAGATGGCTCTCCGCAGTGTGCGTGGAACTCCTCCAGTGAGCTGAAGGTTGTAAAAGCAAAAATTAAGGTTTCCTGGAGAAGAAAAGATTCTGCTTCAAGGCTGTAACCTAGTCCTGCCTGAGTTTTCAGCCTGCTGCCCTATGGATTTTGGGCTTTAGGCTGCAATGGGAACTCTTCTTACCTGAATTTCAAGCCTGCTAACCCGCCCCAGAGATTTCAGATTTTCCAGTCCCCACAACCATGTAGCAAATTTCTCACAATGTATTATCTATATCTATATATCTACATCTGCCTCCACATCTATCTCTACTCTGTATCTATATCTGTCATCTAGCATCTGTCAATCATCTGTCTCCTGTTGGTTCTTCTCCTCTGGAGGACCCACAAGCCAAAGGCCTTCCCCCACCCTGTTGCTCCCAGCGAAGTATGACAGGTCACCTGTGGACAGGTCACCTGTGGACAGATCAAAGCAGAGCAGGCCTGAGAAAGGAGGGCCTTCCACATGGGCCCGGAAGTGCCCCTCCTCTGAATCTGAGGGAATTTTGAGCTTCTTCTCTCTGCCTTCTAGTTTACTTTTTTCTCTATTTACATAGTTTTAACCACTCAGTTGAGGTTTGATCCCTTTTTCTATTCATCTGTTAGGCTGAGTCAGGTTCCGTTTCCAAATGCCAGGAATAGAATGTGTTCCCCATCCCCACCCGCTCTGGGTAGAATAAGGGTTTGCAGGTCACAGTTCCCCTTGTGGGATGGAGATGGGAACCTGCACCCTCTGTTTCTTATGCAACAACGACTTCAAGGTAGTGTGATTCCCAGATGCACAAGTGAGAGATTAAGGGGTTGCTCTACGATTGCAGCTCTTTGTGTACCGGCTTCAACATCCACCTGAGACAGAGAATCCCTTGAGATCAGGGACCATTTCTTTCTCTTCATTGTATTCCTGCCATTTTGAGCACAGACCACTTGTTCCGAAAGGTTTGCTAAATTGAATTGGAAAAAGAGAACAGAGGTCATTCTAGAATTGTATTACACTCCAACACATCTGCTCCTATTTATGTAAGAAACAATTTTTAAATCTTGGAATTAAGGTGTTTTTTTTTTTGTTTTGTTTTGTTTTTTTTTTTTTTTTTGCTTGGGCATGCCTTCAGAACCAGATCCAAACTTCCTAGTCATTGCGTTATGACTGCAGACTGTTCTCTCTTTTAAAAAAACTTGAAAAGACTCTATCTGTGCTGGGCACTTCTGTATATGTTGCTACATTGATTTAGTTACTTTCCATTGTTCCTTTTCAGTAGTACAGAGCATTCATTTTATTTACTTTTCTCAGTTTTAACACTTAATTTATTCATATTTATTGATGTTTTAATGCTAAGTACATTTGTTCCTCATAATATCTCCTCAGGTGGGTGTTTTACCCTCTCTTTACAGGTGAGAAAGGGGTAACTTTTGGGGAAGGGAACTCAGTGGGAGGGGAGTTCGGCTGTTTCCTTACTCCAGGCACCAGGCCTTTTCTTCCGCTCCACAGTGTCATCTTCTTTCCCCTCTCGGACTTCCAGTCTTCTGAACATAAGCATCCTTATCTTTTTAGCTATTAATCACTGCACCCCTTTTAATCTCACAGTAACTGTCTTCATAGTTTTTTTTTTTTTTTTTTGTCGTCGTTGTTGTTTAAATTGAGGTTTGTGCTGAGAGAGTCGTGAATGAGTGGTGTGTTAGGATGAAGAGATGGAAGAGAATTAAGGAGATTTAGGCCCTGGCCAGGTAGCTCATTTGGTTAGGGCATCATCTCGACACACCAAGGTTGTGGGTTTGATCCCTGGTCAGGGCAAATACAAGAATCAACCAGTGAATGGATAATAAGTGGAACAACAAATTGATCTCTCTCTCTCTCAATTAAAAAAAAAAAGAGTTGAAGAGATTTTCTCATCTGTAAGTTTGAGAAATTCTGAGTTGTGGGAAAAGGTTTTGTAGAGAAAATACATGTTTTCTAGAGTGTCATTAATTACTGTTTAGTACTTTCCTTTTTTTCCACCTTCCTCTTTCCAAAATTGTTTTAATAAACAAACCTGACCAAGTAGGTTATTTGGAACCTGTGATTACCATCACACTATTCCAAACAGAGGTGTTATGTGTCCTGGATCCTCGAGAGTGGAGTCCACAGCGTGGTAGCTGATACAAAAGAAATTCACACGGACTACCAAATCCTGTGGAAGAAAAGGGGCAAGCAGCTTTTCTCTCAAGGGGAACAAAAGCCTCCACTCTTGCTCCAATGAGCTGTTATTGTCTTACGGGGTAATCACATCACAGAGAGGGATATTTGCAAATGAAAAGGCACAAGTGGTTACACTGGTCCTTGGAAGGTTTAGGATGGTTTTTAGAAAGTTTCTTTGCAGTAAATGTTTGCACTGGGGCTGGGCCCAGGCCACGCAGGATGGTCCACTACAGTTACGAATGTGAGGGTGTTGGTATAGGTGCCAGAGATCCAGTCCCTTTGAGTGTCTATTGCTTACCTCTCCTAGTCCTTTGCTATTGAGAATGTAGACCTTGGACCGACAGGGTCACGGTCTCTTGGGAGATTCTGGAGATGCAGGTTAGCAGATTCTCACTAGAGGCCTATTGAACTAGAAACTCTCTTGTGACTCCTAAGCGCATTCAAGTTTAAGGTAGTTAGGCTCGAGTTTTTGTAGCAATCTTGGTCTGTTCTTTTGGAATCCTACGTTTCCTTTGCTTAAAATATATGTATATATAAACACAATTGAAATAAATTCCTGATTATTTTAGCAAGGTTATTCTTGTGTGTATTATTCCATAGGCTTTTGTTCTAGTTGCCTTCGGGAATGCCATTCAATCAGTTAAATCCATTACTTCCAGTTCTCTTAAAAATCTTTAATGTTTCCTTGAAGGCAAGGGTCATGTTTCATTCACCTCTGTGCATCCATAGTTTCCTGTGTGTGAATGCTCAATAAATTGAAAGCTGAATGAATTCTGAGTAAGTGACTGAATAAATGAATATATGGAAGAAGAGGAATCTAAGTGGTACATTCCTTGAAGACTGGGACACTGTCTTAGTCGTCCTTGAATTGCCAATGCTTCCCAGAAAAATGATAAATAAGTACTTCCTCTAACAACTTGGTTAAGTTGTTAGAAGAGAAGACCTCGTTTGTTTATTCCTGGCACAAACCCACAGAGAGTAGAGACAGGAGAAACGCAAACTGAACGGAGTGTTGAGTACAGTGCTAGGCACCTTTATATTTGTTACCTCAGCTGATCGTCACCACATTTTGTGAACTGGGTATTACTTTACAGAGACAGAAACTGAGTTCTGAAGTTTAAGTGCCTCAGCCAAGTTCACACAGCTAGTGTCAGAGACTGATAATTCTTGCAAATGATTGGCTGTGCCATTGTACGCACAGCCCTGTTTCTGCAGAGATTGAAAAGTGGAAAAGGATGGATCCTATATAATACAACACAAAAACAAACATGTGAGTTCCAATTCGGCATCAGAGGTGGTGTGGCTCTGGAGGAAAGAGCTCCTCTTGCCTTTCAACCACAGACTAGGCAGGAACAATGCAACGAAAATCTGCTCCCTCTCAGGTCGTTTTTCCGCTTTCGGAACGCAGGTGCTGGGACCATCAGGCGCGGGGGGACCAGAGAGGAACGGACACAGGGCCCGGCAGTTGCCTGGTAACGCCCGCTGGAGGAGTCCCAGCGTAATAGAGTCCGGGAGAAGTGTCTCTAGCCCTACGTGGGACCCCGTAGTGGTTCTCTCGGCACTGGCGGCCTGTCCCCGCCGGTCGGCGGGTTAGGGCAGGGGAAATGTTGCAGGAGGAGTCGGATCTGTCTCTCATTATTGCTCAGATAGTCCAAAAACTGAAGGGCTCCAATTTGTACTCTCAGTTGGAACGGCAGGCCTGGGTAAGTGAGGCCGAGTGGAAGGGGGTGGGGACGGGCAGGGCAGGCGATGCCTCCGGTCTCCTCCGGCAGCCCACCGGCCTAAGCTAGAGCTCGCCTCTGGCCTCTCTGGCTCCGCTCCTGTGCACGGAACATGCTCTCTTCCAGGTCCACTTGCTCAGCCTCGCACTCGGGGTGATAGATTTTTGAAGAAGGGTGGGGCGCGTCATGCCTTTCTTGAGGCCAGAGAAACGCTACATCTGTTTATTCATATTATAGCCCTTTACAGGTCTTTATTTTTAAGCTGCTGGAATCAGTGGAAGTCGTCCAGACCACGCTTTCCCCCTCACTTTTTCTGTTCTGTTCGTGGGTTTGGACTCCCAGGTGCCTCTTTGCTTTAGTCTCAATCGCCTTGCACTCTACTCTCCCTGCAATAATTCACCCTCTCTATACGTCCACCCTGCATTTTTTGAGTATTTTCTAATGTGCTAGGTACTTTAATGCAGAGATTCATCAAGAGAGATTTTCTTTGTGTGTATGTGTGAATGTCATGGAGATGGAATTACACAGTATGTACATTTAAATTTTTTTTGTCTGTGACAGTTGACATACAGTGTTATATTAGTATCAGATGTACAACATAGTGATTAGATATTTGTATTGTTCAATATATCTTACCAAGTGGGCTAAACCCCAGTAAGTCTAGTTCCCATATGAGCTATGTTCCTTTTTATTGCTGAGTAACACTTCATTGTTTGGGTAGACTGTGAATTGTTCATCCATTCCTTGGATGCTGTGCGTTTTTTATTATAAAGTTAGGGGTTTCCAGTTGTGGAGATTGTGAGTAAGGCTGATATATACATTCTGGTACAGGTTTTCCTCTCTCTGGGATAAAAACCTAGGATTATATGTTTATGTCTAATTCTGTAAGAATCTGACAAACTTTTCCAAAGTGTCTGAAGCATTTTGCATTTCCACCAGCAATTATGAAAGTTTCCGTTGCTTTGCATCTTTCCTAGTACTTGATGGCAGTTTATTTATTTTCTTTACTTTTTCTTTTTTAAACTTACATTATATTTTATTGCTTCTGCTCTTACCATTGTCCCAGTTTTTTCCCCTTTGCCACCCTCCATCCCCACTCCCTCAAACATACCAGTCCTGGTATGTGTGTCCATGCCCACGGGCCATGCATATGTGTTCTTCAGCCACTGTATTCCCTGTGCTGTACTTTACATGCCCATGACTATTCTGTGACTACCAGTTTGTACTTCGTAATCCCCTCACTGTTTTCACTCATCCCTCCGACCTGACCTCCTTTCTCATATGGCAACCGTCAAAACATGCTCTTATTTGTTTCTGTTCATTGCTTGGTAATTTTGTTTTTTAGATTCAATTATTGATAGATATGCATTCATTGCTGTGTTATTGTTCATATTTTTGATATTCTTCATAAAGGAGACCCTTTAACATTTTATGTATATTGGTTTGCTGAAGTCCTACATAACATTTTCTTTCTGGGAAGCTCTTGATCTCTCCTTTGATTCTAAATGATAGTTTTTCTGGGTAGAGTAATCTTGGTTGTACCTCCTTGCTTTTTGTCACTTTGAATATTTCTTGCCAATCCCTTCTGGCCTAGCTGACAGTCTTACTGTAACTCCCTTGTAGGTAAAAAACTGCTTTTCTCTGCTGCTTTTAAGATTCTATTGTCTTTAATTATGGTGTGTCTTGGTTTGGCCCTCTTTGAGTTTATCTTGTTTGGGATTCCTGGGATTCCTGAACTTGTGTGTCCATTTCTTTTAACAGGTTACAAAGGTTATTTTTGGTCATTAGTTTTCCAAATAGGTTTTCAGTATCTTGCTCTTCCTCTTCTCCTTCTGGCACCACTATGATGTGAATTTTGGTGTGCTTGAAGTTGTGCCAGAGGCCCTTGCGCTGTGATTATTTCTTGTGTTCTTTTTTCTTTTTGCTGTTCTGATTGTGTAGTTTTTGCTTCCTGTCCTCCAAATCCCTTAACTTATCCTCTGCTTTGTCCATAACTACTTCTTTTCTGTCACTATAGTTTTTATTTCTGATTGGTTCTTCTTTATGGTTTCCATGTCCTCTTTGTATGTGGATGAAGTTTTCACTAAGTTTATCTAAGTTTCTTGAACATCCTTATAACCAGTATTTTTCAACTAGGCATCTAGTAGATTGTTTTGAACTCTGGTCTAGTAGACTGTCTGTCTCCTTTTAGTTTGGTTCTTTTTCTGGAGTTTTGTTATGTTCTTTCATCTGGGACATGTTCTTTGTCTCCTCATTTTGGCCTCCTCCCTGTTTTTGTTTCTATGTATTAGGTAGAGTTTCTATGACTTGCTGGCTTGGAAGAGTGGCCCAATGTAGTAAGTGTCCTGTAGAGTCCAGTGGCACAGCCTCCCCTATTACTCAAGCTGGATACTTGAGGTGTGCCCACCATGTAGGCTGTGTATACCCTCCTTTTGTAGTTGAGCCTTGATTGCTGTTGACAGGTCAATGGGAGAGATTTGTCCAGGCTGATCAGCTGCAAGGACTGGCTATGACCACTGACCAACAAACTCTGACCACTCTAGAGGATCAGCTGTGCAGGGACCCAGTCCACAGCACAGGACTTACATGAAGAGGGCTCTGGTGCCCACTGAGTCTGCCTTGTGAGTAAGTCATTTGTGGAGGTGGTTGGGTCATAGTGCTTCAACATGGTCTGTAGCTGTCCACTAGGTGTCAGGCGCTGGGGCCTCCCAGAAGGTGCAGGCCAAGATCAGCCACTACCTGTGTTCTGACTGGGGCCACCCAGCATAAGGTACAAAGGGATCCGCAGTTGGCCGCTACTTGTGCTGGGTTTGGAGGTGCCCAAGTGAGTCCAGGCAGTGAACCAAGGCCGTCCACTGCTAGTGCCGGGCCTGGGGCCACTTGTCTGTAGGCACAGGGCACGTTGAGGACACATGCTACATGTTTGAGAGAATTTAGGCAAATCTGATGCATGAACCAAGAGAAGCCATTCGTATGGAAAAGCCTCTGGAAACAGTTTGGGTGGGTCCAAAAGTTTGGTGGGGCAGGGCCTTGGGGAATCACCAGGGTGGCGCAAACAGTGTGAGCCAAGTTGATAGAGTCTCAGATATGGCACCACCTGGCCACTCTGCTGGGCAGGGGCCCAGGAAAGGGAAAATGGCGTCTGCCAGCACTTCTCTGGGGAAAAGCTGCCCCCCAGCTCTTGCCCTGATGCCGGGCACTTCAGTTCTTCCCCGGATGCCTCCGGTGCCTTTCAATCTGCCTCCCGTGCTGGAGCTAGAGGGAGTGAGTTCAAGTAAGTCCGTGCTTGCACCCTTTGACAGGAACTGTCTGGGACTCTAGGAGTTTGTCTTTCACAGCCCCAGTTCCCTCTGGTTTTCATAGCCAGAGTTATGGGGACTTACATTCAAGGTACTGGAGCCCTGGCGGGGGAGCCCTGCTGTGGGTCTGGGACCTCTCACTCTTCGTATACCCTCCCAATTTTTAACCGCCACATGTGGGTGTGGTACCAGCCCGTTCTGTGTCCCTGCCCCTCCTACCAGTCTCCATGTGGTTTCTACTCTAATTCCATGGTTGTAGAACTTCTATTCACTCTATTTCTGGCAGTTCCGAATAACGGTTGTTCTGCAGTTTAGTTCTAATGTTGACATAGTTGTGTGAGGAGGTGAGCCATGCCTGCCGGTGCTGCCGTCTTGCAGTCTCTGATGTCATTTTATTATTAATTAATTTTTATCTGTTAGTTATAGTGTTCTGGTCGGAGAGTAATGATATCCCATTGTGATTTTAATTGCATTTCCCTAATGATACTGATACTAAGTATCTTACCATGTTTATATTTTCTTTGGTAAAGCAGTCTATTGAAATTCTTTGCCCGTTTAAGAAAATTGTGTTATTCTCTTGTTGAATTGTAAGGATTCTTTATATAAAAGACACAGGTCCTTTATCAGATATTCATCTTGCAGGTGTTTTCTCCGTCTGTGGCTTATCTTTCCATTTTCTCAACTGGGTCTTTCAAATAGCAAAAAATTTTAGTTTTGATGACACACATTTTTTATCAATTTCTTCTTTTATGATTTGTGCTTTTTTATGCCCTATCTGAGACTCTTTTCCTAACCATTTTGTTCTGGAAGTTTTATAGTTTTAGCTTCTACATTTGGATCTGTGACCCATTTTCAGTTAACTTTTGTGTGTGCCCCTCCCTCACGGGAGAGGAGAGTCTGGGTGGGCGCCCTGGCTTATGCTCCTCTGTAGCGGCAGCCTGTCCCTCAAACACCTGGGCCGCGGACGAGCCCCTGCAGCCCCTGCTCTGCCCCCAGTCTTTTGCATGGACACCTTTTGTTAGAAGTTGACAACTTGTTTTCCAGTGTGGCCGCATCAGTTTGCATTCCCACCAGCACCAAGAGTTCTGCTGCGCCACATCCACACCTGCGTTCGGTGTTTTAGGTGTTAGCCAGGCTAATGGGTGTATTGTAACATCTCACTGTTGCTCTGATTTGTCATTTCTTAATGGCAAATGATACTAAGCATCTTTTCATATGTTTATTTGCCATCTGTATGTCTTCTTTGGTGAGGTATCTGTTCGGTGGTGAGGTATCTGTTCGGGTCTTTCGCCCCTTTTTAATTTGGGTGTTTTCTTATTGCTGAGTTTTGAGAGTATTTATTTTGCATCAGGCACAACCCTAGACCCAGGGCATACAGCACTGACTGGCATGAAGTAGTGTCCTCCTGCAGAGATGGTACGTTACAGGGAAATACAGGTCCACAATCCCTTACCCAAAACCTGGGGCTGGACATGTTTTGATTTCAGATTTCCCCCCAAATTTTAGAAAAGTAATTTATGCATATTCTGTATGGTATTTAATGTCCCTACCGTGATCTTGCCACACCCAGTAATTTTACACATTAACGTTTATGTAGCAAAATGTATGAATTTTCACACTCAGTGTAATAAATAAGGCCTATAAATAGTCTCATGTCAATTCAGGTCCGATTAGATCTTGCCTTCAAAAGAGTTGAAGTCAGGACAGATTTTACCACCAATTCAGTTACACAAAACTTTGGTTTTCAAACTTTTGGGGTTTTGGAATTTCAAATAAAGTCTTATGTATCTGTACCCGTAACATCCAAGAGTTTATTGCCTTGCTGTAGTAAAAAGCAGGGCAAGGAAATGGAAAGTTAAAGCAGGGTAAGGGGGTGATTATGTGGGACACTCTAAGGCATATATTTGATTGGTTCTTTAGACAAATAAATCAGCAGACCTATGATGTTACAGATTCATAAAATATATTGCTATAGGTTTTTTTAAAGTAATGCGATCTTGGACTTGAAAAAATGTGATAACTTTGCCTTAGTTTATATCCATTAGCTCAGACACTCAATAGAAATAGGCTAACTCTTAAAAGGCAACTTTACAATCAGCTTTGATAATGTACTTTTAAACATCTGGCTGTATTTGTTACATACCTTTACAATTTTAATCTAGAGAGTGTTCTTCTGTACCAGCGTTTTCTGGACTGCCTGCATGTCACCTGTTTGAGTTTACTCCGGGAGCACTAGAGGGCTGTGGTCCCACTGAATTAGGAAAGTGAAATCACACAGAACATTTCTAAGCCACTGTAAATGAGTTTTAGACTTCTTCCCTACTAGTGATTCTCTTTTAGTATTATGATTAAACATGGACTCTTTTAATGTATCCTTTTATATATTGAAGTTTAATTATTTAAGATATTAATGTGATAACATGGAATTCTGTGTTTCTAGAAAGGGGTTCTTTCCAAGTTTCCTGAGTCACTTTGTTATGAAGTCACCCTGCATCTTCAAGTTGCATTTGCCCACTCATCCTCTGGACATTAGAATAACAGCCTAGATCCAAATTTGGTGTCTAGCACCGACTCAGCATCATTACTTTTTTTTTATCATGCATTATTTGTATTAAAAATGGATGTTGTGGTAAAACCTCAAATGTTATTTCCATTCCATTAAGTATTTACTAAGTCTTGGTGCTCAGACTGTTATTATAAATAATAGAATTGTGACAGGAAGGAACCTGAAAGAAGATAGACTCCGGAGAGAGAAGTGACATAAATGATGGTGTGTCGCCAAAGCCTAGAACCCAGAGCGTCTCAGGCCGGTGCCCTTTACTAACAGACTGGAGGGCTGTGTCTCGTCTCGAATGTTGTTTTGTAGTCATCATTGCCAGAAGTATGTACCCCGTATAGAGATTTAAAGATCATAAGAAGGAGAAAAGAAACTGACCTTCATTTATTAGTTATTTTAGGAAAAATAAAATTCAGTGACTTTAATGAAAGAGATTTTAATTGAATACATTTTGTGCAAGGCATGGATAGATAGAACATATATTCGTGTTGAAAAGCCTGTGTCATGATTAGAGTTAGTATTGTCTGGGTTTTTCCCCCTCTTTCTGTCTCTCTAGGGTGGGATGCGGCGTATACTAGGGAAAGCTCCTAATTGGACTACTGCAGTTGATACGTAGATGAGTAATTCAGGGACTCCGGTTGAGTTTGGTGTGAATTGAACCAGGGAGTGATTATCCTTACTCATACCTACCTTGGCTATGGTTATGCATAAGACAGTGAAGAAGTGGAAAATGGTGCATAGGATTTCAAAATAAGGAACATCTTGTCTTCATAGAATATATGGACTGGAGGGATAAGACACCTATTAACATGTGGGTTTGCTTTGTGTAAAGTATATCTCTTCATACTTTATTTCAGGACTGAGTTACTTAGAGAAGGTCATGTAAGATTCTTGTTGAAATAATTAGGTAAAGGCCAACTTGAAATGAGAGGGAAAAACTTGATTAGTAAATGTGAACTGAAGACTGTTTCAGGCATAAAGTATGTTATGAAAAGAGGCTAAGACACACAGAGGTGGAGTAAGGGGGGGTGGGGTAAGACAGCCAGCGCTCCAGAGAAGTGAGTCAGCTTGGGACATCAGCACAAGAAAACCAGCAAGGGATCATCTTCAGGTGAGAGAAACTGGAGCAGGGGTCCCATCACGCACACACATGGAGGAGAAGGCATGGTCAGCTCGCGCAGAGCCAGAATTTCCAGTTGGAAACGAAAACTTGTTCTCGGCTGCAGTGCATGCCTACAGGACTGCTAGGATTACAGAAGCAAATCTAGCCAACAGTTTTAGAAAGAACCAAGAGTACTAGGAAGAACTGGGGATACCCAATTCAACACGTTTTAATGAGCCTCTCTTCTGTGGCAGTGATAGGTGCTCGACGGAAAATAGACCAAGTCCAGAGCAATTATATGAATGACAAAAGAATGTTTGGGGATTCATGTGACAAAGGGTGTTATATCTGTTTTTAAATCACACTTACCTCTTAGGTTTTTGTGTGTTTGTTTCTCAATACATTGTGAGTTCCTTGAGAGTAAGGGGGGACGCTGTCTTCTTTTTCTTTTTATATCCAACAGCTGACACATAGGCCGTGTTCAGTTAATTATCGAAAGAAGGCAAATGAAAAGGCGTATATGAGGTATAAGTATACTGAAAGGAAATGGCTGGGGATGGGGAAGCCTTGGATAGCGTTCAGGGTGGGAAGACGGGAGTGAGTTCCCAGTACAGGAGCAGCGGGAAGGCTGGGCGGGTTTCAGGGCAGGGCGCTTCTAGAGAGATCACAAGGCTGTGTGGGGCTAGAGTTTTACAGGGTTGTAAGTGCCAGGGTGAACTTGCCTTTGTTCTGTGGGCAGTGAATGGGGTCGCTGAGGGCAGTGAATGGGGTCGCTTTGTTCTGTGGGCAGTGAATGGGGTCGCTGAGGTCTTTTGAGGAGGGTGAAAACATGAAGGTGGTTTTCAGGAACAAAAGGAGACTCTTGGGCTTCCTTTCTCTTTATCCCTCCCACACGCTGGTGCCGTTCTGCACGCCGTCGTGCACGGGAGTGTCCCCTGCCTTTGTGTGCTGAGCCCATCAGCCTGTGCTCCCTTTTCCCGTTTCTTCAGTTAGAACTGATTGTCCCTTTCTCTACGGATCATACCTCTGTTGTGACATTTTCTTTTTTATAGTGGAGTTGGTTTTTTGTATTGGCTGTTTTCCAGACTAAAAATTCCAGAGAACAAGGACAGTGTCTCAGACGTTCTCTGTTCCCCAAGGGATTTTGCCGGTATAGATTGGAGGAATCTAGTGCAGATGCATTCATTGAAGACATGTTTATGAAGAACTCACCATGGGCTAGCTTTTGTGATGGATCTGGGGGTACGGAGAAGAAGGACGCTTGTCGTCAGGAAGGCACTTGTCCTATAGTCTAGTGCAGTGATTCCTGAAGCATGATCTGTGGATCACTGGTGTGCAGGTTAAATCTATTTCATATAATGCAATGAATAAATAATGTATATGGTGTATAATATAACAATGCCATTTTGAAGATGAAATTTTATTGTGCTGACATTTGTGCTCATGGGAAAAGTCCGTGGCAGTGGGTTCAACCGCAGGCGCCCGGGCGCACACCGGGGAAGGGCACCAGACTAAGCCAGCGGGCACTGCACTCGGCCCCACCCACACAGTGCGGTGACGGAGCCAGCTTCCCTCAGGGGTTCTTGGTGGAACAGCAAAGGGTTATTTACTGATTTCTTGAAGACACATCTTTTTATTATTCTGTTTGAGGAAATGGAAGTATGCAGGAGGCATTTCTGCTGTATACTGAAATGAGACAATTATCAAGAGGAAAAGCCCTCCTGTAATTAATTGACTGAGTTACAAGGGGAACTGCTTTGCTTTTTTTAATGAAACACCATTTGTACTTGAAAGAGTACAAACTAGCCCTGGCTGGTGTAGCTCAGTGGATTGAGCGCGGGCTGCGAACCAGGTATCGCAGGTTCGATTCCCAGTCAGGGCACATGCCTAGGTTGCAGGCCATGTCCCCCAGCAACCACACATTGATGTTTCTATCTCTCTCTCTTTCTCCCTCCCTTCCCTCTCTAAAAATAAATAAATAAAATCTTTAAAAAAAAAAATAAAAAAATAAAAAAAAATAAAAAAAAAAAAGAGTACAAACTATTGACAAACTATTGTTTAGGTAGTTGGCAGATATTTCCCGTAAAATGAGCAAGGTGAGCCTCACTTCAAGGAAAACCATTATGTGTTGCCAAAGATAAAATTTAAACTTTAAATAGAAATTAGATTCTGTAAAACTGTGTCCGCCACTGTGGACTTGGTTGTTTTCCAATACTTAAAGACTTTCTGATGCTCTTGATGGGGATGCTACCGAATGTTACTTTCTCATATTGTTTAATGAAATGTGTCCACTGCGTCACTTACTCAATGTATTTGAAATGATCAACACTTAACGTTACAAAACCATGTATAGATAGGAGGTTGATTCAAAAAGAAAGACAGATAAATACATGTTTATGTAATAAAGTATAAAAATTTATTGGTAATCAGATTTACCTTTGCAGCAGATCTTTAGGAAGCAACTCCTCGGCCAGTGTTGGTGTGCTATCAAAGGGGGATGTCAGCATTATTACAAAAATATGTTACAGTACCCTTCTCTTTTCCAGTGGCACATCTGTGTGACACCGATTTTTTCCAGATGCGTCCATCAGACAACATCAGTGGCATGTTACAGCAGGTTGAAGAACCCATCTATTTTTCATTCAGCCAAGCATCAGGTTTTCAAACATTAAGACAGTGTCTCTTTTCTCATTAATTTTTCTTTCTGAAAATCCAGTTCTTTTAAATAAAAATATTTATGCTAATAAATAATAAATGGTTTGTATTGTTATTTTAAAGAGTTAAATATTGTGCTAAAATATACATAAGATTTATTATGTTAACTACTTTTATGTGTGCGGTTGAGTGGCATTAAGTATAATACATGCACATTGTCACGCAGCCCCACCACCACCCAACTCCAGAACTTTCTCATCATCCCAGACTGAAACTCTGTACCCACTAAATAGTAACAGTCCACTCCCCATCCCCACAGACCCCGCCATCCACCATCTGCTCTCTGTCTCTCTGAATTGGACTCTTCTAGGTGCCTCATTGTAAGTGGAATCATAAAGTACAGTAAATCCTCACTTGTCATCATGGATTAGGTTCTGTGATTCAAGTGAAATGATGTGTAATGAAACCAATTTTAGGCTAATTGACATAAACAAGAGTCCAATGGCATCTCATCTATGTTGTAATGAAATGGGTAGACTGATGGTATTTTTTGATGTCCTGCTATATTTGTGTTGGGAACCACCCTGCCTGGTTTCAGAAGCTGTAACCCCGTCCAAGGCCAAGGCTGAGGGAACAACCTTGGAAATGTAAGCCAGCAAGGAGACAAGCTTATCTCCCTGGCAGGAGCGCCGCTTCTGCTCCTTTTATTTCACCCTGCCTGGCCCCCAATGCTTGGCCGGTTAGCCAATGACGGGTAAGATTCCCCAAGGGGGGAACAACCTAAGACAGGCACGATCACATGGGAGGCCCCCAAGGAAGGACTTTGGGGGCTATGGCAAAAGGGGGTGATGGACCCTCGCCCCTCGGCTTTGACAAAGCCTGAGTCCTCCTGGTCTGCGAGAAAAATCTCCTAATCTCTTGGCTGCCTTAGTTCCCTTGCTCCACCTAAGCCTGAAACAATGACAGGGTGGTGCAGCCCTGTGCTGGAAAGGGCGGGTTCCCCAGGTGATCAGGCCTAAGAAAGAATATGTAAAATCCTGTGGAACCTGCTTTGTTTAGAATGCTCTCGGTTGAATGAGAAGGGTCCAAGTAGGAAGTAAGTTTGTTCCTCAAAGTTTTACAGCTCTTTGACCCTGACTCAAAGTAGGCCCTCAGAGTTCCTTGTTATTTGATCCATACTTCCTGGCAATGAGTAACGAGCTTTACCTGACTTCCTGTGTAAACGAACCCAATAAAAGCCATTGAGGAAAAGGCTCTTGGTTCTTCTCCTTCGAGAGATCGGCCACCTTTCCTCCCCAAGCAGATCATGTCTTGGTAGACTTATTCTCATCCGTGGTGGACGGGGTGAGAGGGGGCCTCTGTGGGCGGAGCCCCCCCCACATATTTGTGGTTTTTTTGACTGGCTTATTTTACTTATAATGTCCTCAAGGTCCATTCATGTTTTAGATGTGTCAGAATTTCCTTCCTTTTTAGAGACTGAATAGTATTCCGTTGTATGTACATACTAGTTTTGTGTACCCATTCGTTAGTCTGTGGATGTTTGGGTTGCTTCCATATTTTAGCGATTGTGAATAATGCTGTTATGAAGTTGAGTTTACAAATATATGTTCAAGTCCCTGCTTTCAGTTCTTTTGAGTATGTACCCAGAACTGGAATTGCTGAGTCATATGATAATTAAATTTTTATTTTTTGAGGGACTGCTATACTAATTATCAAACAGCTAAAATTGTTCTGTTTTAATTTCTAATGCTGTAAAGATCAATGGATGTAATCTACATAAACAAAAGCACTCTTAGATTCTTAATAATGTTTAAGAGGATCCTGGGACTTAAAAGTTTGAAGATCAGTGGGCTAGTGGAATGAGTGAGGCACAGAGCTCAGCAGGGGGTGACTACAGTAGGGGACAAGTTGAATTGGACTTTGCTCAGGGAAGAATGGCCAGAGTGATAAGGAGAATCTGTCCCATGAAGAGAACTTGGAGAACCTGGAAATATAGGGAAGTGACCTTGAGAAGGGAAGCTTTTAGGAAAGCCATGTTTGAATAGTTATAGGTGTCTCACAGATAAGGAATTAGGCTTATTTTCTGTGACCTTAGGGTGGGGTTGGGGTGATGGTGGCTGACTTTAAGGGGAGTCCATTTTAGCTTGAGAGAGAGAGAGAGACAGAGAAACATCGACAGGTTGCCTCCTGTACGAGCCCTGGTTGAGGATCGCACTTGCAGCCTCGGTATGTGCTCAGACTGTGGATGGACTCCACAGGCAGGCGGCTTTTGATGTATGGGACATCAAACCGACTGAGCCACCTGTGCAAGGCAAGAATTTTCTTACAGAGTAGTTCAGGGGTGGAATTGGCCAAGGTAGAGAGATGTAGTGAGTTTGTAAGCTGGAATGGTAGCTTAGAGTGTCTAGGTCAGAGCTAGAAAGCCACATGGAGAGGAGAGTCAACAGCAAATAGTTGGCTTAAAGAACTCCAGTCTCTTCTAACCCTGAAATTCTGTGATTCTTCAGGCAAAGAGAGAGGACGTCCCGGATTAGCACAGTGGCACATAGTAGGAAATGGAGAGGATGGGACCTCCTTAGAGGGAGTTAAAGGACCCTTAGAACCCTTCTTGTAGATCTTCTTATGTCCCGGTTTGTACTTCATGGAGTATTTAGCCTCAGTTTACCTCTCAGCTTCTTTGACCCATCTGTGACTTCAGCCACTTTGCTTCTCTGATTTCCTTTACTTGATAAGTGTAGAGATTTAAGATGGCCAGTGGCCAGTGCTTTAGATTAAGGCTGTTCTGGTGGAGGTAGAAAGAAACTGGAAAGATTCATGTATGTGCATGTGTGGAAGGGGCAGGGGTGAAGACAGCCATGTGTATTTAGAGTGCGGAGTGGTGGGGGATGTCAGACACGTCGACATAAGTCAGTGGGTGAAGGATGGGTGCTCATGGGGCCATGGCTAGGGATGTGCGGTGCACCCCTCGCTAGGTTGTGTTTCTGATCATATTCTTTGCCAGCTCTTATAATGAGCTACAGGCAGTGTGTTTAAAAGAAGGCTTCACTGTTGTGAACATTTTAAAAACCTCTACCTCCATTCACCCCTTCCCTCCCAGTATTTTACATTGAGTCCATTGCCATCCAGGCACATCTTGTTTTTATAACACAACTTTAACTTACGTTGGATTTCACAGCCTAAAAATAATGTAGAGAAATTTTCTGTTTTAGTCTCAAAATAACCTAGGTCAGTTGTGAGTTTCCCTATAAGATAAAAAAGAAAATTGAGATACCATGAGTTTAAATGACTTGACTGAGATATAATATATAAGACTGAGAGATGGTTCCAGGTCTTCCAATATGAAATCCCACTTTCCTTTAGTCCTAAGTGGTTTATAAACTATACTCTGTTATATCAAGGATTCTGAAGATGTTCTATTCATTTAAAGATACTTGATAAGAAGCAACACTCTTTCAAATGCATTGTTATATCAAATACTTCATAATCCACTGAGGTGCTTCCAAATTAACTTGTTTCTGGATAGATCCTGGGGAGTGGGGAATGCTCTTCCATATTTCTTTATATTTGTAAGTGATGACACACAAATGTGTCATCAATGAGACAGGATGTAATTCTGCACAGGTCTTTCCAAATATTTGAGCTTGTGCATGTCCCTTCCTGGCACGCTGTACGGGGGGGGGGGGGGTACTGCTGCAGCGCGCAAGTGGTGCTGGGCGCTGGCCAAGCAGAGCGCAGGCGCGGCTGCCGGCACGAACCCCCGTCGTGGTGTGCGGCTGCGGCTGCGGCGTGGGCTGAGTGAGCCGGTAACGTGTCGTGTTCTAGGAATGCCATGGAATGCACAGTTTTAGTGGTTACAACTATCAGAAGCTCTTTGTCTGATTTTTGTATATATCATAAATAATTTTAGTGATTTGTTTTCAAAATAAAAATTTTCAACCACTCTCTTTCGATTTCCCACAATACTTCAATTGTGGGGTGTGCTGAGACTGCCAGGGAGGTTCTTAAACATGCAAACACTTATTTCTGGGAATCAGGATTTTTCTTTATATTGAGCAATCAAAACAAAATACAAAAAAAATTGTATATTGAGGCTATATAAGAATAAAGCTGTATCTTTTTAATGTCAATCGTATCTTACTTGATGAGAAAAGAAAGACTCACTGTTCTCATTGTCTAGAAATATCACTTTCTGAGTGTTTTATATGCTAGGCCTCCTAGGAGGGCTCAGATTCTGTTTGAAAACAGTTTTGAGCTGCTGAAGCACTTTGAGAACTGTGGTGCCTACCATGTTGTCCTCCTGTCACTGTCCTGTTTTTACTTTCGAGTTTCTCAAGATTTTTATAATTAGTTGAGGTGATTAGTTCATGTGGTTTGCCTTTGATATAATAAAGTATATCCAGCCCTGACTGGAGTGGCTCAGTTTGTTGGGTGTCCTATTGCGGAGTGAAATGTGGCCAGTTCAATTCCAGGTTGGGGCACAAGCCTGGGCTGGGGATTTGGTCCCTGGGTGGGACCAAAATACATCATGAATTGCTCCTCTTTCATCGAGAATCGACCTGAAGCCCGCTTGTCTTTTGAATGTCAATAGCTGTTTGTGCTTAATGCCTAGAATTAGTAATTCCTTAGGGGTTGCAAAACAGTGATATTCTAATTATAGCATATCTGTTTTAGTGATTAGCTAGAATACTTTAATAAGAAGATATTTCTTCTTTTTTACTCCGTGGTACAGTTTCCATAGAAAGGCAAGATAAATGACTTTTCTTTTATTTATCAGTTTTCAGGGCCATAAGTTGGTTTCCTGTCATCCTCCGTTTTTATTACTTTGTCTGTATTTCCTCCTTGATGTGGCTTAGTCTGGAAAGGGTGCCTGGTTGGTCAGTTTCAAGAATTCATAGGTGCTGGACTGCTCTGGCCTCTTCCGACTTCATCTGCTGCCCTGGATTAGGCAAAAGCCCTCTCAGCTTCAGCCCCTGTTCTGAAATTGGCTTTTCATATGTTCTGGCAAACACTGGTTGTCTGTTTTGGAGTTCTTCTGTTTCGCATATATCAGATACCTCACTGCTTCGCTCTGCTTCCCTTCACAGATGCTAATGCCATCCACTGTAGATCTTGTGCCTGTCGGTTTGTCCCCAACTGCTTGTATTTTAGATTTGTGGGGGATAGCTCATCACCAAGTGTTGTACATGTTTTTCGTGGTATTTTGGTCTTGCTGTCTAATTGCTTGGCCAGTTTTTATGTGGAAATTACGGAGATTAAAAAAAAAGCAGCTGACTGCTTCTAGTGCCGTCTTCCCGGAAGTGGGCTGAGTGGTGGAAGGGTTAGAGTGGAACTGAGAATACGGAAGTTTATGGTGCGGAAGATCTGGTGGGCAGCAACTGCGTGGTTGAGGGTTAAAACATAGAAGGGAAGGAGCAACGTAATCAGTGGAATGTAAGACCAATGTTTTTTATTTTGTAGGTTTGAAATGCTTATGAGATACTCTAATAGAAATGCCTTAAGAAATAGGCGTCTAGAATCTGATAGGGAGAGTAAGTGATGAAAGATCACCTGAAAGTAATTGAAGCCGTTATAAATGGGAGAATTACTATTTTTGGTAAGAATTACAGTATGAAAATCAGTAGAATGAAAAGCTTACACTTGAAGGTGAAAGAGACACTAATAAGCATTTGCGAAATACTCGTTTTATGTGTTTTCCGCAAATATGCACAACACGTGCAGGCTCGCGTTGAGCAGCCGTCCAAAGGGGAAGATGCTGTTCACAAATTCATTTTAGGGATGCGACGGGTTTTTGGTTTTATTTCGCTGTATATGTTGGGTATAGTATTAAAAGAATGAGCTTATGAAATCTCAATATTTTTTCTACTAGAAAAATAGTTGTTAAATATGCAGAAGATGAAAACCCTCAATGATGTTAAGTATTCATAAGCTACAAGGTTTTGAATTTTGGCTATAGTGTACTATGCACTATCACAGATCCTCTATTTAAGAGTAGGTGAAAAAGTCTTCTCTCTCGTGAGCTTGCCCAGTTAATCCTAGGGTGCTCTGACCTCAGAGGGGAGTTTTTGGAAAGTTTTTAAATATGTACATTTGGACACTCCTTTCAAAATTTCTATTAGCATTAAATATCAACCCAAATGAATTACTTTTGACCTCTTTTTCTTCTTTCTAAAATTAGGCCAGTCTTCAGAGGCCTGAGATTAAACTTGAGTCACTAAAGGAAGATATTAAGAGATTCTTTAAAACATCAGGTTTGTAAGTTGCTTTTTTTCTCTAACTCTTTAAGGCAAAAATAAGGAAATACTTTTATTTGAAGGGAGTATTTTATCCCGAGCCATCTAATTACTCATTCAAAATTGTGAAACCGTGGCTGGATAGGTTTCTATTTGGTAAGAATTAGAGCTTTCAGACATTTCAATAAAATGCTGTAAAAATTTAGGGACACTGGGGGAATGGCTGCTTTACGTTAATTAGTTTTAAGTACTATTTACCTTCCAGATCAAAATACATTCTGAATGTATGAAAAAATATCCCTAGTTTCTAAGCAACTTGTCTTTTACTTTTTTGTGGCTTTTTCTTTTTATACTTCTTTTCCCTACTCTCTCTACCCTTTCAATGAGCAAAAGAAAATCTTACTTTTTTTTTTAGAGCAAAGATATTCCCTTTCTAACCTTTGCACATGGAAACTGAGATGTTAAGTGATTTACGTACCCAGAAAAGTTCAAGTACTTAGCAGCCATCATAACCACTGTGACTACTGGTACCTTATAATCCACCCCTGTCATTCAGGAGTTTGCAGTGAACTGATTACCCGTGGTCTGTGTTTGCCAAGTCCCTGCTGTTTCCTGCCCTGCTCTTGGGACAGCCCTCATAGCCCTAGTGTAGTACAATAGCTAAAGATTTCGGCATTCATTGAGCTACTTAATGGTAGAAGAAGCACCTTTTCCTTCCATCTTGAGAAAATGGTGCAATAGTTTTACCTAACAAATAATGCAGTGTTGACAGCTTGGCCCCTCAGCATCTGCCAGGGGACGTGGTAAATGCACAGGAACCAGATCCTTAACAACACTTCACACAGCAACTGGCAGTTGATAGAGTTCTTTCACAAATGAATATAATATTACAGTTTTAGTGAGGTATATTTAACTATCATATGTATCTATTTTTGAAACTAATATGTATCTATATTGTATTTTTTTAAAACAGGTTGGGAGAAGAAACTTCAGAATGCTGTTTACAGTGAACTGACTGTGTGAGTCTTTCCTGCCCTATAGAAATTCTGTTTGTTATGTTTACCTATTATTTCCTTCGTAAGTACTAAATGCAGTATTGCTGTATGTACTCATAATATTTCTCATTAGCATTTATGTGGCATTTAATATTAGTTAATACTTTTAAGAATTATAGTTTTACCTGAGAAATAATAATGAATAAGTAGAGTTTTTATAGTACCAAGAATTTTATATTAAAAATTCATTTATTCAATGTAATTGGGGAGTGAGATAATTCTTGTAAGTTATTATTTCAGAAAACTGAAGCTTACCAACATTCTTTTTATTGTTGCCACTTTGGATATTACCCCTCCCACCTTTTTGGATATTTCTCTCTATGAGTGACCATTCTAAACATAATTTAACTTCTTTAATGATACCAGTATTATTAAGAACATCAAACAACAACAGTTAACTTTTTTGTTCATGTGGACTTGTCCTCAGCATCTGTTGAGTTGTGTAGAACTATTTGTCATTCCAAAAAATGTCGCTCTAGAATGTTGGCTTTGTAGCTGTTGACTGTCTGCTGTGTGGCAGCCTTGCACGCGGCCCTGGGAGTCCGGGAGGAACAAGAAGCGCAGGGCCCAGGCAGAAGGGAGCAGCGGCTCGGAGACTCAGAGGTGGGGATGCGGCACACTGGAGGGACGAAGGTTGAATGGCTGGATGGTGCCGGGCAAAAGGGCGCGTGGTAGAGGATGATGTTAGGTAAGTAGGCAGGAATGTGCTTCATACCGAGGCTATGTAGACTGGGTCCTAATAGGATTTGGGTATCAGTTCAGACTTTTAAGCAGTGTAGTGCCATGATCGTATTTGTGTTTCGTTCATTCGGCAAAGCACCAGTTATCTGGTGTGCCGCAGGCATTGTGCTGGGCACTGGCATTGCAATCACAGGTGAAGAAGGAAGACATTGCTCCTGGCCGACAGCCAGGCAGTTTGCCACGTAGGCCGAAAGTAGTGTGCAAGCTGGGGACCCTGGTTAAGGGTCTGACAGACGAGTGCAGACCAGAGATGCTGGTTGTGTAAAACGGTGTCAGTGGGGAGGGAAAGCTGAGCGGTGTTCTGAGGGGTTTAGGGACCGGACAGGGAAGGAGTCAGCAGGGTGCGCAGGTTCCAGCACTTTCTTCCTGTCTCACGCCCCTCACCTCTCATATAGTGCGCTCAAGTTTCCACTCGAAGGTTCTGCTTTACTAATTTAGAAATGATTGCTGTGCAAATGGAAGGACTTCAGAGTGATACTTAACTCTAAACTACATGTCCCTTTGTAAATGATACACTGAGCAGTATAAAACATACAGTTTTAACACATAGTATGTGCTACCTTGCACATGCCTCTACTGAGGCATGTAGAGATTATCATTTATTTCCTTTGAGAAAGGTGATTTATTTAGGTACATGGAATGTGGATTTCAATGGGAAGAGCAATCAGCTAGAAATGAGAAGTGAAACTGTGTTTAACATTGGGTAGGATAGGTGGCTTCTTTCTACTGTGGACGTGTTTGTTATGGACATTTGAGCCTTCAACACATAGGTTCTGGGACAGGTACGAGTAGCTTCGTATGTCCTTAATTAACACTTCATATGCTGGTGTCCCACTTCGAATGAGGAGTTTCTTGAGGATTCAGTGTGTGTTTCTTGATTATTGGGACATGGTTGGTTTGCTGTAGGTACAGGTCCTATGACTGACTTCAATAGGAGTTCTGTGTTTTTCTGTGGAAGAGATTGGAACCTCTAAGTCAATGTTGAACTATCATGCTTTTCTATCACCTTATTTGTGATTTCCTGTCACTCTGTGCCTTGATCATTGTATTTCAACCATTCTGGCTTTTCTTATTTTTAAACACTCCAAATGTTTACACCTCAGGATCTGGCTTGCTTTCTCTTTGCCAGGGGTATTCTCCCCAGATCTTTGTATGGTGGGCTTCTTCCCCTCACTCTGGTCTTAGTTCGGATTTCAGCTCCCCTGGACGCCTTCCCTGCCCTTCCAGATCACTGCTGCCTCACCACCCTGCTCTCCGGTTCTCACGGCGCTTACTGCTGTCTGATGCTATTCTATGTATTTACTTGTTTGTATAATTATTGACTGTCTTTCTTTACTAGAATGTCAGGTATCTGAGAATAGGGGAGATTGTCTTAATCGCCACCATGTACTTTGTTCCTAGAATGGCCCCAAAATTTGTTGAATAAATAAATGTTTTCTTAATAAAAACAATACATTTTGAATATAAAATGTACAGCTACTTAGAAAATAAAGAATTCATAAGGCATTAAAATTTTTAAATTTTATTAAATTTGTGAATGTATTATATATTAAAATATGACTATTTCAATAGATATTTATATTATCATTTCAACTATGTAAAATATGTAATTGTATGAAAAGGAAATTGTGGGAAATGAAAATGGTTGCTGTGTTGGTAAGTCAGTGGATTTTTTCAACCTTATAAAATTTCTCTAAATGTTATATTTCTGTATTAGAATTAAGTTATGATAATTTCATGAGCATTTACAGAGCCAAATAATTTTTAAATTACATTAATTATGACATCAGATTATTATGTAGTTTAACAATTAAATTGCTAATCTAAAACTGTAGTACTAGTAGGATAAGAATTACAGTTTTGTTAGGCTGTTGCACCTTGTGTGAATACATGTGACTGTTAATAAGTATTCCATTCAATATTTCACTTAATAACATGGGCTACAGAGGTAAGTAATTTCTAACCAAGAGAATGAGTTCATTATCAAGGTGATGTACAACATTTAGCTGCCTCTTTTTGTCCCTAGGTTTCCTTCACCTCGTCACCCTGCAGCGCCTCCTGAGCATCTTAAAGAACCTTTGGCATACATGAGGAAAGCACAGGTTGGCTATTATTCATTTTTAATTTTATTTTTCCATTCCAAGTTATGTACTGCAGAATAAAAGGGCCATATTGATGTCAGGAGTATGTATTATTTATTATATGAAAAACTGGGTAAGAACTCATAAAGTGATGTGACTAATATTTATATACTTTTTACTTTTAGTAACCAAGGATCACACCTAGTTAAAGTGATCCTGAAAATGTTGAGTAGCAAAAACATACTGTGTACCACACTGGCCTGAAGTTTAAAATATGATGGAAATGTTATGCAGCCGTTGTTCTCATGCTCTGTGATGTTACAGGGATGAAATGGGAATGAACCGACACACTCTTCCCTTAAAGTTTTAGCTTTTGAGTCCAGTGTTGCTGATGGCATGTGTGAAATATATGCTCACAGCAGCTGTGACGTGCTGTGTTTTGTTGCAGAACTCAAATGACCCTGCTATTTAAAATGGGCTGAAAATAACTTTAAGAGGATAAAACAAAATAACATAAACAGAAAAACTGTACAAAGCTCTTAAAAAAAAAAAAACCCTGTCCTAACTCTGAACTGTCCTTTGCCTCGGCTCAGCCAAGTCCACCTGCCTGCCAGGTGACACTGTTTGAACCCCACGGCGCCGGGGTGGACTCTGTGACTGCCGCTGCCGAGGTGTTTAGTGGTCGTGACCGAGCCGATCTTCCTTCTCCAGGGTCGTCTCAGACATTGTTATTGGAAATCTCAAATGTTCACCGAAGACCTCCTACCACCAGCTTCAGCGGTCATCAGGGTGGTTCCACTGCCCCTAAGAAATGTTCTGCTGCTTGGCTTGTCCACAGTCCCCAGCAGTGGACGTTCGGCAGATTTTTATTTATTCCAGCTTTGTTTTTATTTAAAAACCCTCAAAACTAGATTATGAAAGGGAGCAATATAAAAAAATGGAGATCTTTGAGGAAATACATAATATATTTTTATCTCTAGGTTGTACTTTTAGGACTAGCAATCAGTATTTATTTATTATTAATGTGTCGTAAAGCATATTCATTAAATGATACATGTGTGAAAGAATTGCTTTATCTTTTGTTGTATAGATGTAAACTCAATAAAAATAGAAAGGTTAGGTCTAAATATCTTTTGGTGAAATCTGAGAATTTGCAAAAGACTTGGAGAAAGCGTTAGTTGTAGTGTATTAGGTATAGGAAACAAAACAGAAAACTTGGCTTCCTACTGTGACCGGAAAGAGGAGACGGGTGAGCAGTAGGCCCGCTCTTGCAGTGTGCGCTGCTGAGGATGCACAGGACCGGGAAGTGTGCGTGTTGTGTGTATGGATGGTGCTTCTCTCCCTTCTTCCCAGACTAACCCGCCAAATCAGGGCCAGCACACTGCAGCCCAGGGCCCAAATGTGCCCTGCCACCTGTTTTTATGTGGCTGCAAGCTAGGCATATTTTTTCAACATTTTCAGCTGATTGGAAAATCAAAAGAAGAATAATATCTTGTGACCCATGAAAATCATGTGAATTAATAAAATGTTTCATTGGAACTAGCCTTGCTCACTTGCATGTTGTTTCTGTGTGCTTTTGCACTACAGTGCTGGAGTTACGTCGTTGCCACAGAGATGTGACGGTCTGCGAAGTCTAAAATATTCACTGTTTGCCGTTACAGAAAGTTCGCCAGCCCCTCCCTGCACTGAGTAATTCATTTTTTTAAGAGCAGAGACTTACTTTTTTCGCCCTCAGCATCTGGCATAATGCTCGCCCCATACAACACTGTCAATAGATGTTTGTTGAAATCATCGGCTCTTTAACCACGGTCACACCAGATACCTCCCGTGCCAGTTCAGTGTCTGCCTGTCTTCCTGTATTTGGTCTCCAGTCAGCTGGTTCTTCAGCTTTCTGTTTTATTAGGCAGCTCTCTCACCTTTGCATCAAAGCCACCTCGTCTGATGGCAAAACTCCCATTCTGTCATGTTCCCCCTGCACCGCGTGATCTCGTGCCCCTGTAGACTTCCGTTCCGTCTGCCGTTCCCGTCCTCAGCCTGAGGCTACCTCTACTGTCTTCTTTTTCTCCTCTCCCAAACTGTTCAGTACTTAGGAGGAAAACCATGTAAGTTTTATGTTTACCATTAATTTGTACTAAATCCATTTATTTGTCTTTCTGTGGACTCCTTTTGCTGCCTGTCTGTCCTTTTTTGATTCATTGTCTATTATCTGGGTCACAGTTAGGTTTTCCCAAAGTTTCTCCATGCTGGTGTAGCCTGAAATTCTCCCTCTGCCTCACTCATTTGAAACATTTGCCACTTACTAAGGATATTCAGGTCATCTCATTTGAGTTCCGTAGATGCAGTTTGCCACTGCATCTGTTCTTGGCTCCACTCCTCTGAGCATCTGTCTGCTGGTCCGCTGTGCATTTCTTCGGCAGATCAAGCCCAGCATGCCGAAAACCGAGTTTATGATGGCATTCCTGAAATGACTATCTCCTCCTGAGTTTCCTATTCTGGTGATTGGTTTCTATTATTATTATAGTAATTTAGACATGAAATATCTTTTATTTCAGTTTTCCATATCCAAATAGTCACTAAGTTCTATAAACTAAATTATTCCTTCCTATATTCTTTTTTTTTTTTTTCACTTATATTTGGAAGCCTTTTTTTCCTTTGTGCATTATTTCCTTTCAATTGTGATTGGTTAGACATCCAAGTACAATTTTTTAAATTATATTTTATTGGTTATGCTATTACAATTGTCTCATTTTTTCCCCTTTATCACCCTCTACCTTGTACCTCCTCTCCAACCCTCATTTTCCACCCCTCACTTCACTTAGTTCATGTCCGTGGGTTGTACAATGGGTTGTTCTTTGGCTTCTCCATTTCCCATACTATTCTTAACCTCTCCCTGTCTATTTTCTACCTCCATTTATGCTTCTTATTCCCTGTATCTTTCCCCCCATCATCTCCCTTCCTCCGCTCAGCTGATAACCTTCCATATGATCTCCATTTCTGTGATTCTGTTCCTGTTCTAGTTGTTTGTTTAGTTTGTTTTTGTTTTTTAGGTTTGGTTGTTGATAGTTGTGAGTTTGTTGTCATTTTACTGCTCATAGTTTTGATCTTTTTTTTTTCCTTAGTTAAGTCCCTTTAACATTTCATATAATAAGGGTTTGGTGATGATGAACTCCTTTAACTTGACCTTATCTGGGAAGCACTTTATCTGCCCTTCCATTCTAAATGAGAGCTTTGCTGGATAGAGTAATCTGGGATGTAGGTCCTTGCCTATCATGACTTTGAATACTTCTTTCCAGCCCCTTCTTGCCTGCAAGTTTTCTTTTGAGAAATCAGCTGACAGTCATATGGGAACTCCTTTGTAGGTATCTCTCTCCTTTTCTCTTGCTGCTTTTAAGATTCTCTCCTTATCTTTAATCTTGGATAATGTAATTATGATGTATCTTGGTGTGTTTCTCCTTGGGTCCAATTTCTTTGGGACTCTCTGAGCTTTCTGGAATTCCTAGAAGTCTGTTTCCTTCACCAGACTGGGAAAATTTTCCTTCATTATTGTTTCAAATAAATGTTCAATTTCTTGCTATTCCTCTTTTCCTTCTGGCACCCCTGTGATTCAGATGTTGGAACATTTAAAGTTGTCTCAGAGGTCCCTATGCCTCTCCTCATTGTTTTGAATTCTTGTTTCTTCATTCTGTTGAATATTTATTTCTTCCTTTTGTTCCAAATTGTTGATTTGAGTCCCAGTTTCCTTCCTGTCACTGCTGGTTCCCTGTATGTTTTTCTTTATTTCACTTTGTATAGCCTTCACTTTTTCCTCTATTTTGCATCCATACTCAATCATTCTGTGAGCATCCTGATTACCAGTGTTTTGAACTGTGCATCTGATAGGTTGGCTGTCTCTTCATTGTGTAGTTCTTTTTGTGGAGTTTTGATCTGTTCTTTTGTTTGAGCCATATTTTTTGTCTCAGTACACCTGTAACGTAGTAAGGGGTGTAGTCTTAGGTATTCGCCAGGGCAGGGCAACCACGTTGCTGTGTTGTGATGCTGTATGTGGGGGAGGGGTCCGAGAGGGAACAATGCCACTTGCTAGGCTCTCACTCTGCTTTCAGTGACTTCCCCCACTACCCACAAGCAAATAGGGCCCTTCTGGTGCTGATTCCTGGGCAGGTGGGTTTCTGTACGTTCTAGGACCCTTTGGGTCTCTCCAACGAACTCTCCTGTGAGTCTAGGAGTTTCTCCTGCTGCCATAACCCCCACAGATTTTTACAGTTAGAGGTTTTGATGCTTTAGTTTCCCACACTGAAACCCTGGGTTGTGTGGTCTGTCTCACTCCCCAGTTTTTCCTCTGGGCTTATCAGTAAGTGAATATGGGACTGCCCCAGTCCTCCAGCCACTGCCTTGCCGCATCCCCCCTGACCTGGCTGCCCATGTCCGCCCCTCTTACTGGTCCGGATGAATGTTTCTTCTTTCTCTTTGGTTGTCAGACTTCCATACAGTTTGATTTTCTTGCAGTTCTGTTATTGTTGTTGTCATCCCTGTTTTGGTTGTACAAGGAAGCAAAGCTATTTACCTATGCCTCCATCTTGGCTGGAATTTGGGCTTTCCCATGTTAAAACCTTCTATTTGTTTTCATAATGAAGGTCATAGTGGTCACAATGACCATGATAATGGTAATGATGACTGTCTCTTATTGAGTGCTTACTTTGTTTTAGACATTAATTAGCATCCTCACCTTATTCTTATGCCTCATTACTCTTAATGAGTCTCTTTCCCTATCGCCTTCTGTAATCTCAATACAATTAACTTTACCTTCAAGCATATGAACCTTCATAATGCATCTCACTGCCTTCTAAGAAGCTTTTAGTGACTCCCAGTAGTCTAACAAACAAAGTTGCTACTCTAAAACCCAACATTTAAGGAGTTTTAGTATTCGTCCCCAGCTTCCCGTCACTGTACTGGTCTCCACTGTTTTACAGCTGTCCTGTGTGCCCATCCAGGTGAGTCATTTTGCCTTCCCTCTTGCATCTTTGATACTTTTCTTATTTGATTTTCTGATCATGGAAAGTCCTTTCTGCCTGATTAGGTTTATGAAACTCATGTTTGTTTTGTAAGGATCAGCTCAGGTGACGTTTCTTCTCTGGTGTCGTCACCCGCGTTGAAAAGTGTCGGTCCCTCTTTGAACTCTTGTGGCACGCAGTCATTTTATGGCCCTTATAACAAACCGCATTTCCTTACAGTAATTTCTGTACATGTCTTTCTGAAACTTGTTATGTCTTTTGAAAGCACTAAGAATTTAAACATATTTCTGTACACCCATTACATCTGGTATAGCAGGAACATAGTAAGTTTATGTTGAATGACTAGTAAAGGTATTCGCTATCCCTTCTACCAACGATTTCAATAGTCACTTAAAAGGTATTTACTGAATGCGTACTAAGAGAAGACTCTCTGCTCTGTGCTACAGAGATTCAGAAATAACTTAGAGTCTGCCTTTAGATTACTTCGTGGTTTAATTGTTGAAGGAAGATTTGGACACAGGCGGTTGTGACGTAAGATAGGGAGTGCTGTGCGCTGTAGGGGAGGTAGCTAGGCGGTTTTGTAGGGGCGCGGGGAGGAGTTGGGGCAGGTGGGTACTGATCAGGTTGTTCTTTAAAATGAAAAAGAACTGGAAAAATTTCAGTAGTGTTTTCTTCCCCATTTACTCAATAAAATATGTGGGCAGAAAACATTTTGGAACTGTACTCTGAAAAATTTCTATTCACTCTTTTTCCTATTTAAGTTTTAGGAGTTATTTTAACTTTGCTTAGTTGTAGCTTGTGTCTTCAGAGTTGGAGTGCAGATCAGCTCTCAGCAGTTTTTGGCAGACTGGACTGGTGTTCAGTTTCTGGGCCTTCTCACGTTGCGTCAGCATTTCCGTAGTACTTTCTGCTGAGGCCAGCCCTGAGAGGTGCCCTACAACAAATGGTTCCAGGGACAAATAAGTTTCGGAACGGAGGCACTCGCTGCCTTCCTCTTGGTGAATCACGGTCTATTTTATTATTTTTAACAGACTTGATTTTTTACAAGAGATTTGGATATACAAAAAATTTGGGAGTTTCTATAGATCCCATATCATTTTGCCTATCACTAACATTTTATATTTGTAAGGTACATTTGTTATAATCTGTGAACCAATATTAATATATGATCATTGACTAAAGTTCCCACTTGATTCAGATTTCCTTCGTTTTCGCCTGATGTCCTTTTTCCATTCTAGAACCCCACCCAGGGCTCCATGCGAGTTTGGTCGCCTGTCTCCTCAGGCTCCTCCTCGTGGCCGTGACAATCCCTCAGACTTCCCTTGTTTTTGATGACTTTGACAGCTTCGAGAACTACTGGTCAGGCATTTTGTGCAGCGTCCCTCTGCTGACGTTCGTCTGGTGGGGTTTTTTGGGATTAGACTGGGGTTGCAGAGTTTTTGGAGAAAGACGATAGGCAAAATGCTGTTTATCAACACATTCAGCTTCCCATGTCAGAATGCACACACTGTCACCGTGGTTTGTCACTGTTAATGTGACCTTGATCACCTGGATCAGGTAGTATTGGTGAGGTTCCTCCACTCTCAAGTCCCTCCCGCCCCTCTCTGTGTACTGTGCTCTTGGGAAGCAGTTCCTGTGCGCAGGCCGCACGTCAGGAGGGGCAGTTCTGCTCCGCTTCCTGGAGGAGGGAGTGTCAGCAGGTTGTGTGGAAGAGTTTTTCTTCCTGGAAGAGTTGTCTCTGTCCCTTGCCCCCATTTATTTATTTATTCAACCTCTTATTTATATCAACATAGGCTTGTGGATATTTATTTTATACTTCAAGTTTTAATCTAAAACTCCTTAATTTTGTTGCGTACAGTCTGTTCTGACTGGTGAAAGGCTCCGAGAAGTTCTGCAGTGAAGGAACTGTGTACTTTTATTTAATCCGGTGTTCAGACTTACCTGACCGTGAAACCCTATTTCCATGTAAAATACCTCGGGAACTACTTTTTTTGCTACATCTTTCAGAGAGAGCAGTATTTGAGGAAACTGATATACAGCATGATAAAAATAAGTTCATGAATTTTCTTGCGAAATGATACTGGTAAGCATTTAGAGCTCTAATTATGTGCCGGGTACTGTTAATAGTGCTTTGCAAGTATTCACTCGCTTAATATTCATGACAAGCTTATGAGGTGAGTTACTCTTAGGGTCTTTCATTCAGCTTCACAGAGCTAGTAAGTGGAAGAGCTGGGATTTGAACCTGGGAGTCTGGCTATAGATGATATTCAGCCTATTTCTCCACCTAGTCCAGAAATCCCCAGGCAAACTCAAGATACGCTATGTGGTTGAATTTACTCTGTTCTTTCAATCTAGTAACCTAAGCAGAAATGAGAAATTTGTTAGTTTTATGTGATTTTAGTTCTCATCCCCTTCCCAATTGGTCTTTCTGCCTTCTATATTATCGCTCCATTTCTTAAAACTTCCATGACTTTCAGAATACAATCCCAACCCTTTACTTTTGCTTACGAGGCTGTGAATGGTCTTGCCCCTTTTTATAGTTCAAGTCTCATCTCTTGCCTTCTCACTGTCCCTCCCTGTCCTGCCACTCCCCAATTCCACACACATGTACATTCTCTCTGTCTACTCACACTTGACCTCTTTCTGTTGTTCCAGCTGGAGAACCACTGCTCACGCTGTTGCTTCTCCCTGGAACTGTCTTCGCACAAATCCCACATATTTCTGGCCAACTTAGGTGCACTCCGCAGGTACCCAGTTAGATGGCAGGTTCTTGAGCACAGCTCTCTGTCCCCCAGATCTCAGATTCTCAGATGCTTCCCTGGGTCTCCAGACCTCCATATGGGAAGCACCCTGTACTTCCTACCACAAGGCTGGGGTTGTTTGTATTGCTACCTAGAGCCTGTAGTGTCTGTAAAACGGGCTGAGTGCCCCTCTCTCTACAACGGTATCTCTGCCTTGTGGCACGGTACCTGGCCCATGGCAGATGCCCAATAGATACTGCTTAAAATGATGAATGAATTGAATGAGCAAAAAAACCAGAAAATGTTCCCTTTTAAAAAATAGTTGTACCCCTTTCCCTAGTATAATTACACATCTAGTACCTTATCTAAGGAAAACATTTTAAAGAATCAAAATGAATAGCAAGCAATAGAGTTTGCTTAACTATGACATGACATCTCCAAAAGACAGTGTTTTACAGGCAACAAAAATATAATTTTTGAAGAAATATTATAAAATAGGAAAGTGTATACAGCATAATCTTAAATGGAAAAAGCACACTGTATAGCAATGTGATC
The DNA here is from genome assembly GCA_004024845.1 of Tonatia bakeri. Taxonomy (NCBI): domain Eukaryota; kingdom Metazoa; phylum Chordata; class Mammalia; order Chiroptera; family Phyllostomidae; genus Tonatia; species Tonatia bakeri. The sequence continues at coordinate 93,829 of PVIA01000562.1, forward strand.
CCATTTTAAATATGTACATGAGTGTTGTATGTACACACACACACATCTCAACTGTATATATACAGAGAAAAAATACAAAAGAGAGCCAAATATTAATAGTGCATATTTTAGGTTGATAGAAATTTGTGAATGCTTATTTATTATTTTATTCTTACATATTCCATTTTCCAAATTATCTTAAATAAATGTGTTACATTTTTAACAAAGAAGAATTGAGTTATGATTATTTTGTTTTACTTTATTTTTTGTCAGGGTGAAGAAAATGATTTCTTAATTTTATAATTTCATAGTTTCTTTTACATGCTATGTATTTGTTACATGGTTTTAAAAACTTCTTATTTACTTTCATTGTTATAGAAATGTGGCAAGGTGTTAGCTAATGCCCATTTAAAGATGTCCATACAATTGTGTTTCTTTTATAAATTTTTTGGCCTCTCATGGCTTAGAAATTACCTTATTTACAAAATTCTTGAAATCCTTTGAGTTAATATCATACATTTCAATTATTAGGAAAACTGACTTGAAGGCAATGATAATTTCATTTTGCAAGGATATGAGTTTGGTAAAAGGTAATGTCTTCCTATGTAAACATTTTAAATGTAAAAGGCCATTTATTTTCCTTTTACATAACATTTCAAAGCTTTAATTTGTTAGTCTTTTGGGTAGAAAACATTACTTTCTTTTTGTTTTGTATTAGCGCGTTGTTATTTTTCTTTTTTTGCATTTATTTATTTTTGTTCAATTACAGTTGTCCCCATTTTCCCCCCATTTCTCTCCCCTGCCCTACCCACCCCCCACCTTCCATATTCAGTCCTCTCCCCTCTTGTAATCTTTGTCCAGGGGTCCTTTATACATGTTCCTTGGTGACCCTTCCCCTTCTTGCACTGTCATTCTTCGAGAACTTAGTTACTATTTCCATACTCTTTTTTGGTGCTAACTATATACTGACATTTTTATTTAAATAATAGCACACAAATAACTGATTTTTTTTGGCATTTATTTTTGAGACTTAGGGCTTGTTTGGTCACTTTTACAAACAGAGCCTGAGAAAGATGACACGTCGGTAAAACTGGAGCTGGAGCGGACTTTCAGGTTTGCCCCTTCGAGCCTCTGGAGCGGAACTGCTTTGCTCGAGTGCTGCTGGAAACGGAGTTCACAACGTCACTGACTTACGTGGCCGTGGGCTCCGTATAGCATTGACCCACTCATGCTAGTTTCTTGTGTGGCATATGGAAAATGTTCAGTACATGTTTAGTCAGGGAGTCAGCGAGTAAGCGAGGGAATGAGTGAAACCACTTAATTAAGATTAGAGTTCTTGAGGGAACCTTAAGGAGGACCCAGCTTGGAAGCAGCCACTTTTTTTCATCTTGGATTTCCTCTCATTGTGGGGATACTCTATTTCTGTTTCTGATGTCTATGGAAATGACTCCTCTAACCATTTGACTGAAGTTCTCGCCAGGGGTAGCTTGGAGAAGTCTTGCCAACTTTGTCATGGTGTCGTGAATATGGAACAGGGGTGGAGAGGACATGGTGGACCACTAGGACCACTTTTCTTTCATGATTTTCAGGGTTCTAAAGGAAGTAGCAGGTGTTGTGTTGACAACCTGAAGTTTTGATGTGTCTTTCTTTGCTCATTTTATGTTCTTTCTGCGGTTGTGACATGTGGACTGATACAGCCCTCAGAACTTTTTGAACCTGTCTCATATTATTTGTGTGTCTGCCTTGTGCTCTCAATCCCTCCACAGAAGTGAGGTGTTTCTTAGGGGCAGGGATGTCATTTTTATTCATTCCTAGTGGCATGCGTTTTATAGATGCTTGGTAAATGTTTGTTGAATCATTCATTGTCTTTTTAGTATTTGAAAACTCAGCTACTGCACCTCATTTCCCCTTGGTCTAGCCACAAAAATCCCATTTTTTGAACTAATCATAGTTTTCCTCTTTCCTTCCTTCAATTTTTAGTTGTGTTTTTTCTTCTCTTCTGGGTTATTTCTAAGATTTTGCTTTAGTTGTTGAGCCTAGAAAAAATAATTGAATAAAGATTTGCTCAACATTTCTTTAGTTCTTAATGTTTTTTATTCTACTCTTCTGTGTTCTTTCTGAAAGTTTCCTTACTCATAAAATGAAGGTAATGATACATATTTCACAAGAATAATAAAATAATAATATGTAAACCAAGTAAATTACATCTGATTTCTAAACTCTTTTCATTCAGATTGCTTTCTTCTGGTGTCTGATTTCTTTTCTGTGTAACTTTTAAAACCAATGTTCTCTAAGAAGACAAACAACCCAATTAAAAAATGGGCAAAGGGCTTGAACAGACATTTCTCCAAGGAGGACACACAGAGTGTCCAGAGACACATGAAAAGATGCTCAGTATTGTTAGCTATCAGAGAGATGCAAATTAAAACCACAATGAGATACCACTTCACACTTGTCAGAATGTCCATCATAAACAAAGCAACAAACAACAAGTGTTGGAGAGGTTGTGGAGAAAAGGGGACCCTAGTGCACTGTTGGTGGGAATGCAGGCTGGTACAACCACTATGGAAAACAGTATGGAATTTCCTCAGAAAACTAAAAATGGATCTGCCTTTTGACCCAGCAATTCCACTATTAGGATTATATCCTAAGAACCCTGAAATACCAATCCTAAAGAACCTATGCACCCCAATGTTCATAGCAGCACAATGTATAATAGCCAAGTGTTGGAAGCAACTTAGGTGCCCATCAGTAAATGAATGGATCAAAAAACTATGGTACATTTACACAGTGGAATTCTATGCAGCAGAAAGAAAGAAGGAACTCCTACCCTTTGTGATGGTGTGGATGGGACTGGAAAGCATTATGCTAAGTAAAATAAGCCAGGCGATGAAAGACAAATACCATATGATCTCACCTTTAACAGGAACCTAATCAATAAAATAAACAAGCAAAATATAACCAAAAACACTAAAATTGAGAACAAGCTGACAATGACCAGAGGGGAGAGGGGAGGGAATTTCAGGGGAAAAGGGGAAGGGTTTGCAGGAACAAGTATAAAGGACACATGGACAATAACAGGGGGGAGGTGGGAAGGGCTGGAGTGGTGTGCTGAGATGGGGGAAAATGCAGAAAACTACTTGAACAACAATTAAAATGTAAAAAATACTAAAAAAAAAACCCCTAAACAAAATGATGTTCTCACCCTGGCTGGTGTGGCTCAGTGGATTGAGTGCCAGCCTGTGAACCAAAGGGTTGCTAGTTTGATTCCCAGTCAGGGCACATGCCTGGGTTGTGGGCCAGGTCTCTAGGAGAGGGCACATGAGAGGCAACCACACACTGATGTTTCTCTTCCTCTCTCCCCCCTTTTCTCTCTCTTTAAAAATAAATAAAGTCTTTAAAAAATAAAAATAAAAGCTATGTTCTCTGTGTATCTAACATCTAATGTTAAATTTAAAGTTGATAAATTGAAATACTTGAAACAGTGGGATATTCATTTAGGAAAACTATGGTTAGTCATTTTAAAATTGTACTTTGTAGAAAACACCTGAATGAGATGTTTTTGACAAAATAATTTTTCAAAGGATAAGTTAAAAATATGTTTAGAGTATCTTGTTCAGGTATCATTTTGGAAGGTGCCATTCTATTTGGGATGTACTTTATGTTTGAGATTTTAGTAGACTTTATGCTGTATTAAAATTGTATTTTACAGTATTGAGAATATATACAGTATATATTATGAGTCATATATTGCTGTCTAATGTAACTTTAATTTTGTTTTTATATCTGAGAGTTATCTTTTTATCAATTTAAGAACCTTTTTTATGAGTGTTCAATGGATAGCAACATAAAGATAAATAATATGAATTTAGGGATTGGATTTTTAATCTTAAGGCAAATTTTCATAGTAATGATTAAATTAAAATTACTTTAAAAAAATAAGCTTTCTTCGACTATAGGAGACCATTCTGCATGGCGTTGGCCCAGTTCCCACTCAGAAAGGCCAGTGGAAAGCAAGGTCCAGTGCACAGTACCCACGCCCACAGATAGGTTCTCCCATGGGGAATCAGGCTTGCATTGTACCTAGGCCTCTTTGAGACTTGCTTTTTGCTAAAATTCCCTCACCCTGAACTGGGGCAGCAAACATTTACTGTGTGTCTTTGGAGTAACTTCCTGAAGTCTGTGCTAAACCTTCCAGAGACAGTGTAACCAGTTCAACCACTTTTCCCTTTGCATTTGCAAATATCCTTCAGTGGTGTGGTTAGCAACATCCTCTCCTTTGTTTTCTGTGAAGCCAGCTGGGGTGAACCTGTGTATGGTAAATGAGGACCATCCTCAATGTAATGTGCCCAGAGAAGCAATAAAAGCCTGTCAAGGGGTCAGGGCACTTTCCTCTTGAGAGAGTGGCTGTGCCGTCCCTTTTCCTCCACAGGACTTGGTAGTCCATGTGAATTTGTCTAGTCTCAGCCACAACACCATGGACCCCACAAGCCAGGGTCCATATCATTAGACAAAAGCCGTATAATTTTACTTATATGTGGAATCTAGATAACAAAGTAAATGAACAGAGAACAGATTGATAGTTGCCAGAAATGTGGGGTGTTGCGGGTGCTGAGTGAAAAACAAAGGGATTAAGAAGTACAGTTGTCCCTCACTATATCGAGGTTCACTTATGGTGGCTTCACTGTATCGCAGGTTTTTAAAAACAATACGTGAACTGTGATATAGTGAGGGACCACTGTACTTCACTGGTGAGTACTCATATAGAATTTTAGATGTAGTTAACATTACATAGGTTTAAGAGTATAGAAAGTGTTTATAAGAGTGTGAGAAAAGTTATTAAGAGTGTGGGAAAGGTTTATAGGAGTGTGGGAAGGGTTTATAAAACCTTAAAATATATATAAATAATAAAATAAATACAACGCCACTATTTCATGGATTTTCACCTATTCCAGGGTCTCTGGAATGTAACTCCTGTGGTAGGTGAGGGATCACTGTGCAGTGGTAGTTGCAAGGAAGTCATTGGGATGTAAAGTGCAGAGTAGGGGTATAACCGTGGTATTGTAATAACTGCATATGGTGCCAGATGGGTACTAGAAATATAGGAGGGATCAATTTGTAAAGTGTACAACTGTCTGACCACTATGCTGTATACTGGACACTAATACAAAATAATATTGAATGTAGACTGTAGTTGAAAATTAAGTTAAAAAATTAAGCTTCTGCCACAGTCTGGAGTCAGGCAGGGGTGTAACAGAAGTCTTAGTAGAAAAAATGATATTTAAGCTGATATCTGAAAGTTGAATAAGATTTGTCTGAATAAATTGTGAATACGGATGTTGGAGGTGAAAGTGGGCTGTATTGTTGTAATTAATGTTTGATTGTGAATGAGGTACTTAAATGTATTTTAAGTCTTGGACCTAGGAGAATTATCTACAGTACCAAAAAAAAAAAGGAAAATAAGCCAGTAAGTGGAATTAGTTTTGGGGGTGTTTTTGTGCTATTTAATGAGTATTTTATTCTTGAAAATCTATTTCTACATATTTAATAGAGCAAGACTTACACATTTCACACAGCTCTGTATTTCTCCTACAGGTGATTGCTTTTGTTGTTGGTGGTGTTCATTCATTGCTTAGGTCATTGTCTCAAAAATGTTAAAATGCTTATAACATTGCTCAGAGTTGAAGTCTGCTCAGATACTGCACATCTGTTATGTGCTGGACAAAGTGTGAGGATGTGCCGTGGGGGTGAGGCAGGGGTGCTGGGAGGGCCGTCAGCAGTAGCACCTGGTACCAGCCAGGGTGGGGCCCCAGGGAGGAAAAGGCTTAATGAGGCTAAGACCTGGGAGGTGAATACGGTTTGTCCAGAAAACCTAGGAGGTGGTATGGTGGGGATGCGAGTACAGCACAGAGAGTACATTCCAGGTAAAGAGAGTAGTGGATTTAAAATGTGTGTTACAGAAGCAGTTATGAATGATGATAGCTATAGGAAAAGCCACCAATTATTGAATGATTATTATCATTATTATGTCACTGTTCAAAGTACTTTACATATTTAATCTTTATAATGACTGCATAAAGGAGCTATTATTCTACTTTTATTGATTGGTTATAACTGTTCATTATGAATAATGTAATATATAGTTCTCTCCTTTTTTTCCTTGGTCTAAATTTTGGAATTTTGGTATTATTTTATTTTGGATTCTGTAAGTTGTCTTTAGGCATATTTCAGTATAAAATTGTGATATTTTATTTTGACATTAAAAGGAATAGTTTACTAAAATATATATATGTCAATAATCAATGACTTTTGAAAGGAACTTATTTCCAGTTTCTAAGAAATGTAGGGGACAGAGAAGAAGGTAGTCAATACTGAGAAAAGCAGTAAAACAAATCCAGACTGTGACACTTTCTAAAATATAACTGTCTTGACTGCCCCCAAAAAGTCAGTATTGTGGAAAAAAGTGGCTAAGAGACTCTAGGCCAGGGGCGTCAAACTCATTTTCACCTGGGCCCAAATCAGCTTCCTGGTTGCCTTCAAAGGGCCGAAATAATTTTAGGACTGTATAAATGTAACTACTCCCTAACTGTTAAGGAGTTGAAATTACATTCGGCCCTTTGAAGGCAACCATGTGAAAGTATGTGGGGGTGAAAACTCATGTCTGGAAAAATGACAGTATAGTAATTTCTGTAAAGTTTTACAGGTCATTAATGTTTCTGCGTATTAATCACTTATAAAATGCTTAAATTTAATTTACTGTTTTATTATCTGCTATTTTTTCTCATAGTGTTTATTACCATATGACATTGATTTTTTTTTAGTCCGTTCTCATTCCTGTTCTTCACTAGACTGTCAGTTCTGTGAGGACGGAGACTCTGTTACTCCTGGCTGAATCCACTGCACTGAGGATAGTATCTGGCGCGCAGTGGGCAGTGATCAGTGTTTGCTGGCTGAGCTCAAGTGTGACGATAACCAGTCTTAACCAGCCTCCCCATTTTGTATAGCTCATAACATCTTTAATTTTTTTTACCAGTTTTAAAAATCAGTTTCAGTATTGTTAACAAAAAACGATAATGGATTGTTCTTTATGTTTCAGGGAAGTTGGGAAAAAAGAATTTTGAAGAGTTTAAATAGTATGTGCACTGAGCTGAGTATCCCACTGGCGCGAAAGGTACTTTTAACATTTAAGTATTTTATTGTAAATCAAGTACTAGGAAATATCATGAAGCTATAACATAGGCAGATTTATTTTTATTAGCATTTCAGTTTGTTTTGAAACAAAATTCTGTAAAAGTCTAATTATGTGGGTGTATTCTATATAGACTTCTATTATGTATGCTGTAATGCTTTTTGTAGTAAACCTATAACTTGAGAATAAATAGAAATAAAGTATAGAATCTGTAGTATAGATTATTTAAGGATTTGTCTATAAGGTTATGAGTGCACTTTGAAGAGTTTAATTCCCTTCAGACTCCATATTTTTTGGCTAATTAGCACAATTGCCATATTGTTTCATTAGCGCTGGAGTTTAGGCCTACTGTCGTGTTGTAACAGCCAGCGCGGTGCCATCTTTTAGGATCAACACAGGGAATGGAAAGAATGATTCGTTATCTCTGCAGAACTATTAAGTCTGCATACGATTAGTTTTAGTTAGGTCTAATACTCAACATTTATCCCCTATTCTGGACTGCGGCGGGGCAGGGAGATGAAAAAGGAGAGAAAAACCACTTGAGGAATGTTCTGGATTCTTTATAGCTGCTCACAAGTAGCACAGAACAGGTTTCTCTTCACTTCATTGCTTCATTTTCCCCACCTGCTATGTTTTCCCTGCTGTTGAACAGAATGTAATGGATGTACTTTGGATAACATCCAAGGACAAGTCGCTGAAGACACAAGAGGGATGGTGTTAAAAAAGGATACATGTATATTAAAAACTGTCTGAATATTTAGTACTGGGTAACACACTGTTTTTCATGTAGGAAGATGCTGTTGCTGACTCACGGCCACTCTCCTGGCCCGCCCCCTTTGCGGTGCATTTCGGAGATGACTGGGTGGGGCGAGGGGGCCGTGTGTGGCTGAGGAGCAGTTTTTGCGTGTGAGATTTCACTGGCCAGCGAGGTCATCTGCCTTCTTTTCTTGGGCTCATCACCTGAGCCACGGAAACTCGGTATAATATTAACTAATAATAATTTAAGTGTGATTCTAAAAAAGTTGACGTGTAATGAAATTATTTTTCCATCTGTTATATTAGCTTACTTAAACTTTTAGCAAAGTTATTGATTCTTATTTTTCAGCTGTATTGCTAAACTGCAAAATGAAACCACTTTTTAAATTACCTGTTTTAGCGGCCTGTTGGAGAACAGAAAGAACTCCTCAGTAAATGGAATGAAATGGGGACTGATGAACCAGGTATATGAAGATCTTTTTTGAAAATGTGGTAGTGGGGAAAAAATTGTCTCCGTAATTGTGTGTCCAAAATAACAATATTAACAGTTCTTTTGGACAGAACGACTTTCCCTTTCACTAATTTCCTGTTTGTCATCCATTTCGTTTGCTCTGCTGTTTGAAAACTCCTCACTTCAGTCAGTGTTTTCCATTATTTTGAGAACTTTTAACTCAATTACCCTGTTTTAAAGCAGCATTTGAAGATGTTTTTATAAGGGTAAATTAAATACTTCTTGGATTTCTTAGACTCATAGTTAAGGTAAATATCTTTCAAGCTTTAATTCCATTGAGATGTCAAAGATAGGTTAAATGGTGAAAAGTTTTAAGAGTACTGCACTGTTTTTAAGAACTTATTTTTGGATTATTGTAATGTTTAAAACGGAATCAATTTTATAAACATATAATGAGTGACAACTACATGTACTTTACATATGTAAATATCATATGTACATATATATACATAATTGCTCACAACCCCTCTAAAAATAAGTGTGGGGGACTGGGCAAGAAATAAGTGCTATAGCAGAGAAAGCCCTTACAGACGTTCAAAAGGGAGAACGGTTCAGTACAACTAGAGGAATTCACTGAGGATCCATTGTTTGTATCTTATATACTCTGAGAATTCTCATATAGAACTTTTATATTGACATTATTATTTCAATTCAACTATAAATCTATTACAAATTTAGGAACGGGAGACTCTTAATTTCTTTCAGAATATGTCACCTAGGCTCTCCATGGGAGGGACTTTTTATTTTTGTGTTTCCAATACTTAGTACAATGCATGACAACAAACCAGTACTCAGCACATGTTTGAATTAATCTATCTGCACAGCAGTGTATGACAGAATCATTAACATTTGTTATTAATAAATATTAATATAGTATGTTAACTGAAATTTTTAATTTATCTTCTTAATTCTAGATTTAAGCCTTTTCAGACCTGTTTATGCACCTAAGGATTTTCTTGAGGTAGGTTCTATTGGTTAAATATATGCATGTTAATAAGGGGAAAATGTGAATGAAACGATGATGTGAGATGATCTGCAGGCAGAGGAATTGCCATGTACGCAGCCCCTGAGGCAGTGAAGCAGGGGAATGACATGATCAAATTTGTGTTTGGAAATTGCTCTTGGAAAATGCATTGGAAAAAGGAAAGATTAGAGGCAAGTAAATCAATTAGGAAGATTTTATTTAAAAATAGTGACTGCAAGTCATGTAGCCTGCTGCCTGAAACATATAGGTACTCAGAGAATCTTTTCCCTCCTTGTTCTAGTCGTCCAGGCAATAAACAGTGTACATACAGGAGTCATTAAGTAGCTGTTTATAAGTGACTGGTTCGTACAGTGTATCCCATCTCGGCCAAGGGTCATTGCCAGACTTCCAGGTGTCCCAGGGGATAGGCACGGCTGGAAACTCAGCTGCACATTAATCCTGTCTTTAACTGCTCTGTCTCTGACAGGTAGAGCAACGCTTAGCTTATACTTGCTTAATAAATAGTTGTCAAATGAATGAATGATTACTCTTTCATATTTTATTTTTATTTCTTTTCTGAACCTGTTTTCTCTAATACCAGTTTGCCAGGATTAAACATTGTTAGAAAGTTTTTTTAGGGCATTTGGAATTGTAAATAGTCCGCTTTTAACTTTAAAGAGAAGTTAGGTGGGTCAGAAGCTGCCTTCATAGTGATGGCATCATTTCTCTTAGGTTATTGAAGGTTTCTTCCCAACTCTTTCCTTTTCAAGCACTATGAAATTTCATGCAGTTTTTATATGGTTACCTTTAACTGTGTTTTCTCCTAATAGTCACACGCTCTCTTTCCTTAGGAACAGTTGCTGAATCGATCCTTCTATTATTCATGCTAAGGTTCTTCTTTAATTCAAGAACATTTTACGTAATTGTTTCCTTGTTATAGTTTCTGCACTTCTGCTGGTTCCTCTGTTCTGTCACCCCGTCTCCATGCTCTTCTCCTCTAGTCGGTGCTCGTGCGTCCCCCTCGCAGCAGGTCCCTGTCGGTGCGATTGGGCTGACTTGCTGTTGTGACTTGGTCCGTATTAACACTGTTAGGAATCCTTGCTAAATCTTTTATTTTTTAAAACAAATACCATTGATATTTTCAGTTACAATTTAGTGTTTGAATTTTAGGAAACTTAGCATTATAGCACATTGCATTTTATGAGCCATTAATTAATCAGTTCTCCAGCAGATATGTAGTGATTGTTATCATAATCTCTTTCAATGAATTCTTGATGGTTTTGTTCCCGCAACAGTTTCAATTTAAAAATATTTTTAAATGTATTATTATTCTTTTCCTAAAATGAATTGTAATTGATGGAAAAAAAGAAAAGATACCATAAGAAGAAAATTTAAACAAAAATTATTCATAAGACCATCATACAGCAATAAACACTACAATGATCATAATTTTTAAAATGTAATATATTGTGAGCATTTTAAATGTTATTACCTACATTATTTGTTACACTGTATTTTATTTTATGACCTGATCATAATTTGTTTAAGTAATTCCCTGTACTGGGATGTCCAAGTTGCATATGTTTTTCCATTATAAACAGCACTTCATTAACATTCTTTCCACACGATTCTTGCAAACATCTCTAAATTTTTCCATAACTGTACTCATAGAAATGAAACTCCTAAATTAAAGGATATGCAAATTTCAAAAACTTTATCTGCTTAATTTTGAAAAGTATATAAATTGTCTTTTTTGTTAGCTTGACTTCTGAAATTTTCTTTCATTTTCCCCTGTGCATTTTGGTTTAGAGGTGATAACCTCCAATATCATTTCACTGTCTTTTGAAAACACTGCAATAATTTTTTTTAAAGGAAAGACTATTCGTAAAGATTTACTCAGGAATATATTGGGATAAGTTAAAATTTTAATATTTTACATTCTGTATTAATGGTTTGACATTTAAAATGCAGTGTGTATGTTATCTATAATAGAAATAAAGATATGCATCAAAACATAAAAGCAGATTATTTCTTTTTTAAATTAATTTTTAATGTTTAATTACATTTGACATATTAGTTTTGGGCATACACCACAGTGATCAGACATTACATAGTTTAATAAGTGGTCATTCCCGTAAATCTGGCGCCCATCTAATAGTTACTAGACTATTTTTAACTATATTCCCTGTGCTGTACTTTACATCCCCGAGACTGTTCTGTGACAACCAGTTTGTACTTCTCAGTCACTTCACCATTTTCACCCTCTTCTCATCCCCTCCCATCTGGCAGCTGTGAAAACATTCTCTGTATCTGTGTTTCTGTTTCCGTCCTCACGTTCATTTATTTGTTTTTTAGATTCAGTTGTCGATAGGTACGTATTTATTGCCATTGTATTGTTCATATGTTTGATCTTCTTAAAGAAGACCCTTTAACATTTCATATAGTACTGGTTAGGTGGTTGTGAGCTCCTTTAGCTTTTTCTTGTCTGGGAAACTCTTTATTTGTCCTTCAATTTTAAATGATAGCTTTACAGGGTAGAGTAATCTTGGATGTAGTTTTTTGCTTTTCATCACTTTGAATATTTCTTGCCAATCCCCTTTGGCCTGCAAAGTTTCTGTTGAGAAATCAGCTGACAGTCTTATGGGAGCTCCCTTGTAGGTAACTGACTGCTTTTCTCTTGCTGCTTTTAATTTTCTCTTTTCATCTTTAACCTTTGACATTTTAATTATGATGTGTTTGGGTATGGGCCTTTTTGGGTTCATCTTGTTTGGTACTCTTTGTGCTTCCCGAACGTGTATGTCTATTTCCTTCACCAAGTTAGGGAAGTTTCCTGTCATTATTTTTTCAAATAGGTTTTCAGTATCTTGCTCTCTCCTCCTTCTAGGATCCCTATGGTGTGAATGTTAGAGTACTTGAAGTTGTCCCATAGGTTCCTTACACATCCTGATTTTTTGGATTGTTTGTTCTTTTTGCTGTTTCGATTGGGTGGTTTTTTCACTTTCTTATATTCCAAATTGCTGATTTGATTTTTGGCTTCGTCCACTCATCAGTTGATCCCTAGAAATTATTCTTTATTTCAATTAATGCATCCTTTATTTCTGACTGGTTCTTTTTTATGCTCTTGAGGTTTTCACCAAGTTCATTGAGCATCCTTATAACCAGTGTTTTGAACTCTGCATTTAGTAGATTGCTCGTCTCCATTTTGTTTAGTTTTTTTTCCCTAAAATTTTGTTCTGTTCTTTCATTTGGGATGCGTTTCTTTGTCTTCTCATTTTGGCAGCCTCCCTGTGTTTTTTTCTATGTATTAGGTAGAGTTGTTACATCTCCCAGGCTTAATGTAGAGTGACTTAATGTAGTATGTGTTCTGTAGGGTCCAGTGGCACAGCCTCCCCTTTCACCCAAGCTGGGTACTCAAGGCTGTACACAACCTCCTCTTGTAATTGAGCCTTGATTGCTCAATTGGCATGTCAGTAGGAGGGATTTACTAGGCCATTCAGCTGCAAGGACTGGCTGTGACCACTGCCCACTGCCCATTGAGTCTGACCCTTGAGTGTGTCACTGTGGAGGTGGTTGGGTGGTCGTGCTTTGGTGTGGTTTGTATCTGTCCACTGGGTATACTGTTTCTGGGGCCTCCTGGGAGGTGCAGGCCAAGGTCAGCCACCACCTGTGATCTTCTTGGGCCCATCTGGCATAAGCCACCAAGAGATCTGCAGATAGATGCTACTTTCTGGGTTTAGAGGTGCCCAGGCGAGACCAAGCTGTGAACCAAGGCCAGATATTGCTAGTGATAGGCCTGGGGTCACTTAGGGAGAGGTACGGGGTTCACTCAGCTAGATGTTGCTTGTTCGATAGAATTTAGGAGAATGCTAGAATTTAGGAGAATACCAATCAATATTTGTTTTTAAAAGAGTTAGGGTTGGTTCTAAAATTTTCCCTGGTAAATATTACAATCAAGCAATTTTTATTTTTCTATCACCTTCCCTGGTAAGTTATTATAATCAAACAATTTTTCTTTATCATCAGAAAGCTTTTCTTTATAATTAAATTCTTTTTAGTTTTATATGGTAGATCATTAGTTGCAATATCAAGCCATCCTAATTAAAATCATGTCTCTAGTAATTTCACATTTTAGTACAAATTGATAGCATTTTAGAATGTTATTGAAGTATATGCATAATCCCATAATTTTTAATTTTGAGATGATACACTAAGAATATCATTGCCAATTTTGTAAGTGTAGACATCCTATTAAAAACTAATCAATTTTGTTGGATTTGTTTTTTAAGGTATTAATTAATCTTCGCAACCCAAATTATGAAAATGGTGATTATCTTAGTTTCAGGACTCATTTGGGTTTAATTCAAGTTCCTCTGAAAGTAAAAGACATCCCTGAATTGGTAAGTATAGGCATCTAAAAATAAGTTAACATATTTTAAAAGACAGCCATTAGAAAAATATTTTAGTGTAGCATATATCCAAACAATAGGACAATCTACTCATTAAATAAATAAAACGAAACTTTCTTTTTTATTGTAAATATGTTACATAGAGAAAAAGTTGCTCTTCTAGTAGGACTGAAGATGAACTTGCATTGAGCTATAAATGCTTTTGCTTATTCCCCATCTTAGTAAACAGCATAGATTTACAAGACAGCTTGTTGGGATTTGGGTGCCTGATGTGTGTCTGTAAGACAGATTGAAACAAATTGTGAATTTTCTAAAATTTTTAAACAAAAGTACATTTTATTTACTTCAGCCAGCATTTATTGAGCTTCTAACATGGTGAGGCACTGAAGGAGATGAGGGAAAGTAAGGACGAGACTGTTTTGCACCGGAGACTTTCACAATGGGCGAGAAAGCTCATTTTAAAGTAGAGTCATTACAGAAAAATGAGATTTACTGATGGTGGATTTGAGAAGTTATCACTGCAAAACAATAAGGAGCACAGAAACGTAAATACTGTGTTTGTTGAAGCAAACAATTTGTAACTCAGAGGTTTCGTGTATTAAGATAGAGAGCTGATGGGAGAGTGATAAATGACTACAGCTGGAAGCGGAAGTTCAAGCCTAAAGGGGAGAAAACGGGAGGTGCGGACGAGAAGTGTGCCGGCAATCCCTTGATTATCCTCCAGCTCCAGACCTGTCTTTTTCTGTTCTGCCTTGTTATCCTGGAGCTGGGCCTTGTAAACATTTCTTTCTTGCCAACTGGCTTGTTGTTAGGCTTTGTTAATAGAGGCTTCTGGAGGAAACAGCAAGCCCAGTGGGGCAGGAGAGCGAGCCTTCCTTTCCTGGTTCCCTAGTGTGGGAGCCTGCAGGTCAGCGTGTGGAAGGCCCGCTAACACCCCCTGCGGCAGCCCACGACCAGTCAGCTCCAGCCTGTGTCCTCGGGCAAGTGTCTTTACCGCCCCTGGTCCGCACATGCCTAAGGCACACACTCCCTTTTCATAGAGGCCTGAATCTCTGTTTTGAGGGTGGGGGTCCCTTTCCTGAGTTCTTAGTCCCTTCTTGGTTCACTCTCTTTCAGCCTGGAAGTCAGAGTTGCTTTCTGCCTTTGCTAATTCTGTTTTTCTGTGTCCACATATTGGCTATGGTTTCTGTTTCCTTATTGAACACTTGACTGATACAAGAAGCCAGTTGATTTTCTATGCAGAAGTTTGGAAAGGCTCAAGAATTAGAGCAACTGCATGTTATAGAAGGCCATAGTGAATCAGAGGGCTGAAAATGGAGATTGTGTGACAGTTTGTATCAGGACGGGTTAGACCCCCAGGCTCCTACCACCCTGCAGAGCCAGGGACTCCTCCTCCTCCGCCAGAGATCAGAGAAACGGAATCGAAAGGCTGAGAACTCGGAGACCTCAGGGCGGGAATAAAGCACCACACTGAAAACAGAGGAACGGAGTGGAAGTTGGCTGAATGATGAGATTATCTCCAGTCACTACCGCTGTGCCTCCCCAGTTCTCTCCTTCCTCATTCCCCACCAACTCTGGAATACCAGGGAAAAGACCGCCAGAGCTTTGGAGAACCCTTATGAAAAGATAGCTGGCTGGCTACCAAATTACCACAGAAGGAAGCCCACCACACTCTATTCCCAATCCTGGCAGACAGAGCTCCCAGTCCGTTTCTTACTGCCTCATTCCTAAATGTGAATGGCCAGCCTAGGATCTCCAGGAACTTGAGATTCTCCCATTTGAAAGGCAGAGAAACTAAACTAAAACTAAAACAGATAAATAAAAAAGAAATAGTTAAGGTAGTCAGTTTATAGAACACTCACCACGATCACTGATAGCTGGTTCAGGTCTGAGTTTGCGCTCACACTCACAAGGTACAGTAGGCCATAAGCTGACACCAGCTGCACTTAAATTTGTAGAGTGACACAGGACAAAACACAGCATGTCAGTATATCAGCAAGCTCCTAGCAGGTGGATCTGGGGCGGGAGTCTACAGCCGCCAGATGTTCCCTCTGAGCCCCACAAGGAGCACCTGCGGTTGGAGTGATGAGTCGTACAGGTGTCACACAGGAAGGCCTCTTACACAGTAGGAGGAGCTTATACTCACGTTCGAACCTCAATATGTGGACATGATACGAGTGTGAGTATAACTTCCGAGTCCCCTCCAGGGACACCACATGTGGCATGAGGCATGTATTTTCCAATAGATTTTTATAGTTGATTCATGGTATTCCATTTCAGATGTAACTTAACCAGCCAAGGGTCATATTTTTTTCCAGTGAGTAACATTGCTCATTGATACAGCCGGCATTCCTTTTCACATTTGTGTGTGTATTTGTGTGAGTCAATACATTGTCGGGGTGGCAGTGCAAAAGAAGGTAAACCCAAGGTCATCTTCACGCAGGAGTGTCCAACCCACAGGCCACATGTGGCCCAGGATGGCTGTGAATGAGGCCCAACACAAAATTGTCAATTTACTTAAAACCTTTTCTTTGCTCATCAGTTTTCATTAGTGTTTGAGTATTTAATATTTGACCCAAGACAACTCTTCCAGTGTGGCCCAGAGATGCCAAAAGGTTGAACACCCCTGCTAGAATCTTTTGTTAACTACTTCTTTCCAATCGACAACTTAAAGAAACCATTAATGTTCTCGGAGAGAAGATACTACTCATGAAACAAGAACAGAATTTTATTAAACTAACAAAACAAACAGTAGAGTATGAAAAAGCATTTAGGAATCAAAAAGATCAGGAGAATAGTTGAAAACAAAGCTGAGGAAATCTATCAGAAGGCAGAGCAAAAGCAAGAAGCCAGAGATAAAAAATAAGGGGGGAAAATTTAAATTAGAGGATCAATCCAGGAGGCTAACATCTGACCAGCAGGAGTTCCAGAAAGAGAAGACAGAGGCAAGGGTCCCCAGACTGAGAGACAGGAGTCTCCAGTATGGAAAGGCCCACCTCGTACCCAATGCCGTGAACGAACGAAGAGCCATAGCAAGACACCTGGAAAGAAGACTGGAAACTTCATAGGAGAAAAACAGTAGAGGTAAATGTCAGGAGTCAGAGACTAGCATCTGACTTCTCAGCAGTAAGACTAGGAGCCAGAAGATTTTGCAATAATGCCTTTAAAAATTCAAATGATTTCAGCTTAGACTTCTGTACGTAACTGTCAATCAAATGTGAAGTTGGAGTAGATGTTTTCAGATGTATATAATCTAAAATAAAATATTTACTCTTATTCAGGGAGCTATTGGTACAAGTGCTCCAAAATAATGTCATAAATAAAAAGAACAAATAGGGCACTTAGGGAATGGGATTTCAGACTACGAGAAGAATTTCCAGAATGACGAGGAGCTCTAGGACAGAGGCGGTATGACAGGACCAGAGTGGAGCGCTTCCAGAGGGGAGCAGGAGGCCGAGGGTTCCGACATGAGTGCCTGCAAGAAAACACCGGAAGCATAGATGAGCTGACACATTTGACCACACGCAGAATTATATCAAGGAGGGTCTTTTCAGACTTGTTACAGGGTGTAGGAAGAGGTAAATGATTAGAGAAAATTCTGTAAGTGACAAAGTAGTTTAAGAATTGAATGAAAGAAAGTATACAAAAGGGAACACATCTATAACATGTGGCTCAGCAGTGAATAATATTTAAATAGTTATAATAATGCAAACTCTTTATAGATTTCATCAAGGATTGATATATAATTAAAATGATGGAGAGAAGTACATGCGCTGAACTCCTCATTTACCACAAAAAAAAAAATCAATAGATATCTGAAACTGGTACATTAAAAATAGCATTATACACTTGTTACTTGAAATATGCAGATACGTACCAGAAGATAAGCTGTATGTGGTCCTCCCTGGACAGTGGGCCGCGCGCGCGCGTGTGTGTGTCCAGGGAAGGAGTGTAAGAGAGAGGACTGCTGTGTTGTTGTTGTAAAAAAGTCTTTTAGCTGATTTGACTTCTTTGCTGCATGCAGAGACAATATAGGTGATTAGATTCTGAAGCCAACTAACCTGGGTTTAAATTCTTGCTCTGCCACTTACTGGCTGTGTGACTTTGAGCAAGTCTTTTTGCCTTTGAGTTTTAGTTATCTTATTTGTGAAATAGGGACAATAATATCTCATAGGGGTGTTGTGCAATCAACAACTTAAGATAAAAGTTATGGGTTGAATTGTGCCCCTCAAAAGGTATGTTGAAGTCCTAACCCCCAGTACCTGCCTGTAAATGTGACCTCATTTGGAAATAGGGTCTTCACAGATGCAGTCAAGACAGTGATTATTGCAGTTGGGTGGGCCCTAAATACAATATGACTAGTGTACTTGTAAGAAGAGAAGAGACACAGAAGGAGAGTCCGAAGGAGAATGTCCTGTGACAATGAAGGCAGAGATTTGAGTGACACATCTGTAAGCCAAGGAACATCCAAGATTGCTAGCAGCATCAGACGCCAGGAGAAATGCATGCACCAGATTCTCACCCCGAGAGCCTTCAGGGAGAGCATGGCCCTGGACACACCTTGATTTTTGACTTGTAGCCTTCAGAACTGTGAGAATAAGTTTTGGTTGTTTAAAGCCACCCAGTTAGTGGAACATGGTAAGCGGTTTATAACTGTTAGCCATGACTACTACAACTTTGATAAAAAGTTAATTTTTAAGAAGTAATTTTTAAAAAGTGTTAAAAGCCCAGTGTTAGTAGCAGTTTGTACAAAATGCCATGGCTGCACAGAAAAAGTGCAGATTCTTCCCCTGGAAGTGGTGAGAAGTCTTCTCAGAGGGACTGCCATTTGAACGGGTTTGAAGGGGTTTGCTGGTAAAGAAGCAGGGCGAGTGGATCATGTATGTAGAGGCTCAGCATGTGTGTGAGCGGGACCGATTACATCATGTGTCTGTCTGCAGGGACCTGGAGCTGACGTGGATTCGTTCTTAGCTATGGAAGAACGAACGCCTGTGACTAATTTTCAAGAACTTGTGGCTACACCCACTAAGAGTGTAGTTCGTCCTGCTCTTCCTGTGGTCAGTGGGGATGGTTGTCCCTACCTTCCCTGCTTTCCATGGCCTGAGTATTTAATGACACTGACTGCAGGACGCATGGTTTGTCTGTGACCCTGGTCTGTCTGTATGAGCATTGAACTTGGTGAGGCTCAGTGAGTCTTGTGTTCTTATACTGGATGGCCCTTAAATCTGGTTCACAATGTTACTGAGACTCATCCATGGTAAAAGGAAATTCCTTGAGACTGAAATTTATTATCTCTAACCGGAAGTTGCTGATGAATTTCTGTCTACCCATTCAGTCATGTAGAGACAGCTGGGTGGAACCGAAGCTCAGTCGTGGGGTTTAATATTATGGAGCCCCTGCTGTGTGTCACTTAGCTCCACACTAGGTTCTGATGTGTCTGAGACGGTCCCTGTATCCCGAGAACCTCAGGTTAGTGGGGAGATGGACAGTAGCAAGATCATTTTGATGCGATGTGAGTCTGTGGGTTTATAGAGGTTGACAAACGGTAACACGTGCATAGAGAGCTGCCTAAATCAGCCTGGGATATCAAAGAAGGGGTCCTAGAAGGCATGACATCTTGGGAATTTTGAAGGAAACCTGAGAAGGGGGGCCAGGTCTACTGATGCGCAGTAAACAGCAGTCCAGAGCAGTGAAGTAGAAAATGGATGTTCTGAGCTTCTTATGCTGCTCACGTGTCTCAGTGTGAGTACAATTCTCCACGGTGGCTATAGAACCCAACACTGAAATGTGTGTTGAACTTAAGTCCCTCTCAAGTATGAAGATCAAACTTATTGAAAAAATCAAATACATTGTCATTAATTCTAACGATTTCAGTGAAGAGAGAGTTTAAAAATAAATGGAAGACAGTGGTTGAAAATGGAAGAACAACATCAAGTGTTCACTCCTTTAATCTAAAATATTGGTAACATATGACTCAGTGCTCTTTTAAAGTATAGATAAAAGTCAAGTTTAGTTAAAAATTGAAATGTAATGAACAAACTGACAGCATGGGGGTAGGGGATAACAGGGGAAAGGCCATCAAGGAACACATATAAAGGACACGTGGACAAAGCCAAAGGGGGTGGGTTCGAGGGTGGGAGGCAGGGATGGGTGGGGTGGGGTGGCATGGTGGGGTGAAAATGGAGACAACTGTACTTGAACAACAACTAAAAAAAGAAATAGTAGTTATTTAAAATCAATACAAAAATGAAATGTGTGTACATATTAGGCTTAATAACTATCTTGTGAGGGACATTAATAAATTACTAACTTAAATAATAATGGATAATTGGGAAGGATTAAAACTAATTTTATTTTGTAAAGGAGAAGGAAGTTTGGTTTTAGCAATTAAATAGTAACAAAACACTGATGTAAATATTAATAGAAATATTTAATTACTTAGGGAAGAAAAATAATACAAATAACATGGGGTTGTTATATATTTTAAAAATAACAGACAAACATTATTACTTTCCCTGGACATTACTGGGTAAGTAGAGGAAGTCTGGAGAATAAATCTAATTTACTCTTATTTTAGCAGAGTACTTGATAGTCTAATTTTACTTAAAAATTAATTTAAGTTGTTTGGGATATTTGCAGTGTATAGTTAATTAAGAGCTGAGTGAAGTACAGAACCATAGATAGCACAGATGCAGAATCATACTGGCAATTTAGACAATGATGTTAGAAGATAGAGTTGACTGTTGCTGCATATAGTGTGTGTGTGTGTTTGTGTGTGTGTGTGTTCATGTGTGTGTGTGTTTTCCGGAGATTTGAATGTTAGTAGATCTTTCCTCAAAGGCTAATTCATTTCTTACTTTACTGATTAGCTTATTACCCAAAAAAGGGAAACAAGAACTATGTTAAAAAGATTTTTAAAAAATATATTGCATCACTCATATTGGTCATAAGGCATCAAAGTAAAAATTTTTCTCAGACAGAAGAAATGAGAAGGAAAATACTACTAAAGGCTCTACAGTTGGAGAACTATTATATTTAAGTTTCTTTTCCCATTATACATTAATTTTTCCTAAAAGTGTTTTTCTTTTCTATTCATGTTTGTTTCACATGGAAATAAGTGTGTTACATAGTAATACATGTAGTAAAAAATTATGGTTATTCTGGTCCTTAATTTCAAATTAATGTATTACTATTTAAGGGTTCCATAATGTCCTCTTCTTTAGATATTTGAAGGAAGCAAAACTTCATTTTATATTGTGATTCTTATTTATGCTGATGTTTAGGTGAAGGTGATTTTTTTTTTTACAGTAGCAAAGTCTGAAATGTACGTTAATTCTATGTGTGTTATTTTTTCAGAAAGAATTATTTGTAGAACTCGGCTTAACTACAGGACAACTAGGTATAGATGATTCTACACAAGTGCCTCCTGGTTAGTATTCCTCCCATGTGGCATATAAGTAATGATAAATGAGAGTGAGGTTAAGTTTTATCTTGTCATTTCCAAATCTAGTAACCTTTTTATGTCTGAAAACAAAGCATGCTTCTGCCTCTCTTGGGTTACTATTAATTATTGAATGGAATCCTGTATGTTATAGATCGTGTCTTTATTTGAAGATCTTACAATAATTTTGAAAAGTCATTAGACATGTATAAGTTATTTCATTGGCAAAATCTTCATTGACAGCACTCATATTTCCCTTTACTGGCCATCACTATTTATTTTTATTATTTTTCATATCATCAAATTAAGCAAACACACCATGCTGCATAAAATAAACTTAGGCTTTAAAATTAGTATCTTTTAAACCTTGTTCAGAAAATTTCCCTAACTTTTCTCTTTTTGTGCAAAAGCACAATGTGTTTTTTTATAAAAGACAAGATTGATGTTTAGCTATAATAAAAAGGAAGTAAAAACTGACTTAAAACACGGGAGGCCTGCAGTGGAGTGGAAATAGTACTGGACGGCATCGGGCAGCCATTTGGGCCTCGCCTGCCACTGGCGTGCTGCCTGGTGGGCAGGTCGCTTCACATCTCTGCGCTTGTTTCCTCCTTTACCAGATGAGGACGTTGGCTACGTATTATTAATAATAATAGCAAATATAGTAATAAAGTTATTGAGCATATACTATGTGTTATATGTGTATTATCTCATTTTAATTGCTCTGCAATTTAGAAGGTATGTTTGTTACCGCTGTTAAAACTTTACTAGTTTTTAATGTTTGGGGGAAAGAATATATCATAAGGGAATGGCTCAATGAATTTTTATTAATTGGACACATACAGATTGATAAATTGAAGCTCTCTCTTAACATCTTTCAATCTTTATTCCCCCAGGTCAAAAATAGCCACTACTCTGATTCCTCCCAGCGTAGATGGGTTTTACCAGTTCTTGAAATTTGTGTGAATTAGAACACACAGGGTGTCGTCTTTGATGTTTGACTCGTTTTTGTTCAGTGTTGTGTTTGTGAGATTTAGCAATACTGCTGTGTGTATTTATAAATCTCTTGGGGTTTTGCATTATAGTGTCCACTATATCAACATACCACACACTTTTATTTATCCATTCTGCTGTTGGGTGTTTGGGAAACTTCAAATGTGGGGCTATGACAAATATGGCTGCTATGAACATTCTAATATGTGTCTTCTGGTAAATATATGTGGAATACACATACATCTGGGAATACAGTTTCTCAGACCTCAGGTCTGCATAAGTGCAGCTTCAGTAGATGACTAACTGCCAAAGAATTTTCAAAGTGGGAGTACCGGCTTCCCCTCCACCCATGGCGTGCGAGAGCGTGGTGACTCCGTGCACCTGCGAGTGCCGGGTGCGCTCCGTCTTCTGTTCCGTCATGCTAGTAGTGAATAGTGGCCCTGCATTGTGGCTTTAATTTTCCTGTATGACGTGAGATAGAAGTAAGGCCACCATTTTAAAGTTGGAGAAATGCGGATGTTAAATAACTTGCCCAGAGTCACAAAATTAGTAAGTGGTGGAACCAAGATTCAAAACCAAGCAGTCTGCCCTCATGAATGGGAATTGGTGTTTTTATAAAAGGTACCCAGCAGAGCTCCCCAGGCTCTTCCACAGCGAAAAGTTGGTACTGCAACTCAGAAGAGGGTCCTCACCAGAACCTGAATGTACTGGCACTCTGTTCGTGGATTTCCAGCCTCCAGGACTGGGAGGAATAATTTTGTTAGTTATAAGCTATCCAGTTTGTGGTGGTTTTCTTCTAGTAGCTTGAACAGACTAAGGCTGATATCTTACCTTATACTTCTTTCCATGGCCCGTGACGGCCATAGAGAACTAACAAAAGAGAAAAGAATAGTAATATAACCTTGAATGATATTTATGTTTTTCACTTTTGAAATTAATCCTTAAGCATCATTTTAAATTATTCTAGACCTAATAATAGCTCTGCTTTAGAAAACCTAATTTTTTCCCTTAATCTAGAGTATACCATATTTTGCCACGCATAATGTGCACTTTTTTGTCCAAATTTTTGAGAGAAAAATAAGGATGTGCATACATGGGTAGTACTAATTCTGTATCTGTATAAATGTTTTTAATTCTTTTATTTATGCTTATATGACTTTCTAGAGTTAAAAGCGTAACTCTAGAAAGCAATGATATCTGTATGCAGAATAATACCCTAGAATATGATAATCGGTTTTGTCTCTAAATATAAATAAATTCAATTAAAAATTAAAACAAAAAATTAAAAATTTTTTGGGGAAATATGGGTGTGCATTATACAGGGGAGTGCATTAAACACAGCAAAATATGGTAGTTCTTTGCTTCACTCATACTACCTACAGCAAATGTGTGTGAGGTCCTGATAAGGGCCAGAGATTAGTGAATCCACAGATACGACATCATTTTTGCTTTGAGGGAGCATATAAGATTCAGATAAGAATCACGTGGCATTGGCTATGATCGCAAACAAGGGGCATTTGGCGTAGAGGAGAGAGCACTAAGTCTGCCTGGAGGAAGTTGCAAATCTCTTCAGGTGGTGTGGTTATATTTTGCTCTCTTGACTTCCCAAAGCAAGACTGTTAAAAATTGGGGTGAATTCATGTTCATCAATGAGATTGTTTTTAATGGTATAGTACCGAGATTTTTGCCTGACTTGAGATTGCTAGGCAACAACAGTATTACTTGGAAAGAGTGGGGTTTGGTGAAATTGGAAATGTTGCTAATACTTGTTTTGGCTAGAAACAAGTTTTATATTTAGGATTAAGTATGACTTAAGGGAACTAGATCCTTCCTACTCATCTTTTCAAAAATATATTTTATTTTATTTTTTTTATTATTTATTAGTTTTAGGTGTATAGCTTAGTGGTTAGACAATCATATAATTTACATAATGTTCCCCTCACTTTCTAATGATCTTTAAAATCCTGTATCACCTATGTTTTATCAGTGCTGTTGTTCAGTTTTTATATTTCAAGTGCATTTCTCACTTGCTAGCTTATCAGCTTTTATATAAGAGTCAGGAGAGGAGTCCTTATCTTGGTAATACAGAATCACTATTTCACAGTGATTTAAAAAATCAGGCATATTTGTTATTCCTATAAACTCATGAATATGCATTTGTTTTAAACACACACACACACATACTTATTATGGAAACCATTCATAAGACCCATGCTAAGAGGGAAAGGGTGAGCAGAATCAGCATTCTTTCATGAGAAAGGAGGATGCTCATATTTCTGATATTATTGTCTGAATTGACATAGTAATGAATCTTATAAGATGGGAGTTCTGCCAAAGAGACATGTTCTCAGCTTGTTATTTCTGAGCGAAAAATGCACCTTCATCTGCAGCGGCATTCCCTGAAGTGTGTTCCACGAAGCGTTCATCGCACGCCCTGTGAAACAGGGTCTTGTTCCCCAAGGAGGTCTGGAGATGGCTGTGCTGTGCCTTTTTAAGTTACACAGTTATAGTGTGTGTTCCTATCCTAAAGACTGTGAGAAGTCCTAAGAAAACTTTTAGCTTAGCCTCTGCTAGTCACGTTTTTCCAGAGAACCTTTTTTCCTGCACAAGATCTATTGATATAAATGTGTCTGTTAACATACTGGTTCTCAGCATATTTTGAGAAACATAGATTACAGATTGGAAATTCTGATTCTGACTTGTTTGGGTTTCTTATTCTTGGACTAGAGAATTGTACTAGAAAGCAAAATTATTGTACTTCACATAATCAAATAGTTGAATTCGGTAGTCTTTTTTTCATTTCATACCACTTCCAGGGGTCAAACACTGTTACCACCTGGAAGTATCATCCACTTTCATTAGAAAGAACTGGCTGATAACCTTTGATTCTTGGGTTACTAAGACTCAGCAATCATAACTAATTAAAATGAAACTTTTATTCTTTTATATGCAGTCTTTGAAATCAATATGTCCAAATACTTCAGCATTAGACAATTACTGTATGTTCTGAGGGACCCCAAACATTTTACTTGGTCATTGTGTAATCTGCTCAAATATTTAACTTCAGAGCCAAAATAAACTAAAAGAGTAGGGTACTCTGGTGTAGATATTTCATTTTGTAAAACCAGCTTTATGGAAAATGATCTAACAATGAAAATGTTAGCAAATGGAAAATGGAAGTATAGTGCCATTTAATACTTAACTGGGCTAAACCTGGACATCACAGAACAGACTTTCTAGAAAATCCTAGCCCAGGACAGGCTTCCTTCTCCCTCTCTGCCCTGACCTCACCTCCAGAAGCAACTCCTCCGTGCCTGAGCATGAACGTTCTGCCCAGCAGAGAACCAGGTGTCCGGGCGGCCGCCGGATTGCCGGGGAGCCCAGGCCCTGTGTGTCCAGAGTCACACGTAAGTTCGTGACCTTGAGCACACAGTGATCCCATTTGTTAGAAAAAGGTTAAGAAGAACATTTTAATGTAAGAACCAAAGAAAGCTTTAAGCAAGAAAAGCCAGAAACAGAAAGTAAAACTTTAAGACCAAATAAAAATATGTATTAGATTAGGCCTCCATTATAGTTTTTTTGTAACTTTTTTCCTTTTCCTTAGTTGTTTTACTCTCTTCTGCTTATTTAACTTATTCTCATTTGTGATTATTTAAATTTTAAAATCAAGCTTTCTTTCTCCCTCTTATTATTGAATTTTTAAGGTGAAACTGGTTGACAAAATGATACAGTTTTCTGGGGCACAGTTCTACCACACATAATCCGTTCACTGTATTGTGTGTTCACCACCCCAAGTCAAGTCTCCATCCATCACCATGTATCCCTCCTGCCCTCCAACACCTCTCTCCACCCCCTGTCCCCCAGCAGGCCTCACACTGTTGTCTGTGTCCATGTTTTTTTTTCTCCTTTTTTTCTTTTTTGGTCAATCCCTCCACCCCTTACTACCCAGAGCTCCCACATCCACCACCCAACCCTGCCAACTGTGAGCCCACTCTCTATCTATGAGTCTGTCATTATTTTGCTTGTTAGTTCAGTTTGTTCATTAGATTCCACATAAGAGTGGAATCATCTGGTACTTGTCTTTCTCTGACTGGCTTATTTCACTTAGCATAATGTTCTCTAGGTCCATCCATGCTGTCGCAAAGAGTAGTAACTCCTTTCTCTGCTGTATAGGATTCCATTGTGTAAATGTACCACAGTTTTTGATCCATTCATTTACTGATGGGCACTTAGGTTGCTTCCAGCATGTGGCTATTGTAAATTGTGCTGCTATGAACATTGGGTGCATAGGTTCTTTTGGATTGGTGTTTCAGAGTTCTTAGGGTATAATCCCAGCAGTGGAATTGCTGGGTCAAAAGGCAATTCCATTCTTAGTTTTTAGAGGAAATTCCATATCATATTCAATAGTGGCTATACCAGTCTGCATTCCCAGCTTTTTTAACTCTTGATATAATAATCCTAAAGAGTAATAAATTGAAAATATGATTAATAAAAAGGGAGAAGGAATGGTATAGCCAGAGAAGTTTTCCTGTAATGTAGCACAAAAGGGCTCTGTTGCCGCTGCCACCTCCAGGGCTCCAAAACAAACAGGCAAGCACAGGACATGCAGGGCAGGGGGATGCAAGGCCACCAGCAGCAGGAAGGGCTGGCCCAGCAGGAGAGCTGTGGGGGACATGGGGATTTGTACTGGCACACGGGCCCACACTCACCACCACAGCAACGGGCGCCATTCCCATCTTGGTGGACCGTTTCCTTTCTCTGTGGTCCTCTCTGACCCTTAGTTTCCTCATCTGTTCCATGGGAATAATAGTACTCTTTCCATAGGATTAACTTATATCATCATCATCATCATCATCAATGGTGACAACAGTAGCAACACGAGCCCTTGTTTATTGAGTCCTAACGTTCAACGAAGAAAGCATCTTATGTAACCACCATATACTAAAGGGCACCCTCCGAGGTGGGCAGAAACTAAGTGCTTATTTCCGATGTCACAGCTAGCAAGTTGCAAAGCTGAGACTTGAATTCCAACAGCAGGCTCCCTCTACACCTGGTGCACCTGACCACCACAGACACTGCCACCTGTAAATTCGGATGGTGGCAGTAGGGATACTACAAGCAGACAGACATCCTTTACCCAGAGAGACAAAAGCCCACACCAACAGGGAGTCAGGCTTCTCTGGGTCCGGGTTCCGGGTTGAGGGTGAGAACTCTGAAAGTGGTTCAGGATGGGCTGTTCTGGTTCTGGAGTGTGGAGCTCCTGTCCGTGGGAAGGCACAGAGGCCTGGAGTCCCATGGGGATGGGGGACCCAGCGTTCCTGTTAGATTGCAGTTTCTGAAAATGAAACTGAACTTGAATCTGAAGTTCATCCGGAGAGGTCTCAAGCTTGCACTGGGAGGAGCAGTTCCAAAGTGCAGTTTGGGGGCTGCATTTTAGAGTTCACTGGAGCTGGAAGGTCCTTGAGCCGCATGTTGGGCGAGAGTTTTGGAGCTGTGGGGATTTGAACCCAGGGGTGTGGGTGCGGTGGAGGCGCTGAGCTGGGCTGAAGGGAGCAGTGAAGTTCCCAGAGCTGTTTGAAATGACAGTTCTAGAACTGGGGGGGGGAAAAAAACGCACAAAAGAAAATATCAGTGAACTTAAAATAATTTCATCATTATTGCATTTAAAGTGCAGTGAGATTGTATGAGATCTAAATTTGAAAAAATGAAGTAACGTACAAAAATCTGAAAATAGCTGATGTGTTAAATGACTTGTTTATCACGTAAAAAGCTAATGGCTGGTAGAATTATTTATGAGACAGCTTTAGTTTTACTGTTTAAAGTGTTGCATGGGGCCTACCCATATCATTTCAGTCCGTTATGAATTTCTTGTTTATATCCAGATAATTTGGATTCTATTTTTGCTACATATTCAGGAGTTTATTATTTGTTATTTGTATGAGCATTCCACAAATAATAAATTCTGATATGAATTTAATTTAATGAGTGCCTTTTATTGAAATAGTTTTAAATTTGGCCAATTAATTTGAAAGCATAGGTTAAACATTCATCATGTGCCTCTTTAATACAAGGGGATTTTTCAGTACTCTTCATTTGAATCAAATGTTGTAAGTAGTAAATGTTTAAGGAGAGTTTTATGTCGATATTTTGGTTGATTTTATCACTATACTTTTACAACCATTAATTACTTGGCTGTTTTCTTCACTAAATCACCATTTGACTTCGGTGAACTTAGGTTTACTTCTATTTTTAACTAAAGTACATCTGAAATTATGTTCAGAAATTAAACCAATATATTTTTGCAGATTGCCGATTATGCTAAATAATGTCAGACTATCACCAAAAAGGTTAACTAGTTGCTGATGTAGAATCTAACAAACCCAATTAACAGCCCCTCCGCCCTCGGGTGGTGGGGAGAAGGAGGAGGAAGGAAGGTGAGAGACTGGGCTTCTCTGGGATGGGGAGAGGAGCCAAAAGTTCTCCCCCTCTTGATTTTATAATTCTTTTTTGTTTGTTTTGACCTAATTTTTAAAATACCTTTTATAGAGATATGACACACATACTGAAAGGGACACAAGTCATAAGTAAACAGATCAAAGGGTTTTTACAAAGTGAACACATTTGTGTGACCTCCAACCAGATCAAGAATAAACTATTGTCAGCATCGCAAAAGCTCTTCAGGCGCGCTTTCAGCCTCTGCCTCCCCCACCCCTGCGCGCCACGGGAAACAACTCTCCTGGCTCCTGACGTCACAAGTGTTGCCTCATTTTGTACTTTATAGATGTGAGATCGCACAGTGCGTACTCTTGTATTGTGCGCACTTACATCATTCATTCTCGTTGCTGTGTGAATCATGAACATACCACCCTCATTCCTTCTATCCCGGATCATCTGAGTTGTTTCCACTTCTTGGTTGTTGTCAATAGTGCTGCTGTGAGGAGTTCTGCATATGTCTCAGCACACATGTGTGCACGTGTTAGTTTACGCGTGAGAATGAATTGCTGATTTGTCATAGGACATGCCTATATTCAGTGTTAGCAAGCCAGATAGTCTTCCACAGTGGTTGTACTGGTTTACACCCCCACTGCCTTCGTAGGAGATGTTCCTGTGCTGCTTTTCACTTGCAGTTAGCATTGTTGGCCTTTTTCACGTGAGCCGTTGTCGCGGCTGTGTACTTCACACAGTTTTAGTCGCACGCCTCTGTGACTAACACAGTCGAGCACCTTTTCATGTTTACTGGGCTTTGAATATCCTCTTTGGTAAAAAACCTGTTCAAATCTTTTGCCTGTTCGTATCCATTGTTTTTTCTTATAGACTTACCAGGAGTTCTTTATGTATTGCGGATACAAGTCCTTTGCTAGATATATGTATTGTAAATATGTTTCCCACGCTGTGACTTACCTTTTACTTTCAATGTTTTTTTTTTTTT
Organism: Tonatia bakeri; assembly: GCA_004024845.1. Lineage (NCBI taxonomy): Eukaryota > Metazoa > Chordata > Mammalia > Chiroptera > Phyllostomidae > Tonatia > Tonatia bakeri. The sequence goes on from PVIA01000562.1 coordinate 123,494, forward strand.
TGATGAACAAAAGTTTTTAAATTTTCATTTGGTCTAGTTTATGAGTCTCTTTTCATTGATTTGGTATTTTAGAAACAAATCTTTGCTTCTTTCATATAATCTTTTTAAATGGCATTGTATAGTGGAACTTTAACCAATGTAATATTAAGGCTTTTAAAATTAGATTTGCTTTATTGGTAGATTAGAGAAGTGGGACTTTGCAAATGAAGCTGTCCACGTGGTGTTTTAATTGGGGTGTAACTGACATGCAACGTTGTGTTAGTTTCAGGTTCACAGCACACTGACCCGTGTTAGGCTACGCTGCAGCCTGACCACTGCACCCCTCACTGCACATTCCTTGAGAATTTCTTGAGAAGACTCATTCCTTGAGTCTTCTTCCTTGAGATAAGAACTTTCAAGATTTACTCTCTTAGCAGCTTTCAAACGTGCAGTACAGTGTTAACTGCAGTCACCGTGCTTTACATGACATGCCCAGGGTTTATTTATTTTATAACTGGAAATTCTTACCTTTCGACTCCCTTCACCCATTTTGCCTCCACCTCCACCCTGACATCTACCAGTCATCCAACGTTTTGCCCTTTTTTTTTTTTTAGGGGAAAAAAAAAACATTTAGGGAAAAAAAAAAAGATGAATGGGCAGAAGGATTTTTGTGTTTTGAGAAGATACTTTGTTCTATTTTAACAAAGGAAAATTAGTCTGCCAGTTTTCTTCTGACTAAATGTACTTAACTTTTTAAGTTTGTACAAACTTTAAACAACTCAGAAAAAGGATTTTATGCATATAAATAGAAATATTATAGTTTTCTATAGAGCCATTCAGCTTAAAATGTATTAAAAGTATCAATATCAGAAAAATTGTACCCATTATTATTCTAAATGTGGCTGTTCATATTTGTGTTTAATAATTTTATTTTCTTTGATCATTTCTAGAACTTTTTGAAAATGAGCATGTACGTATTGGGCACAAAGGTAAGCCTTTGATTATATTTATCATAATTTCTGAAAATGAGGCAGCCCTAAGTAAATGTCTGTGTTGTATGCCCCCAGCTGAAATGTAACCTTTGAAAACCTCAAACCTAAGAAGGGAGTAATATTTAAGTACATAAATACCTCAATGGAATCTTTCAGAAGAGGGGAAATGCATCATTCCGGCTTCATCAGTGAATGTTAGATAAAGAGGCACACAGATGGTTCACTAAAAGGAAATAAATGCAGACACACATTCTTCAAGGCTGTTAGCTTAATCCATGCAGCAGTAGAATTTAATTTTAAAATCAGAGAGGCAGGTTCTCTCTCCGATGCGCCCACACACTTCTCATTAGTGTTAATGGAAATATGCCCTGGCCTGAGGAGAAAACGTAACCGCCGCGCTGTTCGTAATGGAAGACTTAATAACTGAAGCGGCTCCCAGTGTTCTGGGAAGTAATTATTCCCCATCTTCGGGAGACTTTTTCTTTGTTTTTGTGAATGCTGTTTCATCTTTGAAATGTGAAGTACAAATAAGTCTGTGTCAGAATGAACCTTCTGTGGCAATTATGTTGTCATATTCTAAACTCCCTGATACAATTTTTCAGTCATACATAGTTTGAAAACTTCATTTGTATGATTTGGTGTCTTTGTTAAACACAATTGCAAATTAAAATGTTTTCTTTTTAAAATTTCATATGTCTTTGTTTGGTTTGGTTTTATCATTTTCACTTAGTGTAAGATTTTTGCCTTTTCTTTTAAGAAGAAAATATGAGAAAACAGTGCCGTTAGGCAAATGGCAGCAGTTGTCTTGTATGTCTATTTTTGTTTGTTTATTGTTTTTTTTTGGAAGAAGGGGCTTTATTTCCAGACTTAACTGGTATTTTCATCAAAGAAAACAAAAGTGAAAATGAAAGCCAAAGTATAATATATTGATTTTGTGAACTCGACTGCTTATGAGTAAGTTTTGGCCTTCTTAAAATGTTAGCCGATCTTTTTTGTTTTCTTTTAAAATCCCTGTTTTCTGTTTTTGGCAGATAACTAAAAAGTCATCTTGAGATTGTATATCTTACATCTTTTATAATTCTTAGCTAAATAAACATTTCAAATACCATAGTAATTCCAATGTTCTGCAACATTCATGACTTACTAGAATATGCACAGGAAAGTTAGGGTTTCTGTAGATATGACTCCACTTGACCATGGAATCCAGACATTATTACGTATACGCAGCCCCGGTTTCAGGTGCATGCAGCCGCAGTTAAAGCGGAGCTGTCTCCAGGTTAGCAGCCGCCACTTCCACCAGGCTGCACCTCACAGGGCAGGCCTGTAAGTAGGGCCCCTCAAAATGCAGAGCGTGAAAGGAGGCTGTCATGGCAGAGGCAAATACGGTTAGATAGAAAGACGGAATGTTAGCTTCCCCAAGGCTTTTTATTAATTAAAGGCTCCAGTGTTACTTCTTAAATTGTGATGTTTCTAACGAGATGTTCACGTACTGTTGCCAGTTCTTGCAGAACAAGACAGCGCGGCCGCCCAGCAGTACGTCCGGCAAGGCAGCCCCACGGCCCTGAGAGCGGAGCTATGGGCTCTCATCCTGAACATCTCTGGTCAGCCTGAGGTGAGAAGAAGACAGGGTTCGCCAGAGTTGACCTGGTGGTATTTATTTTTTAAGGACAAATTATTCACAGTGGAAACACTTTTGGGTTTTAGTCTAATATTTACCCTCTTTTTTGATTTTAAAATCACTACAGTTTTGAGTCGAAGACAAGATTAACATAATTCAATCACCGTGCTTAACATGGAAGTTTTTGTTATGAATAGCTAGTGTGAATTTCTATACAACAACAAAACAATAAGTAAAATTTTAAGAAATGGAGTCTGCCGATTTAGATCGTGAAGGCATGTGGTAGCAAGGGGATGTTAGAATCAGGAGAAATAAGGGCGGGCAGCTCATTGTAAGCAAATGAGTGCTGTGTCTCTGCAGTGACTTTTCATTTGTAATCCTCGCCTGAGGACATGTGCACTGATATGCGAGAGGGAGAGACATCAGGGCGAGGAGGGACGTGGATCTGGTTGCCTCCCATACACGCCCTCACCAGGGATCAAACCCACGAACTTTTGGGGCACAGGACGATGCTCCAGCCATCTGAGCAACCTGGCCAGGGCTGCAGTTACTTTTGAAATGTGTACTATTTTTAGGGTTCTAAAAGTTGACAGACTATATGGGAATATTATTTAAGTATAAGAACATTTTATTTTAGGAAACATAATGAATATGAAGAGAAATCACTGACAAACAGGTAATAGATTTGATAAAGAAAAATTACAGAAGACATTGTTTTGAAATATTTTGAGTGAGGATTTTTTTTCTTGTAAGTCATCTATTTAAATATTTTAATAAATGCAAACTAATAGTTCCCTAGCCTAGTGGTTAAAAGCGTGGGTGTTAGAATTATATAGTCCTGGTTTCAACTCCTAGCTTTCCCAACTTACTTGAAATATGTCACTGAGTGAGTTACTTACATTTTTTTCAAACCTCAATTTACCCATACTTAGCTAAGTAATACTATTTATACCCCAGAGTGGTTGGGAGAATTAAATGAAATAATGCTTTTGAGTCTTTCAACACGCTGCCCAACATCAACGGTCACCATTAATGGTAGTAATAATAATAATTACATATTGCATGTAATTATGTTACAAATTAATTATAATCTATAATCAGTTTTTAAGAAGTCAAATATTATTATCATTATAAAAACTACACTCCTAACCCTTATAAGTTACGTATGCATGCACGTGCGTGTTTCAGATCTACCTCCGTGAACAACGCTGCCAAAAACAACCTGCTGCCTTTTTAAAGGAATAAAGCTGGTGATTCATTTCAGGGTAGTTTTAGACCAAATGATATTGTCAGTTTTGTGTGGTGATGCTTAGAAGTAACGGTTCACAAAATAGACTTGAATGTGTGTTGGGCAGTTTTTGTAAGTGTATCAGCTCTTGCAGAAGGGGTTGTAGCTCTCGTCCTGACCCCCTTGGGCAGATGACCTGCCCCTTCCTAGATCAGGGGCGAGGTTGCAGCGGGACTCACTACTGCCGTTTAAGACAACTTTCCAGAAATGTCACCTTAGAATAAAACTAATAATCCTAGATAAAGATTGTTTATGTAATGATATAAGTGTGTTTTTACACTTGCATCTTGGGAGTTAATAGTCATCTTAATTTACTTAATGCAGAATGACAAGTCTGAAAGTAGAAATTCATATTTTTAGAAAAGTGATACTGATTTTGTTGAATACAACAATTTCCATCCCTTACACTTATTTTCAGCTGTAATAGTGTGACCTCAATGAACTATATAGCAGTTCCAAAATAATTGTAGGTGAAAGGAGGTGAGGGGGAGAATACTTCTTATCAAGAATACTAAATCAGAATTTTTGTTCACTTACTTTTAAATCACTTAAAATGAGCTACACATACAAGTGCAGTCATCGCTCAGGTGTCAAACAGATAAATGGGATATTTTACACCCATAAAACTATTTTTTAAAATTTTACCTCAATAAAAAGACTTTAGATTTAATGCTTTAAGTTCCTGGTGGTTAATTTATTTAGTACTTTCACTAAAACAGTATCTTTGATTTTTTTCTCTTATGTATGTGTCAATATATGTATATTTAATAATTAATATTCATATTTTAAAATATTTTGCTTAATTTAAGCTTGGTAATTCAAAAGAAGACAGAAAAATGTTTATACTTTTAGGGTATTTGCTTACTGATGAAATAGCCAAGACTAGTGTTAACATTTTAGATTTTCTTTAGTGATTCCTTTATGAGATTCTTCATTTTACCTGGGTCCACAGCAATGCCGACCTTGATTTTCCCAGTTATCTCACCTGATCCTCAGAGTGCCTGTTTTTGACCTTCACCCTTCTCAACCGCTCCGAAAGACCTCACGTCCTCCCACCAAGAGAAAACCGAAGTCGTCATGAGAAACTAGTTCACATTCCTCCCACCAGCCCTGTGATTTAATTACATCAGTGCATGTTCTGCCTCCTCTACTTTTACAGCTAACTTTCAAAAGAAAAGTCTATGGTGGATGTTCCTACTGCCTTAATCCCATTAACTGCTCACTCTGCCGTAGTCTGGCCAACGCCCCCTGTGGCTGGAACAGCCGAGCCAAGGCGGCTGTGCAGCAGATACTCATCTACCCCCAGACAGCCCCGGACAACTCTGCTTGCTTGAGGAACTGTCTTCAGGGAGAATCACACAGATTGGTGTGCGCTAGTGGAGCCAGGCAGTTTTGGATATGGGAGAAAATCAGGGCTAAAGTACCTGAGGCATGAATGGAAGGATTTGGAGGAACACAGGGGTCAGCTAAAGCAATGAGATGATATTTCCATTTCTCTTTAACACAACTACTACCCACTGGATTCATTTTCTTTAACCTTTATTTTGAGTGCCCTAACCTGTTGCTTGACTGGACTACATTCTCAAGTCCCTCCTCCCTCTTTCCTTCCCTTCCTCCTTCCATTTTTTTCATTTCTTCCCTTTTTCTATCTTCCCTCTTTTCTTTCTATTTCTTATTCTCGATTAGATTAATCAGCTTAATTTTATCACTGTAGAAAATTAATCAGATTTTACAGGATTATGGGACCATATTCTAATATAAAAAAACCGACATCTTTCATGTGCTATATGACTACTTTTACTACCAGGGTGATTAAGTATGTTTAAGCTTTTTATTTTATAATAATCTGTGGATAAAACAATTCTGGGATACATATACAATGGAATACTACTCAGCTATAAAAAAGAAAATTTTACCCTTTGCAACAGCATGGAGGGACCTGGAGAACATTATGCTAAGTGAAATAAGCCAGTCAGAGAAAGAAGTACCATATGATCTCACTCATATGTGGAATCTAATGAACAAACGGAACTAACAAGCAAAATAGAGACAGACTCATAGACAGACAGCAGGCTGACAGCTGTGAGGGCATTGTTTAGGGGGGAGGGATCTAGGGAAAAGGGAAAAGGACTCATGGGCACGGACAACGGGGTGGTGATTGCAGGGGGAGGATGGATATAAGGGAGATAGATGTAATAGAAAAAATAAAATGCTCGAGTCTTTAAAAATGTCAAAATGAAGTTAGCTGTGTATTTGTTTCTTGATTAAAAATTATATTTAAGGGAAAAAAAGAAAGGCAGTAGAATAGTCCTTCTGTTTTTGGTACAGGTACTTGGGCCTGGTTTCCTGGAATCAGATCTTACTACCTTGTGGCCTGGAACAGCAACTTACTTTTTTCTGTGGGACTCAGTTTCTCAAATGTAAATGGGAATAATAATCACTGAACCATTGTATTTTGTTGGTATGGAATTAAATGAGTTAACCCATGTATATCGGGTAAAACAGTTCCTGGCACCTAGTTATTACTTAATAATTATTGTATTTGCTATTAAAGTTAAATTATAGTTAATCAAATTAACAAACATTAATTGAATACCCATCGGGAGCCAGATCTTATCCTGAGTTAACAGGATTAGGTACAATTTATTGAGCATCTAGTGTTGGCCAGGCATGGAAAATGTAGTTTTGAATATAACAAAGTCCCTATCCTCTTAGCGTTTATAATACTGTTAATGATTCTTATTCAGTAAAGTTTGAGCTGACTTTATAAATGTGATTGACCTTTAATTTTTTTGTTTGACTTTTTACTCCAGGATATCTTATACTATGAGCAGCTTAAGACCAATGTGATACAACATGACCTTTTGGTGGACAGTCTAATTTATAAAGTAAGTAAAAGTTTTCATAGTTTTTTCATCTCAACATTATTATCATTAAAATATTTTTGAGAGTATTTAATGTGCAGGCCTGCACTGCGTATGATGATACATATCAACCTTGAAAAATAAGTGTAAGTGATCATTATACTCACCCAGGTAAGGTTGGCCTTCAGATTTCGCAGGCTCCGTCCAGGGCTGTCTCCTTTCCCTTTGAAGCTTGTCCTCGTGACTCTTTCCGGTCCTCCCAGTTTTTGATCAAGAGCATGATAAGCATTTCTTATCCTTTTAAATTCAAGTTTACCCCAAAAACTAACAAAGTAACTGAAATAAATATCAGACTATAATATTTTTTCTTATTTATCTCATTCTTTAGGATCGACTTGTTTGTTCTTGGTATTAAAGTCATTTTTATTTTTAATTTAATTTCTAGACACATGGGTAAGTACCTCTCGAGTGTTATGACAGGGATACATTGAGTTTTTGACTTTAGGTATCTGATATGAAGTTAAGATGTAGATGCTGTAAGCATGATATAGGATATCAGTGATTCAGGATTAATAATTAGACTAATGCACTTGGATTTTAAATTTAGAACTTGTATGATAGAGGAGAAGGGTATAATATTTCAAGCCTCAGAAACAGGGAAGAGAAGATTATGCGCTGAGGACCTGCAGATGTGTCTGGGAGAACAGGGTGACTACTGGCGCGTGGTGGCCTCTCGCTGCGCGCCATGCAGGGTTCCAGCTCTACACAGGGTGCCCTTTGATCCCGATAGCTGCCTTAAGAGTAGCTGATACCAGCATTTAAGCTATAAATGATAAATGTATTTTTTCCTGGGGAAAAAACTTGCATTCTACAAAATCATGCATTAAGTATACTGGAGCTTATAGGAAAAATAGGGTTGGGGTTGAGGTAGCTTTTGTAACTTGTAACCAGAGTACTAACAAATACCGTAACTGGTAGCTTGGGAGATGAAGTGGTTAGCTCAGGCAGGCTGTTCCTGCAGAAGCGGTTAAAATGTACAAAAGTACCAAAGTGGAAGTGCTAAAATAATGCAGATGGAGGTGGTCGGCTGAGCTCCTGGGGCTGCTGCTAAGGAGGGCAGGAGAGGGGATGTGCCAGGCCGGGGCGCGCCTTTCTGGAGAGGGGCACCCCGTGCAGTCATTCGTTCTGAATTTTCTTAAATACAGTTAGAGGAATAGTGCTTGTGCAGCAACTGAGCTGAAGGCTTTTTCCCTTCCTAGTCATAATTCTGCTGTTTTGGCTCTCCTTTTTAAAAAAAAATTGCACATGAACTGATACAATCCCACGTGATACTGACATCATTCCCTTACCCACTGGCCTCACGTTGACATGTGTTGTGACAAAAGAGGAAGTACTGTTATTTTTAGCATTTTACACATGAGGGAACTGAGGTAAAGAAGGATTAGAGAAGTTTGTTTAAATTTACATATTAAGTAGCAAAGTCAAGATTTGAATGCAGACAGTGTGACTTCTCGACCACACTTCTAACAACTGTGTTGTACAGAAAGCAAAGATGAAGAGAGTTAAGAGGATACAGTCTTTTTTTGTTATTTTAAAAACTTGTAAATTTAGGTTTTAGAGAGAAGGGAAGGGTAGAAGAAAGAGAGGGAGAGAAACGTCAATTGGTTGCCTCTCGCACACCCCCAAACAGGGGGCTGGCCCACGACCCAGGCCTGTGCCCTGACTGGGAGTTGAACCGAGGACCTTTGGTTTTGTAGGACAGCACTCAACCCACTGAGCCCCACCAGTAAGTGCAAGAAGAGCATATGGTCTTTTGGTGAAAAATTTTGACTCTCACAGGCTTTTACATAGATTTGGATCATCAGTACAACTATTAGCTTCGTGGTCATGGTTGTGCTCAGGCCGTTATGTGAGCCACAGCATGAGAGAGCTTTTGGCTGTAAGGCCTGCAGCTCCTTTCCTATTCAGACAAGGGGAGACTCACAAAAGAAACTCAGAAAAGCATGGAGTGCTAGCGTGAGAGCTCTCCTTCCTGCCAATATGCATTTCAGTTTGAATCAGTAAAGAAAATCTGCTGTGAGAAAGAGGTGAGCAGTTTGTGTCTGCAGAATTAAATATAAGTTTTGATGGAATCAATCTGGACTGCCCACAACATGAGTTCTTTAGGAAGAAATCTGTCTCTGGTTGTTCCTAATTTGTGTTAGTTGAGCTCTGCGGGTCTTGTTGAAACAACCCCAAACGTTATTAAAGTCAGTCCTTGAGGTAATGAACATTTTAAAAAATTATTTGAAGTTTCATTACAGCTCCCTTTGGCAAAGACTCATTTTTAATTTAACTGAAAAAAAGTCAATTATTTTAGTAGTTAAAGGAATAAATGAAACGCAATATTAAATATAGAATACCACCAAACCCTCACTCCCTAAGCTAAATTATTAAATGGTTTTCTCTAGACTATATGTTTTTAAAGATTTTATTTATTTATTATTTTTAGAGAGAGGGGAAGGGAGGGAGAAGGAGAGGGAGAGAAACATCACTGTGTGGTTGCTTCTCATGCGCTCCGCACCGAGGACCTGGCCCGCAACCCAGGCATGTGCCTTGGGAATTGAATCAGTGACCCTTTGGTTCGCAGGCCGGCACTTAATCCACTGAGCTGCACCAGCCAGGGTCCTTTTATTACCCCCTAAAGGTAACTAATTTTTCTCTAATATAAAAGTTAAATACCAAAGAAAGGATCTTGTTGGATAGGGATAAGCTTGGAGATAAACAAACCATTCTAACAGGCAAAATTTTTGGTCCCCAGAACCAGCTGCCACCCTCTTAGAGGCAATAGCATCCCCATTGAGAATGCATGGTCTCCACCTCTGCCCATGTTGTTTCTGGTGCAGAAAACTCGCCCCTTTCTTTTCTCTGAATCTGTGTCTTTAAGTTTTGCCAGACTTAACACACATTCAAACACCTCCAGTGTCATCCAATTTCATCTTCTCCTTTTTTGCTGTTTTGCCTAACAGCACAGTTGAATTTTGTAGACTGAGCAATATTATCAGGGTTTTCTTCAATATTTCTTTGGAATTGTTCCCATATTTCTACTCTGTGTGTTTTTTTGCTGATGCAATTGCACTTTTAAAGATAAACATTGTCTTATTTTTTATTTGGAAATAAGTGATGACTTGTATGTGAATAATTACAAAGGCATGGAAGATTTTTGACATTTCGAGGGTATGGCAACTAGGTGGACCTGAAGAGTAAAAGACGAGGTTGGAACAGTAATTTGGGGCCAGACTGTTATGGTTGTTTCTGGATGTCATGATTACATCTGCTTTTTCACTTTTAAGATACCTAAATCTTAGGTTAAAAGCAGAAGAAATTGAAATAAATACTAAGGAATTACTGATGAAACCTAAAAAAGTGCCAACAATTTGATGTAAAATAATGTGTCACATTATTAGTCGAGTAAATTTAGAGCAGTGATTAAAACTTGATTGAGAATGTTATAACTGTAATAAATTAGTGAAACTAGCTTAGCATTCTTTCAAGGCATTGCATTTGTGTAATGTATTTGTGTTAGTAGTGTAGACATTGATATAGGTTCTTTTCAGTAGTTTCTACTTTTAATTACAGGATGTGAAGTTGACAGCAAGCAATGATGATTATTATTTTGTCTTTGAAGATTATTTATATCAGGTAAGTGAAAAAATTAACGTATATAATGTTCTTATTTTAAGTTCTCTGACTCACGATGCTTTGGGAAATCATTCTCACATAATGAACTAAATCCTCCTGAAATGCAAGCCACGTTTATTTTTTCTCAAATTAAATGGGCTAAGTTTGGGATAAGGTAACTTCTGTTCTTGTGCGGGACTGGGGCGCAGAACAGGAACTCCCAAATGAGAGTTTGGACTGCCCCTTTCAGTCATGTCCGATACAGCAGGAGATGTGCGGGCACAGATTTTAAACTGGGCGTAGAGCTCGTGTTTAAGCCATAGCGAGATGTTTAGAGAATGCACTTTACATAATAGTTTTCTGTTAAAGGTGTTACACAGATGATTAAATGATTTGATATTTGCTGGGTGTCACGATTGCCCTTAGACCATTTCACACGCCAATACTGTGGATGTTGGGTCCTTACCGAGGTCTTTTTAGTGTCTACTGAAATAAACATATCTTTTCATAAAGGGAACATATGCATACAGAATTGCCTGGATGATTTTTTAAAGATCACATATACTTTGATTTTGTGTGATGTCAATATAAATGTCATGGAGAAAATATCTAGATGCCACTTAGCATTTTTACTTGATTAAATAAGATCATCCGGATTATCAGGTTTCTCTGTGGCAGTAGTTCTGGGGGTACGCATCTATTTAAGAAAAAAGACAGTTAAATACGAATTTCTCAAGAGGGTTTAATTAATCATACATTTCAATAACTGAAGTCCAAAGACTTTATAAAATTTATCTATAAATTAAAATCTGAAAGTACCCTAGAAACATTTGAAGAGAATTTCAACAATTTCAAATATGTAATTAATTTTTTTACTTTAAAAAATAGTAAAGATGTAAAATTCCATTCTTTTATATAAATTTAGCTTATTAAAAGTTAGAAAAAAGAACACTAAGCCACTTAAGTTTTAATTGAAATAGGTAATTTAAAGCAATTGAATATATATATTTTTAATAACCTGATTTGTTTCTCTAGGAAACAATCTGGATGATTTGGCTTGTATTGGGTATTAATCACTAGAGGTCTTAGAAAATAATTTCATTATTTTGCAATAGTTTAATATCTAGAAGCAGACATGCTCTGAAAATGGAGATAAAAATGTTTCAGAAATAAAAAAAAAACTTTGGAAGGTAGAAAAATCTAAGTTTATTTATTTATATAGCTAATATGTAGCTGGGTGCCGACTTGTCTCCGAGAAAAAATCTTATTCACATATGTGTGCATATGTGTGCATAAGACAAATGAAGCCTTTTTATCATTAATTACAGACTTTCCTTTGGCTGAGCGGCCTAGCAGCATAGCTGCTCTGTGGGGAAAGGGTTGGTGATAATGGAGGGCCTCCGTGTTTCTGGCCGTGTTCTGGTTCTGACCCAGTTGTTAGTTTGTGACTAGGCTGCAAAACTAGATGGCGTGCGGCAGTGCTGTGTCCACATATAGCTGAGAAAGACACAGCAGTCCCTCTTTAAGGAAAAGCTGGGCCCGTGTTTGCTCCTGAATGAGTCGTGGTAGTTACCTAAATTTTATAGGCAGCAACACTAACTATTATAGAAGTAGTGTTTTGAGTAATAGGTCAACTTTTTATCATTCTAAAATTTAGCTAGTTTTTATTTTACGTGAAATTCTTAAAAAAAACTTGGGGGTGTTGAAAGTCTTAAATTATGTGAGACTTTTAAAATATGTTCAAACAGAGGACTCCCCCTAGTCCATGGAAGAAAGCTGGGTAGTGTGAGTATCATTTTCAGGTTCCAGTATTTAATGTCATCATGACAAACTACAAGCTAACTCCTTGTCTAAAGCACATAAAATATTCATGGGGATGAATTCTGATACAGTTAAGGGAAAGCATGGGGACTCACTCTTTCTGGTGTGTGATAAATCTTGTATCGTGTACTTGGCCTAGGTGGCATGTGCTTAGCAGCGGTACTGACATGTTAGAGCATGTCATAGTTATAGTTAGTTTAGTGCCATTGAGTGGAGTTTAAGAAAGACCCGGATGCAATTGCATATTTTTTATTCATGTATCCATTTAGTCAAATTAGTGTCTGTTTTGATAAAGGCACTGTAGTAGGTGCTGCATAAGATGATGCTATTAAGCTCACATTTCAGTGGAAATGAGGGGAAATGCAAATTCATAGTTATAATTTGATAATTGTCCTGATGGCTCTGTAATTTGTAATGTTCCACACAAATATAGTTAAAGGAGAAGTGAATTCTGGGACTGGTGCAGTTTAGTGGGGGCTTCAGAATAGAAATGTCGTAAGAAATGTCTGCTTCTCAAAGGGAGGGAATTAGGAGGAGAACGGGAAAAACAAAAACCATGCATGAGCCATGCGCGTACTGTGACGGGTGGGGACATTAGCTCAGCATGGCGGTGCCACTGAGCAGTTCAGGTTAGCGTCACTGTGCCCTTGATGGAGAGCAAGGTCTGTGTGGATAAACCAGAGAGAACGAATGTGAAAGACTTAAATAACATGGTCTATCGTTAGATCACTTCCATGTAAGTACATTTTCAACATCCTTGCCCCTCTCCCATCTTCTACTAGTGATAATTGACAAAACCTTAACCTTGCTTAAGTACAACTCTGCACTAATTCTGTGGCTGTAGCATGTATTTGCAAGTGGCTGGAGAAAAACATGCAACCATAACAGTTATAGCTTTACTTTAAATTCATGACCACTAACCTCAAGAGTTCTTAGTTCTGCCCAGCAATTCTACTGCATTTCCTAGTCCATTTTTTCATTCATCCCCCTAGATGACTTTTAGCACCCCCTCTTTCCTCTTTCCTCAAACCTGTCTTTTCTCTCTCAGCTTATGACTTTGAGTCCTGTCTCTGAATAATAAATGAATAAATAAAGCTCTGCACAGGGACCCCACACACTCCCACCACCACGTGCGCCCCACCTACCGCATGTGCACCTTACACTCAGCTTTCCCTGTCACTACAGGTGAACTGCCCTTGCTTTCGTTTACATGAAGCCAGTCCCTGCATTTGGCCCTCCTCTCCCCTGGGAACTCAAAGGCAGGGCAACCATAGTTTTTCCACTGTCAGTTTCTTCTTTGCCTGGATCATTGCTCTCAGTATACAGGTATGCTGTTGCTCCTCTCATCTGAAAGTCAAAGGGAAGTAAAATGAAGCAAAAATTTTTCTTGATCTTATATTGGATATAATATATCCTTTCCAGCCACTGCCTGTTTCCTTATTCAGCAAAACTCTTTTAAAAGTCATAGATATTGTTTCCAATCCCATCCTCCTATTCTCTCTTAAAGCAGATTTTTTTTTCTTTTTTTGGCTCAACTGCTCTGCCAAAGGTCCCAAGTGACCTCAGATTGCAGAATCCAGTGGGCCGTTCCCACTACTCATCTGACTTGATCTGTTTGGTCATTCGGTTAATCGTGCTCTCTGCTCGGTTCTCCTTGATTTCTTCACTCAGCTTCGAGAACGTCGCGGTGTCCAGTTTCCTTCTCACTCACAGTCGCCTTCGCCACTTTCTCCTTACCTCTCTGTCCTGCCTTGGAGCACTCCGAGGACAAGTCCTTGGACCTTCGCTGTTTTTCACGTTCTGGCCCTTAGTGATCTCACCTATTCTCATGGCTCTAAATACTACTTATGCACTGACAATTCTCACTTCTCTGTCTCTTTCTGGACCTCTCCCTTCAACTCCAGGCTTCCCTGTCTGCTCCCAGGGAGCTGTCCTTGTGCGAAAAACCTTATCACACTAAGCTCATTTCCTGACCGCTTTCTGGTCTCTAATTAATACAATATAGCAAACTTCTGCCAGTATGTACATGTGGTGTATGCGTGCATTATCCCTCCTGTCTGCATTATCTTTCTCTGTAGCGCATGACACCAGATGACATACAACATACGTTTTTTTTTTTCCTGAATTCCTTCATAAAATCGTAATCACTATGAAGACGGGGACTTGGGTTTTCTGTTGTTGTTGTTGATGTCGTCGTCGTTGTTGTTTGCAGCCATATTTCAAGTCCCTAGAACAGTGGATGCCACATGCTAGAGTTCAGTACGTGCTTGTCGGAAGGCAAGTGGAGGGGAGGAGCTATCAAAGGTAGAACCAGGAGGGTTTTGGTGACTGGATAAATACACAGGCTGAGAGAGACGGAAGAATCCAGAATGAGCAGTTTTTCAGGCTTCGGGTAGGTCCAAGCACAGTGTTACTGGGAGTTAAGATTAGAAACAGGAAGGTTGTATAGGATGGAAGTAAGGGGGACAGAAAAGGGAAAGATTTTACAAGTGTATTTTTCTTGATAAGAATGTCCTAAGAGCTCTGATTGGTGTGGCTCAGTGGATTCGGTGTCATCCCACAGACTGAAGGGTTGTCGGTTCAATTCCCACTAGGAAAGGTTCTACCTTTACATTGTATTTAGAATTTGACCTTTCCCCCCCACTTTTACTACGTTGCAAGATGGGCTCCCAGGGAAGTAGACTCAGATGGGGACTTGCATGCTCGAAAAGATAAGTTGACATATGTTCCCAAAGGGGAATAACTGGGAGTATCTGAGGAACAGCACCAATGACTTTCGTAATTTGGGTGAATATATAGAGAGTAGTATAAATTATAAATATGGGGAGGGGGCTTTTTACACATGAAAGAAAATATTGGTGAATTTGAGCATATAAACATTAAAAGTATCTCTGTCAAAAATAATTAACAGATTATTGGAGCAAAGCTATTTGTAACATGTAATTAGACAAAATATGAGAATCATTAAAATACAAATAATTTAAACAAATCAATAGATTTTCAAACATTCATTTTTATTTTTTTAAGTCTTCCAACAGTTTATTAGGAAGAATATAAACATTAAAAAAAATCCCCACTGTCATGAACATAAATTGAGGTTTTCAGCCGTGGTACAAGCCAGATCAAAAAAAAGAAAAAAGAAAAAATCCAATTCTGCATTAACTTTTTTTTCACTCATTTGCCATACTGACAGTGCAAATACAAATTTGGTCTAAATGTACAGACTCTTAAGCAACAATGTGTAGCCTTTCTTCGTTCTCCATGCTGAGAGATGCAGAAGTTCAAGGGCCAAACAATACCAAATGTACAGGCTTCAAAAGCTGTCTCAGTTAGGGCATTTACTAGTTTTAGCTGAGATACATGTGGAATGTTGACAGGTTATTACTATGTACAGTAATGTGAAGTAAATATTTTGAAAAATATAACTTTAGTGGGACAATCCCGAAGAATATACCAGAGAGACAGATTACCAGTTTAGGGTATCAACCAATTTGTTTCAGCCAGTTTGAGTCCGTATACTAAAATCTATAACTATCTTTCCATTATCCAGAGCTCCCTTGTCATGTCAGTATCTATGTCATGAAGTAAAGGAGGCTTAGGTAAAATGTTTTTATTTATTGCAACTGTGGTATCAATTGTTTAGGACTCAGCAGCGCTATGGAAGTCTGGGAAATGTTCGTGCGCAAGGTGCCTTAGCTGACTTAAAGTGCCCCTACAGTGGGGCAGACCAGCCTTAGTGAAGCCTTTAAGAAAGCAAACAGTTGGAAAATGGGTTAAAGGAGGTGAACGCAGCATCTGCCTTTAGAGCAATCAACTCAGAAATTCAGTGATGAAACCTTGCAGCGAAGTTATTTTTCTTTCTCAAAATCCAGTGACAACAACATTCCTCACTCCAGATCTGGCATTTTCTTTATCGTCACCGCCTTGTGAATCACTATCTGCTCCATCTACTTCTGGAAAATCTGCATCCTCATCACCACCGTGTTGTTCCTCGTCTCAGAGAAACAATAAAATTAGACATGTCGTCATCTGAACCATCTTCCCAGTCTTTCCACTTACTGAAACCCACGCTATGCCAGTTAAGCTTTGCCCTTTCTTTAGTTAATCTTGGCCATGACCGGCCAGATTCTCCTTTTTGTAAACGGCATAAAATTGATCTGTCCATTCTTTTATGCTTGGAATTATTTGGATCAATACAGTGAAATAGATCAATTTCATTTAAATGTTTAAAATTATTGCTTCCTCCAAGACCGCTGAATGTAAGTTTGGATTTTTCAAAATTTACATTAACATCTTTACTGTCTTCAACACAAAATTCAGTGGAGACATAGCCCCTGTGTTTGTACCACTTTGCAAAGGCAGGCTGTCTTGTGAATGGGGCAGGGGGACCAGTGAATGGGTGGGTGGGCCTCTCCAGTGGCAGCTGCTGGACAGTGGACTACACTCCGGTGGTGACTCGGGCATTTTCTCCCCAGTGCAGCCTCTTCTCTGGCCTCTTCCCGCTTCCCTCAGTGCAAATCATTCACTTTTAAAATAGGCTACGATGATAAACAGAAAAATAAAAGAAATGCAAATGAGGGGGTGTTCAACCTCAGTAGTAATTAGAGCAAGAGGCCATTTTTTAACCTGTAAGATGATGATAACTCATTTCGATGAGAAGAGGAGAGACTGTACGATCTCACTGCTGGATGTGTTTAAATAAAAAACCCTTTCTGGGGGGCAGTTTGGCAATGCGTATCAAAAAGTTTTATATTTAAAATGCTGATCACTTGACATCTAGTCCAGTTTTAGGGATTTAACTAAAGGTGTACATAAATTTTGGCTATAAGGAAGTTCACTGCAATATTATTTCTAGTTTGGGAAAAGTGGATAAATGACCAACAAAAGGGCAAGTTTAATGAACTATTGTTTATCCATGTACTGGAATATTCTGCATGTTAAAAAATGTGGGTAGGAAATATTTATTTTATAATATTGAGAGAACATAGATTATGGAATAGTATGCATATAATCTTATTTTGTTTGAAAAATTTATGTATGTGTGTCTAAGAAGAGTCTGAAGAATATACATCAAAAGACTAACACTTGTGGGACTGTGGGTGTTTTTCCTATTTTGAGGATCTGTGTTTCTAATTTTTATCATAAATATGTATTGCTTGTGTAGAATTTTAAAATACAATAAAAATAAATCAATGGCAGTGGTTGGTACACATTTCGCCCTTAGGCCTGACTGATGTGTGGCCCTTATACATGTCCTAAATTGGCTCTGGTCTTGTGTCTTGGACCCACAGTTCCCCTGTTCACTCACTCTTGCTGCCAGCCCAGCCCCGACTTTGTGTCCCTGTTCTCTCAACTGGGCTTCTGCCTTTTCCAGTCATTCCCAATGTCTTTTCCTAGTAACATCTTTGAATCCCAGGCGCTATAGCAAGACGCAGATTTCCTGTCACTACTGGCCTTCCCAGGGATTGGCCCCCTCCCTAAACTTCCAGGCTGGGGTCAGCAATCCAGTCCCTCCTAATGGACATCCTTGATTCAGGTGGACTCGCCACATTCCACCTGCGGGTAGGATGACCAGCTTCTAACGTGTATCAGTTGGGCTCCCCTAGTTCTGCTGTGGCTGCTATCCCTTCTCAATATCTTGAGCTGCCTTCCCTCCCACCCTGCCATGCCGTGCTGCCTGCAGCTGCATCCCAGCGATGAGCCCCCTTCCAGTTTGCTGCACTTACCACATTGCTCCGGGCCACTGTAGTTCCCTAGGGCCCCACATATTCTCATCTCTTAATTTTTTCCAGGTTTTTCTCTCTCACCTACAAAACACAATAAAAGAACTAACTCGTAGTTAGCAACTCGCATTTTTCCGCTGTCGTTCAAGGTTTCAGTGGCTAACAGTAAGAAATCTTCAGATGAACATTGGCCACCACACCTACACTTGCACAGGCGTACCCATAGAGGGCACTCTTCCCATTGAGAGGCACAGCACTGAACTCGAAAGAGCCTCCCTCAGTGCCTCCCACGCAGGAAATAGCCATGAGTTAAACAGTGCTTAATTGTTTATTTTTTTCCAATGTTATACCCAGGTTTTACTTTGTTTTTCCCGGGATACATCTGTGTTGGGTCACTTTGCATACAACAGTGCTTCACCACCGAAATCATACATACGAGGTAAAATTTTAGTAACATAAAGGAAGTATTTTTAACACATTATCATACCAAGACTGTTTGCTCTGTTGCTGTTTTTCTTATCTGTTGACTTATTGTCCCTTGTATGAGTTTATCACGAGTTTGCTTTTGCTAATTTTTTTACATTCTGTATTCTCTCAATCTACAACACTTAAAATTTTGGTATACTTTATATGCTAATAGCTCTCTAATTTCTATTTTAGTGCTTTCTTCTCTCTTTATCACTAGCTGCCTACGATATATCACTATTTCAATACCCTGCTATCCCCTGGCAACTGAACTAATTTCAGCTGGAACCCTTTCCCAACACCCAGCACTAAAAGCTAACCCTCTGCTGTTCCTGTAAAGAAAGAGTTTCTCCTGGATCTCCTAGTTCAGATTGCCTGCCTGGTTCCTCCTCCCAGGCCCCAGGACAAGCCCACGTCACCTGGTGCTGGGATCAGGCTCCGCCCCCCCTCCCCCAGCTTGGGGGCTCTTTCTGTTCCATTGCTTCTAAATTGAGCCTCTTGTTTGATTCTTCAGCACCGTCTGCTAAAAGCCTGGTTGTACAGCTTAATTGTCTAATGGAATCACCTCTAGACTTGGCCAGGATTTAAGGCGGTCTGTCAGTTGCTCCTGTCTTAACCTCACTAACTTCAGTTTCTGCATTACTCTGAATCACCGCATAGTCGTTCTAGCCTCCACCCCCCAGACCCTCGGTCCTTGAGGAGCTAGCCTCTCTCACCACGTCCACCAGTCATCGTCCATTTCCCTCTCCGCTGACCTCTAAGACACTTCAGGCCTGTGCCTGTGCCATATTTAGCAAATATGTCCTAAATGTTTCATGTTTTAGTCTGGATTATATGCCACATGGTGAAGGGACCAGGTCTTATATATTTATTCTGTTTGCCGCTTGACATCTAGCCCAGCATCAAGTACCCACCTGCATCTCTCTCTCTCTCTATATATATATGTGTGTGTGTGTGTGTGTGTGTATTTTTTTTTCATTCTTACATTCTTCTCTGACACATAAAATCAGTCCTGTCTCCATCTGAACGTAAATATCATGGTTCTTATCCCTCCTCTCTTCTCTGCCACCACCCCCAGGAAGAACAACACATTTTTTTTTAATTGGAAAAAAAGGTTTTTTTTTAATTTAACTAAAAATATTGCCTTAAAGCTCAGGGTAAAATTGCATGTGACTTTTCAATAGACTAAAGGCATTTGAAAAACTATCAATATAAAAATAAAAACTTCCTGGGGATATTAAGTGGAATGTGGGAAAAAACTCAGAGCCTTCAAAGTTTTCAGGAAAAGCTATTTTAAAAAACTCTTTCAAACATTTAAATGTGAGGACTGTACTTTAATTTTTTGAGAAAATTCTAATTGAAATATTTAGTCTCATTCTTGAAACATATAAACTGTTTTGGGATTCAGAAAATATGACCACCATATAGTTAAAGACAGTTAATTTTTAACTTTTCAGCACTTTCTATAAAAATGTAAAGTAATGAGGCATTGCAAAGCTGAGGACTTGCTTTAATGAACACATTAGAATTGTTGATAGCGAGAGAGGTCTAAGCTTATAAACAGATGCTTCTCTTAAGAAGCTTGAAAGCATTTGTTCTTTTAATTATTTTACATTACTTACCTTGTACTTAAGTTTATACTATTGATTTTAATTGAAGAAAAGATTTACTGACATCAAAAGTTTGGCTCTGACTGGTATGGCTCACTTGGTTGGGCCTCGTCCTGCCATCCACATGTTTGCCCGTTCGATTCCCAGTCAGGGCAGGTTTGGAAGGCAGCTGTTGGATGCTCCTCTCACATCAGTGTTTCTCTCCCTGTCTTTCGCCCTCCCTTCCTATCTCTCTAAAATCAAAAATAAAAGTAAAATAAAGAGATTGGCTGGCATATTTTCATATTAATTACATATGATAAAATGAAATGAGGTTTTACTATTGTAGTTTTTTTAAATTCCATTAATTATTAGTACATTTACAAAATTAGTTAATTTTTCAGGTTTTATTTATCTAATCACACTGAACCCTCCTTGGCTTTCTCGTGCAGGAAAACTAGGAATAGAAGAATACGCCGTCTTTTACCCACCAAACGGTAAGAGCGATGCTGTTACTTCCTCTAGTGGGAAATAGGAAAATTACAACCCTAATAATAGGAATAATTTTCTTATTCTCTGTCTTTAAGAAAGATAGTAATTTATTATCTGAAATAAATCTTCTGCAGAATGCCTATTTTAATTAACTTTTTCATGTGCTAGGTTTGTGCTAAACTGTGCCTAGCCCCTGGTTTTCCATGAGACCAATAGTAACATTTGTGGGAAAAATAAGTAGACAGATATGTAGGCCAAGGGCACTCTGTTTTTCTCGGAAGAGCCCTAGTGCATTCAGGACCTTTCTGCTGGCTTCACTGGAGCAGAACTCAAAGGAGTGGATTGCCTTGTGTTGTATTTTATTGTTCTACAATTTGGTGAGTGTAGTGTTTATGAAATAAAAAGATTGTTAAAGAATATATCACTGAAATAAACAATTTTCATTATACAAAGTGATCCAATGTATAATGACCTTCTTAAGTATTAAATAATCTTTTGAGAGTATTAGATGGTTTTTAACCTATACTTGTTGTAAAGCAAATGTAGAAGTCCTTATTATAACATTAAGTTGTACCCTGAAGAAGTTCTTTTACTCCAAAGTTAAGAACATGGGCTTTGTAAGCCATCAGACCTGGGTTCTGATCCCAGTTCTGCCAGCGCACCGTATGACCTTGGGTAAGTTTCATGACTTTGCTGATCTTCAGATTTGTCATCGATCGAGTATGGATAATAGATTAGTTGAGATACAATGTATAAAACAGCACAGTGCCTGATGTGTGTGTAGTGAGTACTCAGAAAACACAGCAGTTGGAAGTGTACTGAGCATCTGTATTGCCCAGTCCATCAGAAACTCAGTGCTCCTCAGTGTGGTGTCCAGGTCCTCTCCGGGCCATCCTCCTGTGTCCCTCCTTCAGCACCGGCGAGCTCCAGTTTCCCACCCTGCCCTTGCTCTACGCCTCTCCTTTCCGCCTGTTTTCCTGGGGCTTTTTATCTGCGCTCTCTGCTCTGTCTGTTAATTACTCTAAAATTTATACAACACAAACTTAACATGTCTCAACTGAAAGACATTAATTGATCTTCTTATACCCACTATTGAAAAGAGAAAGAAAACTAAATTAAATTTTAAAACAAACAAAAAACTCCGCTGTTTCTCTTTTAGCTAACTGTTCTCTCATCTAACCAGTAATTCAAGGCCTAAAACCTGGCCATCATCCTCGATTCCTTTCGGTCGTGGACGCCCCGCGTCTGACCGCCACCGGCAATGTCCAGCTCGTCTCCAGAACACACGTGGGACGCTCTCTTCCTCACCCCCACTGCTGCGCTGTCCTCACTACGGCTCTCCTGCCTCTACTGCTTGTTAATTGCTGGACACTTAATTGGTCTCTCTTCTTCCGGTCTTTTCTCGCTTTGCTCTGCCTTTCACCACGCTGTCTGAGTTAGACATATGCAAGGGAAATATGAAAATTCTTATTTTTTCTTTAAAAATCTCTTAATGGCTCCTCATCTCCTGATAAGTAATGTCCAGACCTCTTGGCATGGCACATGAGGACATATTTTTTATCACATTAATATCAAACTCTTAATTACTCGCACACACCCACCTACTCTCACAAAAGCACTATAGTGCTTCCATTACCTCTGTGCTTCCAGCCTCGGACTGGCCCATTTGGCCCTCCATCACCCGGCTGTCCATCTCCGTCCAGGTACCGCGCCCTCAGGGAGCCTGCCCTGCACCCCTAGATTCACTGAGCGCTGGTGTGAAAATGTTGAGTCTCTGGCTGCATGAGCTGGATGGTGTTTACGGATGCTTTGTCTCCCCGTCTAGACTGCAAGGTTCTTAAGGTTCAGGACCGTATCGTTCATTTTTGTTCCCCCAGCATCCAGCTGTGGAAGGAGTTTAATGATTATTTATTTAAACTAATTAGAGGCCTTTTAATTTTAACATGTATGTATAACCATAGTTGTATCTGTCCCCAGAAACTTAATTTTCAGATAACTACTTATACTGATCTATGAGTCAGGGAATGAAATACCTCTGAAGAGCTGAAAAGGATGTCTGTGGAATCAGGTTCCATCTCTCTGTTCATAGGAGAGCTTTTTCAACCTGGTTTAGAACATACTAGCTTCTACTAACACATGTGTCTGACAGACTTGGCTGACTGTTTCATGCCCCGTATAAACATGGGAGCATGGAAGGACACTGATGGGGGTAGGAAAAAGGACTGACAACAGGAGAAGTGAAAAATCAGAGACCTTACAGAGGAGAATAGAAAAACCATGCAATGGCATGTTAGAGCGCTCTGCAAGTCTGTCCAGGACTATCATACGTGAGAGCCAGTAACCTGTGCCTTTAAACAGGAACCCCTGGGCTGTAGCGTATTATGATAATGCAAGACACTTAGAATGGGTACCAAGAAAAAATGTTGTTGTAATAGTAATAGTAACAGTAGTCACCGCAACAGTAGCTAACATTTCTCAAGACTGCTATACACCAAGCCGCATGCTACATACACTTATTAATTCATCTAATCCTTATAAGAAGCCTCTGAGGGAGCTGCTAATATTATCTATTATCCCTGTGTATCGATACAGACCCTGAGGCACAGAGCGTTAACTTGCCCAGCTCGTCAGCGGCCACGCCAGGCTTGGACCCAGGCTCTTTGCCTTCAGAATCGAGGCTCAAAATCCTCATGCCCTATTGCCTCAGCAGACATTACTGAGTTTACATTAATGTCTTCTAGAAGAAAAGAAAGTGGTTAACACATTGAAAAAGTAAAAACTATATACAATAGGTTCTAGAAAGATTTTCACCCAGAGTAAAAATAGTTAAATGCCTAGTGGGGTAACCCCACAGCTGTTCATAAACTTAATTCTTCGGAGTTGTTTCTTCTCTCCGGTTGTTTGAGACCCTTACCAGGATCGGGGAGGACTCTCCCCTGGGCCGTGAGTCTACAGCGGCAGGACAGGAAGAGACAGAGACCGCTGCTTGGTCTGCTATCCCTTTGTTTCTGCTCAAGGCAGGACTCGGCAATATTTTTGTGTCACCCACCCTGTTCTTAGCCCCTGCCGAAGTCTCCAGGGTGCCTCTCGCACCACCACCACCAAATGGGTCTCGCTTTCCTGGGCTCGGTGGCCACAGAGGTTTGCGGGCCGCACACTGACTCCCTCCCGTCCCTGTCCAGACAGGTGCATCCAAGGGGCAGAGGTTTGCTCGCTCACCCGCCCACCTGTGGCTCCTGTCTAGGGTGGATGGGACAGGCCACGGTGTGTCAGATGTTAGCATCTTACCTCGTCCGAGGCCTGTCAGCGGACATGTTTTCTCTGGTAGGTTCATCAGGCAACTCGTGAGCAGAATTTCTGAGCTGAGAGAGATTCCTCACAGGAACTTTATAAGCTTTTCTTGTTTCTAATTCTTTGTTCAACGGGTATTGCTTGTCTCTTTCTTATTCATTTAACAAATACTGACTTAGCCCTGCTCTGGCGCCCTCTTCTAGGCGAGGGATCCGAATGAAAGCACGTGCCGCTGAGGAGCTGACGCTGGCCAGGGAGACATGTGACAAACGAGTAAACAAATAGCTAGTGAAAACAACTTCAGGGAGTGGTGACGTGAACAAGAAAAGGAAAAAGAAACTGATTATTGATAGGTGCGGGGCCGGGAGGGCGTGGGTGTTTTAGACAAGGTGGCCCGGACACAGGCCTCCTTGTCACTCTCCTGCGAGCTCCATGAGAACGAGTGCCCTAAGAGTCTGACGGCCAACATACGTATCTAGTACTTGGAATCATGCATGGCATAAAGCCATGGACTAGTAAAGATTATCCCACGGGTGAGGGCATGAACATGGAAGAAAACAGAAGACAAAAACAGAAACAAAGACACAAGACTTACACATAGTCTGACTGAGACTTAAACAAACGTCACAGTTTGCTAATACCATGTGTTTCTTGCAGGACAAGAGGAGGTAATTACTTGCTAGTGAACATTAAGTAGAGGAGTTTTAGGACTCTGGAGCAGGGAGTGGTCCATACCCAAGGGCAGATCTGTCTCCACCCCCCACCCTCAAGGACAGCTGGCGACGTCTGAAGATGCTCTCACTCTCACAGACGGAGAGGAGGGCACTGCTCGTCAGCATCTCAGTGATGCCACCGAGCATCCTACACTGTCCTACAGTGCACGGGACAGCTCCTCACAAGGCAGTGAGGAAAGGCTCTCACAAGAAATAACAAAAATAGGTCATTTTACATCTGCCTGCAGGCGACAAGTTGATGAATAGCAATGTACTTTGAAATCTGTATTAAATAAATAAATTTAAAACATCTCATAATCTAAAATTCATTTGTGTAACTTTACACATAAATTGAAAACCTAATTAAAATTTCATTTAAAGTATGACTTTAGATTGGTATTTATTTGGTAATTTTCTATGTCAGATTTCAGTGTACAATAATGGATATTTTTAAGTGTATTTTATTGAGTATGCTATTATAATTGTCCCATTTTTCCCCCTGTATCCTCCTCTGCCCTGCAACCCCCTTCAAGTAGCAATCGTCCCCCCAAATTAGTTCATGACTGGGGGTCGTACATATAAGTTCTTTGGTTTCTCCATTTTCTATACTATTCTTAACCTCTGCCTGTCTATTTTATAACTACCATTTATGCTTCTTATTCCCTGTACCTTTCCCTTCACTCTCTCCCACCCCGTCCCTGCTGATAACCCTCCATGTGATCTCCATTTCTGTGATTCTGTTCCTGTTCTAGTTGTTTGCTTAGTTTATTTTTGGTTTTGTTTTTTAGATTCAGTTGTTGATAGTTGTGAGTTTGTTGTCATTTTACTGTTCATAGTTTTGATCTTCTTCTTTTTCTTAGATAAGTCCCTTTCACATTTCATATAATCAGGGCTTGGTGATGATGAACTCCTTTAACTTGACCTTCTCTGAGGAGCACTTTATCTGCCCTGCCATTCTAAATGAAAGCTTTGCTGGATAGAGTCACCTTAGATGTAGGTCCTTGCCTTTCATGAGTTGGAATACTTCTTCCCAGCCCCTTCTTGCCTGCAAGATTCTTTTGAGAAATCAGCTCATAGTCTTATGGGAACTTCTTTGTAGATAACTGTCTCCTTTTCTCTTGTGTTGGGAACTGCCCTGCCTGGTATCAGAAGCTGTAACCCCCACCTAGGCTAAGGCTGAGGGAACAACCTTGGAACTGTAAGCCAGGAAGGAGACAAAAAGCTTATCTCCCAGGCAGGAGCGCCGCTTCTGCTCCTTTTACTTCACCCTGCCTGCCCCCAATGCTTGGTCAGTTAGCCAATGACGGGTAAGATTCCCCAAGGGGGGAACGACCTAAGACAGGCACGATCACGTGGGCGGCCCCCAAGGAAGGACTTTGGGGGCTATGGCAAAAGGGGGTGATGGACCCTCGCCCCTCAGCTTTGACAAAGCCTGAGTCCTCCTGACAAAGCGAGAAAAATCTCCTAATCTCTTGGTTGCCTTAGTTCCCCTTGCTCCACCTAAGCCTGGAACAATGACAGGGTGGTGCAGCCCTATACTAGAAAGGGCGGGTTCCCTGGGTGATCCGGCCTAAGAAAGAATATGTAAAATCCTGTGAAACCTGCTTTGTTTAGAATGCTCTCGATTGAATGAGAAGGGTCCAAGTAGGAAGTAAGTTTGTTCCTTAAAGTTTTATAGCTCTTTGACCCTGACTCAAAGTAGGCCCTCAGAGTTCCTTGTTATTTGATCCTTACTTCCTTGCAATGAGTAATGAGCTTTACCTGAATTCTTGTACAAACGAACCCAATAAAAAGCCTGCTGGGACAGGAGAACATGCGCCCTCCCCTAGAGAGGGTGGCCAAGGCGCTTTCCACTTGGAGAGTGGCCCCTCTGTCCCTACTTCTCCACAGAAAATTGCCTGTTTCTGTGTATGTTCATTTCTCGCGTGTCAATGAGCCATCCGCAGCGTTCCTCGGTCACTGCCGGTCGGTGATCATACATCACTCTTCCAGCTTTTAAGATTCTTTTCTTATCTTTAATCTCAGATAATGTAATTATGATGTATCTTGGTGTGTTCCTCCTTAGGTCCAACTTCTTTGGGTCCTTTGAGCTTCCTAGACTTCCTGGAAGTGTGTTTCCTTTGCCAAAGTAGGGAAGTTTCATACATTATTTGTTCAAATAAGCTTTAAATTTCTTGCTCTTCCTCTTCTCCTTCTGGCACCTCTATGATTTGGATGTTGGAACATTTAAAGTTGTCCTAGAGGTTCCTATGCCTCTCCTCATTTTTTGAATTCTTGTTTTCTTAATTCTGTTCCAGTTGAATGTTTATTTCTTCCTTTTGTTTTTGAGTCCCAGTTTCCTTCCCTTCACTGTTGGTTCCCTGTATATTTTTCTTTATTTCACTTTGTATAGCCTTCACTTTTTCCTTTATTTTGCATCCATACTCAATCATTTCTGTGAGCATCCTGATTACCAGTGTTTTGAACTCTGCATCTGATAGATTGGCTGTGTCCTCATCACTTAGTTCTTTTTCTGGAGTTTTATATGAATATGTTCTGATGTTTTGGGAATTTTTACCTACTAAAAAGTAACAAAGTCACATTCTGAAGTCCTAATTCAGAAAGATAATGGAAATACTTAGAAAATAATTTATCCATTGTCCTAATCCCTATTCTTCCTGACCAGTAGGCTCATGTGGAATGAGAATAAACAGAGGAAATGATTATTTCAACAGACAAATTAAATAAACTGTACTAAGTAATCTCAAGTGAAAGAGTGTAAAAATTTGCTTTCAATTGGAGTGATGTTAAAGTGAATCAGAATTAAGAGTTATGGCACAACTATAAATGTTAAATATTAATAGAGACAGTGAGGAAAAGAAGAGAAAATATTTAGTAAGTACAAAGCATGTTGATATTTGATGTATTTTCTGAGTCATATTTCCTATTTATATCTCATCTTGTTCAAGATTTATTTTTGTTGACAATAATCATCATTCTGAGCTTTGTCAAAGACCCATTAAATCATTACTCTATGAAGTTATTCCTATTGAATACAGTTAATATTTTAGGCACTTAATATTTTAGACATTCTTCAAATTGATAAGGGAAGGCTAGGATCTTAAAATAATCACTCATAGCAGACTTGTAGAACTCTTGGGCCAAATAAGAGATGGTGTCCCAAGCGTCCTGGAGACTGCCAGAAGTAGCACTCTTGGAAGACGGCCAGGAGGGTGAAATTCGACCCTTGAAAAACCGAAGTGATGAGAGCCAAAGGAAAGGATTTTAAAGAACTAGCCAAGAACATGACAGCCTCTGAGATCAAAGACTTGTTCTAGGTGGTATGTGCCCTAGAGTGCTAATGGATTCTTCACTGCCTCTTACGCCTCCTACTTTTGTTTGCCAGAATTTTGAATTTGTCCTTCTTCAACCAAGTGAACTGTGTACCTTTTCTTGGAGTCTTAAGCCCCAGCTAATCTTGATTAAGCTGAAGTGAATCCTTATCTAACACTGACAAAAAAAAAGATTTTGTTAGGTTTAAGCTGATACTGAAATGTGGCAGTCCCCCTTCTGAGAGCCTGAAACAGCTACAGTTATGGAAGCACCTGCTCTTTACTAAATAATATCCTGATCCCAGTGCCCTTTGGATACATTAACTCATTAGTGCATTGTGCAGCCCAGTGGAGATGTTCTTGTTGATGGCAGTTTTCAGAAATAAAAACGGAGACTTGGAGTATTGATGGTTTGCCCAGAGTCACACAGAATTCAAATTCAACATCTGTGTGACTACATCGGCCACTGATATGTCAGCACTGCATTATTGAGAGCTTCCTATTCCATGTGGTGATTACTGATTCATAAATGATTCTTATACTTTAATATTTTATTTTAAGCCTTATTATATTTATAATTACTTAACAACATATATTGAGCATCTCACATGCAGAAGATACTGTGATGCATAGTAAAGATAACACAGAGTATGAATTATAGCTCTTGCCTCACATAGCTTATGCCCTGGCTGCTTAGAGAACAGCTGCAGAGTTCCGCACTTGGGGGAAGCGGAGCGAAAGCGTGATGAACCGTGAGTCACCCCAGTACACGCACCCTCTCTCACTGCTTGGCAGTTCACTCTTTCATTTACTGTAAGCTTCCTGATTAAAAGTGCCTTGTCCTGACTAAGGCATTCTCACACTTAGACTCTTAATAAATATTTGTAGAACATGAAAATCATAATAATAAGATACTCATTTCTGACTCCCTTATCTTTTACTTGTGCTTTTACTTTTTACTAAACATTTGCTTATGCAAATGTTTCTGCAGCAACTTAACAGCAAAACAAGAAATGTTTTTGAAGTCTGAGTATAGGAGTTTTGTATAATAGCAATCTGCTTTGAGACTTAGTATTTAGAAAGATATATACTTACATTTCTGCAAGATGTCAAAATATGCCTTCTATTTATTAAATTATTTTTCTCATACTCAGTTTTTCTTTCACATGTCAACATGATTATTGTAGGAAGTTAGGAAAGACACATTTTTATTTGTTAAAAGTTTATAGTCACTAAAGGAAATGAATGAAGCAGCAGAGAGGACGGGCAGAAAAAGATGGGTGTTCACAGGAAGAACAAGCGGTGCAGCCAGACGTAAACAGAGGAACTTGAAGAAGTGCAGTTTGGGGGCCTCCTCCTAAGTCCTGCGGAACTAGAGCTGGTCGCTGAAGTGTCACTAGGAATATTGACCTTTAATATGAATCTAGGGTGGTTTTGAATTCTTTTAGTTTCTAGAAAGCAAAGACCTTTAAGTTGATAAGGAATCTTAACCATTGGAAAATCATCATACATCCAGTTTTCTTCAGCTCTCGCAATTTTGTTTGCATTCATTTCAGCCATAATTGTTAAACACAGAATCCTAGATTAGATGACGTTGCAGAGACAGTCTCACCGGCCCCGGGAAGTCCAGTGACTTTCCTACGGTAACGCAGCTGGTTTGCGGTAAGCTCACCGTGGAGGCCTGATCTGCGGACCAGACGCCAGTGCTCATCCTGCCAGTTCTCTGTTCACCACACATCACCCACCCCATCCACCGTCCACTCACTCAGCAAACGTGTATTTGTCATCAGTCGTGTTCATGGCGTCGTGCAATGCGTACAGAGATGAATAAAACATATTTACTGTCCTCTGGAGCACTCTGTTAAACAGCTAGTTGTCATATAAAATACAATGAAATTATAGTGATGGAAATATGAGCAAAATGCTGTGAGAACGTAGAAGAGTAAGCATTTAATTACGACTAAGTGATCAGGATATGTTTCTCTGAGCTAGTACCTGACCTTAGTAAGGTTTCGATAGGCTGAGTAGGAAACATAAAAGCACGGTAGGGTATAGTATTACCAAGTTGAAAACTACCAAAACACGAAAATGCACGATGACTTCTGGGGTGATACATAACCTGGCGTGGCTACACCACAGAGGGTGTGTGTGACAAAGGGGAGGCAGGCAGTTGGCTCAGGCAAATGGGCAATGGGAATCAAGAGGGACTAACTTCTACTTATAAGAGAAGTCACAGGGACACAGCACGCAGCATCTAGAGTTACCAGTATTCTCTTACCTTTCTACGGTGATAGATGGTAACTGGACTCACTGTGGCGATCACTTCACAATGTATAAAAACACCAAATCATTCCCTTGAACACCTGAATGAATATAATATTTTATGTCAGTAAAAGTGGGGGTGGGGGATGTGTCTCAGGTTGCCATCGTGAATGGTTAAAACCAGATTAAAGTTTTGGAATTTTAGTCTGTAGACACTTAGCCTATATCATATGGTTAACGTGAATTCTGTAAATATAGGTGAAATATATCTAATATCTCCAGAGGCTACACAGTAGGTTTTTAAACATCAGTTACTTGGATGAGTAGGAGCTCAGCAAATATTTAGTGGATGAAGGAGTGGTCGGTGGAAAACCCTCCATGGATGAGATATAGAGGGCTTTTTCATGGTCTCTCCAACATTCGGGGAAGATAACCTGAACCATTACAAAAGTTGGTTAGGGGGCTGACAGTTTGGGGAAAGGGACATCATTTAGGAGGACCATAGGTGGCAGTTCATCTGAGCCTGAATTCAGGCCCTGGCAGTAGGAAGGAAAGGAATGGTTGAAAAATGGTGGAGGCAGATTCCCTGGGGTTTCATATCTTTACCCCACAAACACTTAACAAGCACCTATTAAATTCTGGGTACTATGCTAATCTCTGGGAGTAGAGTTAAATAAGGCAGTTTCTGTACTCGGGGGTTTATTCTGTTGGGAGAGAGAAAAACAAAAAATGGTTACAACATGCTGTGGTAAGCAAAGGAAACTTTAGTTGTTGAGTACAGATTTTGCATCAAGTGTTATGCTAGGTGCATTACATATATATTTAATCCTCACAGCCTCGCTGGTATTGTCCTAATTTTATATGTGAAGACAGGTCTATTCCTAACTTTTGCAAGGCCCACAGCAGGAGTACAGATGGAGGCCCACCTACCATAAGTTTGGATATTTAAATGTTATAAATGAGACTAATAAACGGATAACATCTACTCTGTTTTCTTGTGACAAATATGGGATAGGCAAAAGTAGGTTTACAGTTGTGAGTATGTGAAATACTCAGTTTATCCTTGTATTATTATTTTTTAATTATTAGAGTATTTGTGTTATAACTGTAAACCTACTATTGCCCATCTCTGTATGCTTTTATAACAGTCTGAAAGGCCAGGTTCAAATTCAGAATTCTCAGACTTCCCAGCAGTCCCTTGCTTGTGGTATCTCTGCCCCTTCTCATGCATGGCTCCGTCCCACAATTCCACAAAGGGCCACCCTTGGGCCACCTCTCCATCAGGGGGGTGGCCCCACCAAAGGGGCCATGCAGACCCTGGAAGCTGGCGGAGGGTCTTGGGCTTGGAATTTTAGTCTTGGGTACCTGGGTTGTGGTCTAAAAGGAGGGCCAGAGCAGGGCCCTGACTCTAAGACCCCTTCCTGCTCCTGCCTTTGTCTAAACAGGTGAGTGGACTGGCCCAAGTGTCCTCTGGTAGAAAGCGATAGAGTCCAAATTATGCAGGATAATCGAGGCGCAGAGAGGAGAAAGGGGATCTCAGTCAGGGTGAGTCAGTTGATAGAAGAGTACTGACTGGTGAATTGATGGGGGTAAACGGTAGGGGGCTGTTCGGGAGATCTTTTGAGGAGGAGTGTTGTTAAAATCTTGAAGGGGTGAGGCTGGGACAGTGCTGGAGGTGGAAGAGAGCATTGCCTACAGCCCTGGTCCTAAGCCTGAGTGGCAGTGAACTTGACAGGATTAGAGTTGTGCTTATGGGTAGGGAGGAGAAAGAAGCTGCTGATTTAGGATGTGGCCAGATCCTGAACAGCTAAGTGTCTTTTACCCTAGGGTCTAAAGGGACAGAAAGGAGCCAGCGCACTTAGGTCTGAGGGCTGAGGCAGAACTGGAGAGTAGGATGACGCACAGCTTTCTTCCCTGAAGACGAGGGAGGTAGGGAGTCCTCTACAGAAACAGGGAATATGGAAGGAGGCACAGATACCTGGCTTTCCCTGTTTGAGTCGCAGGTTAATGAAGAGATGCTGGTGGGAGGAGAGAGCAAGCAAATATGACCGAGTGTCTAGGACAATAGCC
The DNA here is from genome assembly GCA_004024845.1 of Tonatia bakeri. Lineage (NCBI taxonomy): Eukaryota > Metazoa > Chordata > Mammalia > Chiroptera > Phyllostomidae > Tonatia > Tonatia bakeri. Next base: position 155,632 of record PVIA01000562.1, read on the forward strand.
ACAGGTAAGGAGTGGGCCGCAGGGAGAACTAGCCAGAGACACAGCATAACAACAATGAGGGTGAGCGGCAGAGGTTTCTGAGAGCAGGGAGCCGGGCGGGCTCATGTCTGAGGAGGGACTGTCAGGTGCTCAGGGGCCAGGACACCCAGAGGGAAGATCCTGGGTTTCACAGTCAGAAGTTGGGGTTGTAGGGGTAGAAACCAGTTTACAAGGAGTTGAGGGTATAGAATGAAGAAGCAAAAGAAGGTAATTTAGATAATTTTCAAAAAATTAATCTTGGCTGCATGGGAAGAAGAGAGATGAGAGATTTGTTTGATGGAAAAGTGGGATCCAGGGAAGAAAATGGACTTTTAATTATGTTGTTGTTGAGGGTATTTATAATAAATTTTAATATGCTAGGCTGAAAGGTTGCAGTGGAGTAGTAGAGACTGAAGATGTTAGTGCATTGCTATGAGAGACCCTTGCCTCTCTCCTCCATCGGTAGGAGGGAAGAGCAGATGCCACTGCCATCCGCCTCAAGACCTGCTCATCCCCGCAGACTCATCCCAGGCCGTGCCAGTCACCCCGTGCAGCCCGGGCTTCCAGCCCTCCCCTTCGCCCCTGACTCTCACCTCCTGAGCTTCCGTGGCTCCTTAATCAGTAAGGCCTGCACCCTCCCCAGCCTTCCTTCCGTTATTTCTCTGCACAGCACTTACCGCTGTCTGACCTATTCACCTATTTCGGCCTGATCTTTCTGTCCCTAACAAAAAGTGAGCTCTAGTGGTTAGGACAGTGTCTAGCACATACAGAGCTTCAAGACGTGTCTGGTGGGAAATGAACGGAAAGGGGCGGAGCAGGAATCGATGGCGCAGGATTCCAAAGCAGAGGGTGCAAGTTTTTTCTGAAAAAAGGCCAGGTGGTAAATATCTTAAATTTTGCAGGCCACAGGCAGTCTCTGTCACACATTCTTCTTTGTTGAATTTTTAAAAACTAATTCTTTAAAAATGTAAAAGCCATTCTTAGGTCACAGGCTGCACAAAAACAAGCCATGGACCTGATTCTAGCTTGCCAGCGACGGGAAAGTCGAGGAAACGGGATTAAAGACTCAGACGGAGGTGCTCCATTCTGGAAGAGAAAAAGGAAACATGTTCATCGGAAACCCTCCCTGAAAGGAAATGAAAGGACACAGGTCACATGTGAGGAGTGTTCGGGATGAAGAGCAGACACGTGAGGGAGTTCACGGCATCAGCCTCCTGGCGAGGAAGAGAGTGGGTCTGTAGTTGTGTGTTCAGCGTGTGAAGAGAACAGGGCGGCTGATAAAACAGAGAGGAACAAGGAAATGGATAAGCACCACAGGATCCAGCAAAGATGGACAGCGTGAATGTGGGCTGCTCTGGAGACGAGGGGCGAGTGGGGAGAGTGGATCCTGAGGGTTGCAGCCAGTGACGCTGTGCAGAATTCTAAAGATCGTTGGCCTGGCATACTGCGCATATAGTTCAGAATGATACTGGATTTTTCTCATATTCTTTCCTGATCAAATTACTTCAGAGAACCAACAGAGATATGAGCTAATGTAAGCGATGATATTAATAATTAACTTTTATTAAGGGCCTAAGTATTTATTTATTAATGGCTAAGGTACAGCCATATCTCATTTAATCATGTCACGTAGGTTCTAGCATTATCTCTGATTGACAGGAGTAGAAACTGAAGCTTAGAGAAGTTAAGAAACTCATCCAAAGGCACCAAGTTCTTAAGTGATAGAGCTAGATGAATCCGATCGAGTCTGCCTGTGCTTTCAGTAAAACCACAATAAGGTGCTGATTAATAAATGTCAGTGTGGGAAGGTCTCAGGTGACAAGTCCTTTCCTCACTCCGTCTTGTTCAGCATTTTTATAATGCCCTGTGAGAGGATGTAGACAGTGAACTTAGGGGACACAGATAGTGTACTTAGGAATCGTTCGGTACTGTGGAACCGGGAAGCGTGGGGAGTACAGTACTGGAATGGTTCACCAAAAGACAAACGTAGTAGAGAGAAGAATACTAATCCCTCATGTAGGTCACAGACAGCACACGTGCACCGAGCCTTAGCTGTGCGGTGTGTAGGGAGGAAAGGGGCTCAGAGGTTCCAGTCACCTCCCTTGAAGGACTGCGCTGACCTGCAGCCTGTCTGCAGGAAACCAGAGTGAGGAAGCTGTCCAGGACCTCTGTCTGAGGGACGGCTGCGGAAACCTGTGAAGTCCCCTGTCACTGAAAAGTAATTTTACAGAAAAGAAACTCATGTCTTAGAGAAAGGGGTGAGGGAAGGGAAAAATGCCCTTAAGTATTTTTGAAAGTTTTCAAAGAAGACAAGTGAGACTTGTTCTGTGTGACCTTTGTGGCCAGAACCAGGAATAATAAGCGAGGCTCACACGGAGCCAGAGTTTGACTCAGTGTGAGAAGCATCTCCTCCCAAATTAAACCTGTTCAAAATAGTAACTGGTCGCATTGGGAATTAATGCATCCCCTATTGCTGGGCGTATCTAAACGGAGACTGAACAGCAATTTGTTATAACTGACTCTAGATGACCTCTAAAGTCCCTGCCTCTGAACGTGTCAGATGAAGAAAGCAGTTCTGTGCTATTTTTCAAAACGGGAAACGTCTCGGCTTTCTTGTGCGATGTGTTCGCACCTGATTTGGCACCGTGATGGATGTACGGTGGCGTGCGTGTCACAGGGCCGGTGGTTTGAGCCGAAGCTGTCCAAGTTCTAAGTTTTCCCTTGCCATGCGACAAGATGTGTAGCGTGCCGAGTGAGGCCTCGAGTATTTCCTTGAGGCAGACGTGTAATTCACTTGTGTGTGATTCTCGCCAATGATTACACTGTGTTTGTACCATGCTCCTGCCAATACTTTCTCTAAACCACATTCTGCGATACAATTTTCAGTAAGTTTACAGAGAAATACATCTCTACAAGAGGTACCTTGACACACTCACTTATCGTTTAAACAAGTTGGATTAAAATGTACAGGATGAATTTGTTTCAGGAAGGACATAATCTTTTGCCTTTCTGAGAACATTATAATCAGTTCTTTAACTTAGTTCCATGAACTGCCTTGTTCTGTTTTTTTTTTCTGTTTTTGTAATATATATTCAGAGTTTGTTTCCAGCCTTATCAGTAGAAAGTTAACTGGCTAGATAGTGCTAATCTCTAGTGTGTTTTCGAAAGGCATCGAAAGGCATAGCTTTGTGTCGGCTGCCATCACTGAGTCTGTGTGACTTTCCTGAACAACAATGAAACAAAAATAGGGAGGCTTTCTGTTTTCATTTTAATCCTGAAGTTCACCTACTGATTCAGTGAGCATGCTAATCGGAAGGAAATGCTTTTATTTTTTTAGGTGTCATCCCCTTTCACGGATTTTCAATGTATGGTAAGTTGGACTTGAAAGTAATTCACTGTTTTATTGCACTTAGAAAATTAAACATGAAGATCACACTGTCAGCACATCACCCACACACTTCAGTTGTTGTGAACGTTTTTGAACATTGAGTTTAGTATTTGTTTATGTGTCCAGAGGAAGACAGTGTCATCGTAATTGCCCAGATGGTGCTCGCTTGACAAATGAGAACTGAAGCATCCTGGGGGAGTGGTTCAGTGCATTACCGTTTTCTAGTCTGGTAGAAGCTAGGGACACATATTAATATTTAGTTCTAATAGATACAAAATGAAGTGGCTTAAATTCCTGAACTAATTCTCATAAGTCTTTTGAGAAACTAACAGGGCAGAAAGAAAGCAAAGTGAGAAACCACACTGAGTTTGAGTCCATGATTTCTCCAGAGAAATGGTGTGCAAAGCCTGGATTGCATCGAAGCGTTTGGTCATCCCGAGTGCTTGTGAAACACACACGTGCAGGCAGGGGAGCCCTGAGTGCTCAAGGGCTTCAGAACATGGGGGTTGTTTTGAGCTAAAGGCGATTAAGACCCTGCAGGCTCAAGAGTGACTTCTACCTCTCCCCTGAAGAATTTAAATTGGGGGCCTTGTTCATAAAAGAGTTACTACCAGAAATGATATGACCTATCTGTGTGTCAGGGCAAACATCTACAGGGGCGGGCAAAAGACGGTTAATACTAACACATAACACAAGAATTAATAAATGATAATAAGAACGAACTTTGTGTTTCGTTCGCTCACAACTGTAAACCGACGTTTGCCACCCCTGTATTCACTGAAGGTGTGCTCTTGCTGTCCCGCGCCCTCCTCCCCTCTGAGGCCTCGGGGCACTCCCGTTACCTTACGCAGGGCCATGTTACTGTTTGCCCTTTCTGTCCCTGAGCCTCCCGTGCATGTGGGGCCTCTGACTCTCTAGTGTGTGGGGGATTGCCATATGTACAAAACTTAATTTGATTTTCTCCTGTATGTCTGTCTCCTGCTTGTCAGGTTCGTTCGGGCGGGCTAATAACCATTGTAGGGCAGAGGAAAGTTCTCCCTCCCCTGCGGTGCCTTACAAGTCATTGAATGAGGACTGCAAGAAGCTTATGGAAGATTATCAGAGAAGGAATGCTCTACACTTTAATATCACTTCATTTTTACATACTCATATTTACACATGAATTTGTTGAAGGTTGTTGTCCCCACTATTGCTGCCCCTCCACCTTTAGGCTCAACAGAAATACACTGGTGCTTTACTTTTATAAAAAGGCAGTGAGCCCTGGCTGGTGTGACCCAGTGGCTGAGTGCTGACCTGCGAGCCAAGGGGCCTCCAGTTGATTCCCAGTCAGGGCTCGTGCCTGGGTTGTGGGGCAGGTCCCCAGTGTGGGCACTCAAGAGGCAACCACACATTGACCTTTCCCTCTCTTCCTCCCTCCCTTCCCCTCTCTCTAAAAATAAATGAATAAAATCTTTAAAAAAATGAAAAATAAAAAGTAAATGAAATGATGCAAAGGACCCAGGAACTTTGCTTGTGCTGTCCTTGCCAGTGTTGATTACAGCGACTGAACACTTGGGTGTGACTTCGCCGTGCACCCAGTTGTCTGGAGAAATCGTGAACTACAGAGCGCTCTGCTCTGTCCTCTTGTGTAAATATGTGAGGAATTTAAAATAGGAAACCAAAAAAAGTTAAGACATACATTTTTACCTCTAATAATAAAAATGCTAGCCTTTTTATCCTGCTGTAATAATTGCACCTGCAAGAATTTTTCAAGTCAGTAGTTTTTTAAAGGTGAACTTGAATGATTGGAGGACCGTTCATGTTGTCAGAAAGTGTAAACCTCCAATTCTTAGAGTACAGAATACGTCAGCTCCTGCCTATTCACATTTCTGGTCACGTAAATAGTCTGAAGTTTGTACGCCCAAGGAGAAGATGCTCCCTGAAGAGGTAGATGATGCACAGTGTTTGACGCAGAATTTACACGTCACCATTTTAGTCCTTCTGCAGTATCATAGACGGGTTTTCTGTCCTTTCAGTGGCCCCGCTGTGCTTCCTGTGCCGCGAGCCCTCCAGGCTGTACCAGATGTTCCGAGAGATGTACGTGCGCTTCTTCTGCAGGCTCCACTCCGTCTCCTCTCACCCCTCCGTAAGTCTCGGGAAAGCGGGTCAGGCGGGGCTCTAGATCTGTTTTCGTTTCTCTTAAGGAAAAGCCTCTTACTCAATGAAATGATAAAGCAGCTAATTTTAATCTGCGGTGCGTCACCAGTGTGTTTCTATAGAATAAATGAAAGAGAATAAGCGATTGATATTTGAATATTTTGGTAATAATTAGAGGGAAAAGGCCTTCCATTGAAATGATCTTCTATGTGTTGAAAGAAAAACCGAAATTTCTGTATTATTCTCTTTGGCAAAAACACCTGCCTTCCTTGAATGCGGATCCCCTCACCTGTGCAGTGAGGTTGGAAGACGTTTCTGTGGTGCTCTGGGAAAGGCTGCAGAGCGCCTGGGCAGGACTTGGCTCGCGGCGGGCACCCAGTGAATGGCTGCTGTTTTTACTGTTCTCGTGATGATGATGATGATCATCATCATCTACTCTTCTTTGTTGTTAATGAAAACCAAATATATACTTGTCAGTTACTTTTCAATTTCCTGTTTGGCTAGTTATCAGTTATCGTACTAGATATTTTCTTTGTGTTTATTCAATAGGTAGCTTCTTTGGCCTCAATATGAAAGTCAAGGAGAGGCATATTGGGAGTTGAACATTTTTATCTGTTTTATTTTGGCTGGTCCTTTTCAAAACTTTTTCCCCACCATGAGCCTGAGTACAAGCAGTGTTCACTTTATTTCAGTTATACTTGTTCCACCTTTGGGCCTGCTTTGGTCTCCTTGTGAGTAACAGCTGACTGAAACATTGGATTGGAATGTGTCGGGGCTACCAGATTGCGCCAGAGAGGAGACTAAACGAGACAGCTGCCCTTGGTCCTCCCCCGCCCCGCTAACTAGGGACCCCTAGCCCACCTTCCTCCATCTCCGTTTTGCTCTCGCGCGTTGCTAGTGAAAGCTGACCAGTGGCAGAAACCAGGATGTCAGAGACGAACAAATGGAGCACCGCCAGTTATTTTGGGTTCCTTCTCTCTGAGACACCTTGATTTAGTGCTTATCTTACATTAATGTCTAATCTAGAATAATTAGGAATATATTAATAATTCTTTTTTCTAATACCTCCTTCTTAGCATCAGATTTCTTACACTCAGATTTTATACCACTTTATGCTTCAGAGTTAAAAAAGTTGTATTTAGCCAACTGCTGAGTACACACCCGTGGTGTTTTCCCTGTGCAGAGCACTGAAGCTGGACGCCGAGCAATGCTGGGTATTCCTTCTCTGTCTCCACACTGACCCTGAGGTGCCCTTTTCAGCTAAGTGATTGGGCCAGCCCTGTCTCTGCCCGTTCTTTATTCAGTGGACTAAGGGCTTACAGGCGGCCTCTCCGTTTCTAGTGTTTCTGGCGTGTGGCCACAGTGAACTATTTGGAAGCATTACAGCCCTTCTTCTTTAGAAATTCAAAAAGAGGATTAAAACTTCCTTACCAAAATCAACCCTGAGGAATGCCGAGCTGCAAGAAAGACTTTATTCAGAGTTGTCAAGTAATAAATGCACTTGAAAAACCATCTGCTTAATTTGGTTATTTCCTGTACTCTATAAGTAATGCCCTTTTAGAAAGTAGATTTCAGTAAAAAACTAATAATAATAAGTTATCATTATACAAAATAATTAAAATTCTTATTTGATCACTTTCTGATGCAAATTTCAAGCAGTCAGCAGTCAGTCATTCCCTGTGGATGGATTTCAAAGAGAGTGTGGGGTGGGGGGAGCAGGAAATTCTTTCCCTGGAGGGTGCGGTAGTTGGCAGGGGAGAAATGGGGAGAGAAAGTAAAGGGTGTGGCTACAGCACCAGAGAAATACCTGGAAACTGGAATCCATCCAGAAAAAACTAATTTTGCTGGGCCTAAGTGATAATGCATAGCTTACAAACTAGCAGCTTTTCTATAAAATGATGTTTTCTTTGGACTCTCTGAAGATTACATACTAAGTTATGCAGAGAGCCTATTGTGTTGAAAAGGAGGCTCCCTTGTGTATCTGTAACAGTAGGTTTCCATAAAGAAGGATGCAATGTGTCCTAAACAAAATGTTGGAGGTCATTAGTGCATTTCCTGTTTTTGACTCTTAAACGCCAGAAAAACATGTTGAAAAATATTTATGTTGATAGTCATTGTCTCATTTTCACTTGAATAATTTATCAACAGAGTTAACATTTACATACTAAAATACGCACTTCTCGTGATGTGTCGTTGTGCGCAGGGCATCGTGTCACTGTGTTTGCTGTTTGAAACTCTCCTTCAGACTCACCTGCCCCAGCTCTTTTACCACCTCCGGGGGATCGGGGCTCAGCCGTGAGTATCTCTCTCTCCGAACTGAAGGGCCGCTTGTTTGACCTCAGGAGGCTCTTTCATCATTGTAGATCACTTCAAAGATGCAGCAATTTTTCCAATAAAACATTTATCAAGTAGTGAATTGTAACCATGCATTGTGCCAAAAATTCTTGGGAGGATTATTTGCTAGGATTTTTGTGCCTGGTATAAAAGTCACCAACATGAATTAATTTCTATTTATCATGAAAGGTGTTGGCCAAAACTGAAGCAAAAGTTTGTGGAAGCAAATACTGCGTGAGAAATGTGATAATACTAAAATTAAGTCAGTTTAGGCTAAATTGATTAGAGAACAAGTTATGAAAGCAATGTAAGTTAAAGTTTGCTATCTTGGTAAAGGAAACTATCAAATACCTATCAGTTGTTGTACACTGATTTTTTCTTCCAAAAGTTTGAGTACTTGTTCATATTTCTCAGTATGAGTTATCAGTGAATATGCAGGGCGCCTCTGGACTTCAATTTTATTGGATCTCTTCTCTCTTTTTTAAAAACCAATGCTAAGGCGACTGACGTTTCCAAATGATTTATCAATGTGTCAGCCATTTTCCCCTACTCAGGAGGGCATTTGAAAGGAGCATTAACTCTTTGAGGCCAAAAGGAGTTAATGAGAAATAGAACAGTTCAGTGTTCATCTTCTCTGCACTTGAATCCACAGCAGATGGGTGGATGAGTGGGTGGATTTTAGTCAGACCCAGATTTAAATTCTCTCTCTATGAAGTTGTATAATCCTGGCAAGTTATTTAATTTATCTAAGCCTCAATTTCTTTCTTTAAATCAAGATAATTCATTTCCTCATTTTTTAAATCAAGAAAAGTTTTACCACAGGGAGTTGTTCATTTGAATGAGTAGATAGATAGACAGATGTACAATATATAGATTTATATATGCCTCTAATATATAGATCTCTCTGCCTCTATTTCTCTTTATGTGTATATATATTATATTTTTATATATAATCTTTTCCATAAAGCACCGTGAATTTCAGACATCTTAGATCTTAGAACTGCCTTTTATAAAACAATACCTCATATCATACATTCATAATACTAAGCTGGTACTCTTTCCCTTATAGCCATTGAAAATCAGGAATCTGTTCATTCGGATTATAAAACAAGAATGTGGCAAAAATATTTTATATTGACTGTAACCAAACTTTACTGGGACAAAGACCGTTTATTGCTGGAAACTAAAATTCTGGTATTTTCTCTAGCCAATTTATACACTTTAATCATTAAATGTAACTAATTTATTTTAGTGACATGATAAACATTAAAATTCTAATGCAGGAGAAAGTATAAAATTCAATTGCCAAGATAGGGATCAGTTTTTAAAAGACTTTCGTAAATTAAAACTGATACTGTTGGAAGGTTTTTAATTCAGAATTTAATTTTTTAATATAGAACTGTTCAAGTTATCTGTTCTTGAGTAAGCTTGGTACTTCATTTTATCTAAGTTATCGTATTTATAGACAGATTTATTTACAATATTTTCTAATTATTCTCAATTAGCCTTTTAATGTGAATAGACTCACAGTGACTTCACCTTGGTCATTCCTGAGATTGATACGTGTATCTTCTCCTGTGTTTTTTTTCCTTATTATTCTGGCTGGAGGTTTAGTCACTTTATTCTTTTTTGAAACAGCCAGTTTTCGGTTTCGATGATTTCCTCTGTTGTTTTTCTGGTTTAAATTTCATAGCATAAGCCCTTGGACGTATAATTTCCTCTGCCCTGCTTGCTGTAGGGGACAGGAGGGCCAGTGGTGTGGGACCGTCCTTTTCTCACAGCGGTGCTCACTGCCCTCAAAGTGCTGCTTTCCCTCTGCCTGATACGTGTTGACCATTGTGCTCTCATTGTCATTTAATTCAAAATAGTTCTTACTTTCTCTTGTGACTTTCTCTTTGACCATGGGCATGTTGTTTAATTTCCAAGTATTTATAAAAATCTGTTACCTTTCTGTCATTGACTTATATTTTAATTCTGTCATAGTTAGACACCATGCTTTATGAGATTGCAGTTCTTCTAGATTAGGTGAGGTTTGTTATGTGACCCAGAAGATGATCCGTCTTGGTGACTGTTCTGTGTTCACTTGAAAAGAATTTATATCGTGTTAGTGCTGGGCAGGATGTCCTATAAATGGCAATGAAATCAAGTTTGTTAATAATGTTTAAGCCATCTACGCACTTGTTAGTGTTCTGTCTACTTTTTCTGTTTGTTAATTAAGAAATGTTGGAGTCACCAATTTTAACTATGCAATTATCTGTTTCTTTCTTTATTGGTATATGAATTTTTACTTCCTGTATTGAAGGTCTGTTTTTAGGAGAATTGATACCATTATCAGTATGTAGTGTCTGTATTCCTGGTAACAAATCTGTGCCTGATAGAGCTGGTCAGCTATCTTTTCATTACAGTTTAGGTCATGTAGTCTTTTCTGTCCTGTTAATACATTTTTGTCATCTTTATTTTTCATGTGACTTTCTTATCAAAGTAAGGTTGGGTCTTTGAATGTGGCAGTTTCTCTTTTAATTGGTGTGTTTATTCTATTTGCACTTAATGTAATTGGCATTATTAGATTTAAGTAATATTGATATTATCTACTATCTTGCTAGGCATATTTTATTTGTTTTATATGTTCTCTATTTTTTTCTGCCTACTTTTAAATTATTTTTACTCCATTTATCTTAACTACTGAATTACTATTTATACATTTTTAAATTATTTTTTAATTGTATACTGATTTATTTTTTATTGTTATTCAGTTACAGTTGTCCCGCCTTTTTCCCCGTTGCTCACCCTATCCTGTCCCCCATCCCCACAGTCCATCCCCCTCATTGTCCGTGAGCATGAGTCCTCTATTCGTGTTCCTTTGCTCGATCCTTCCCCTTCTTTCCTTCACTATCCCCCTCCCCCTCTTCCCTCTGAAAAGAATTGTCAGCTTGTTCTTTATTTCCATGTCTCTGGTTATATTTTGCTCATATTTTGTTTTGTTGATTAATGTCCACTTATAGGTGAGATCATATGGTATTTGTCCCTCACCTCCTAGCTTATATCACTTAGCATAATGCTTTCCAGATCTATCCACACTGTCACAAAGGGTAGGAGCTCCTTTCTTTCTGCTGCATAGTATTCCCTTGCATAAATGTCCCATAGGTTTTTTATCCATTCAGTTACTGATGGGCACTTAAGCTATTTCCAGCACTTGGCTATTGTAAATAATGCTGCTATGAACTTTGGGGTACATAGGTTCTTTTGAATTGGTATTTCAGGATTCTTAGGATCACTGGATCGAAAGGCAGTTCCATTTTTAGTTTTTTGAGGATAAAAAACATTCTTTTCATAGGTGCTTTTCTTAGTTCAGTCTGCTGTAACGAATTACCATAAACTGCATGGCTTATAAACAACAGAAATCCACTCCTGATGGTTTGGAGACTGGAAGCCCAAGGTTAGGATGGTAGCACAGCCGTTCCAGGGAGGACCCCACTGTAGGGTGCAGCCTGCCAACTTCTCTTTGCATCCTCATGCATGGAGAGCAGAGAGGAGGACAAGTGTTCTCCTGACTCTTGTGAGGATGTGAGTCCTGCTCATGGGACCTTACTCTCATGCCTCCACCTGATCTTAATTCTCTCCCAGAGATCCCCCTCTTTTCCAATAACATGACATCGGGGGTAGTGTTTCAACATATAAATTGTTGTGTGGGGGAATGCAAACATTCTGTCTCTAATAGTGCCCTACGGTTTATAATATATATCTTTAATTAATCACATTCTACCTCCAAACAAATTCCAGTCCTGGATGACAACTGTTCAAATTCTACCAGACATTTAGGAATAAATAATACCAATTCTCGCTTTCTCTGGCTGCTGTCACCGTCATTGTCTTTAGCTCTCAGAAGTTCCAGTAGGATATATCTGGGCATGGATTTGTTTGCCTGTGTCTTGTTTGGGGTTGGCTGAGCTTCTTGAATCTGTAGGCTTATTTATGTCTTTTGCCAAATTTAGGAAGTTGTCAACCATTACTTCTTTAAATACCTTCTTTTCACACCCCCCGCCCCATTTATTCTCCTTTTCTTCTGGGATTCTAATGACACAAATGTTAACTTTTAGTTTTATCCCACAGATTCTTGAAGCTCTGTTCCCTGTACTTTTAGTACTTTTCACTCTGGTTCAGATTGAATTGTTTCTACTGATGGATATTCAAATTCACTGGCTCTTTCATTAGTCATTGTCATGTTGCTGTTGGATCCATCCAGTGAGGAGTCGTTTTTGTTGTTACTGTATTTTTCAGCTCCAAAGTTTCCATCGGTTCTTAACAGAACTCATAGAACTGTGCATTAATAAGGGTAAATTCTACCATACATAAATTATATCTCACAAAACTGTATTTCTAAGAAGCTGACTCTGTGCTGTGCATGGGGAGAGCACTGTGTGGTGCTGTGGTTCTGATAAGATGCTCTGAAAGATCCAGTAAAGTGGAACTGCTTGAGGTTAATAATTTAGACTTAAAAAACAAATGGATTTAAAAATTTTAAATATCTAGTGACCAAAAGGTTTTTTTTGGCATTCTAAAAATAATTTAAAACCAACCAAAACACTTCATTTTTTAGTATTATTTTTTTTAGAACAATAGTTACCTCTCTCATATTGAGGAATTTGTAGAACTTCAGGGTCTTCTTCAGTCTTAAGGAATTTAATATGACACCCAAAAACACAATCTCTGGGTCCCTATCTCTTGTTTTAAGAAAATAGCACAGGTATGTACCTACGTAATATTATAACATTCCCAGCAAAGAGTGTGGCTAGCACCTCTCGGGCAGAAAAATGATGTTCGCACACTGAAGGACAGCGCAGACATGTGAGGAACTGGTCTGTCTCTTAAGGCATCAGAGCCGAGGAGTTGATTTCCTGGTTCCAGAGATAAATTGTTACTGTAACATAACCTACTTCTAAATGGTGGGGTCTCATACCTCTTAGGGTTCGGGGGCAGGGGGTCAATGGAATTTAGTTGCGTTTTCTAGTCGATCTTTCAGAGTTCTGATAACCTCCTCTTTAAAAGTGTTTGAAGTTAGAAATTATTTCTAAGTTCCCTTATAACTTTAGGAGTATTTTTCTTGGTCTTGAAAAACTTGTTTTATCCTATGTGGCCATTTAACTGAAATGTAGGAGTATAATTTACTGACGAGGAAAAATGTGCAGCAATCTTGCACTCTTCCGAGTATTTCTGAAAAAGTTCAAGTGACGGTGGCTTGCCTGAAACTGTTCAGGCGGTAGTATCACCTCGTTGGTAGCTAACCAGTGCGCCCTGAAGATAGAAGGTAGAGGCAAGTCTGCTAAAGGCTGGACTGTAGCACGAAGGAGGGCCAAGCGGGCCCACCCATCCCTCCGGTACTTGGAGACCACTAATCCGAGCACTTATGGCTTCTCGTCATCCCCCTTCTGCCGCTCTTAAGAGAGTGCTGGACTTGTAAGTGCCCGGGTCATTTCTAAGACTCACTTAACAGTAGAATGGGTCCCAGCCTTTTGTGAGATAATTGCCTTTTGAAAGAAAAAAAAAAACACTAGTAAAATATATTTTCTTTTCCCTTTGCTTACAGACTTCGCATATCATTTAAATGGATGGTTCGAGCTTTCTCTGGATACTTAGCTACAGATCAGCTCCTGCTTTTGTGGGATAGAATCCTAGGATACAACTCTCTGGAACTTCTTGCTGGTAAGAGTAAGTGCTTCTTTGTAAAACACGTGTGGTTTCTGTAGTAAAGCCCTTTTCCTTCCTAACATTCAGCATCTGTGCCTGGAGTTTAAGTCTACAGTTACCTATCATTGCTAATTCATGACCATTTAGTGGGCTTATCTGCCTTAGAAGACACATGCTGAGATGCTGTGATATGGATACTGTACTTCTGTGTAACCGCCCTACAGTCTTTTCCGAGTCTTTCTTTCCCACTCCCCGAAAGGGCCCTTTCTCCCCTCCCCCACCTTTAGTGCAGCCCGGGCTCACTGTCCCTCGGCGCCTGGGAGGTCTGTGCCACAGTGCGTGGGTATGTGTAGTTCCACCCGGGACTCCTCTGACTGCCTTCGCGTTTTTCCGTGCCCTTCTGGGCTTCCACCCGAAGTCCGGTCTGACACCGAGCCCCGCTGCACAACTGACATCTGGGCTCGCCTGCACTTCACTTCGTCCTGAATTCAGCACCCTTGCCTTTCTGCTCCCGGGCTGCCCCCTGCCCTGGCGGCTGCATTTACTCTTTTAGGTATTCTCTTAAGCCAAAAATAGTTCATGTTTTTTTTTTTTCTGGAAGCCACAGATTCACCTCTTATTTAATAATTAAGCAGTTATTACAAGAGATGTCATGCAAAGCAGCTGTGATAACACACAGGGCACAGATTCCTTCTTGATTATATGATTTTGCTTCTCTAGTACAAAGTAGACTCAGTTATTTTTATCATTGGGATTATCTGAAAAATTAAAATAAACATCACATAGTTTTCACAACAATGGATGGAAAGCAGGAAACTTGGCAGAATGCTGGGTTTGGCCTTCTCCATTCATGTGGTATTGAGTAAATTTTTTAACCTGTGTGAGCCTTCGTTTCCCTACCATATATTGGTATTATTATAAAAACACCTTTCTGGGGTATTGTGGAAGTAATGCTGAAATGAAGAGGGTGTTTTTCTTGTAGAAGATCCTCTAGGCACCACGTTAACACATTATCGAATGCCGAGGGGTCTGGAGTCATTGGGTGGCATTTTTTTGAGAAGGAAAATTGGAATTATAGTAAAACGCCATGGAGATAAGTGTCCCCCCTGGTGTAATCAGCAGCATCACACACTGAAGTCTTCCATCTCAGTTGTTTGTAACGCCCATCCAAATGTGAGTTAAGAAAGAGTGGTCTGCCCTCGTCTCTTTGGGCCGAATGGCAGTGATGTGCACAAGCTGGAGATGGGAGGAACCTTAGAAGTCATCGGGTTTAACCTCTTGGGCGTGTTTCTGGCCGGCAGTGCTCACCTGTGGCTTGAACACTCGGGTGCAGAGTAACCTGCCTCAGCAGGTCAACAGTTCCCTTCCGACCAGTAAGACTTGCTGAAACACATGCCTCTGAGACCAGCGTAGGCTTCGCGTTATTTTCTGCTCTCGGAGATCCCTCCTTTCCCCAAAGTCCTCGTCTTCCCGGCCAAACAGATTTGTTTGCCGCTACCATTTCTCGGGCAGCAGGATTTTAGGCATTCGACTGAACACCTCTCCTCAGGGTGCGTCCTAAGTTTTGAAAGTATTGTGTGTAGCTTTTTGTCTCATTCCAAAAAGATGCTAGAGTATGTTAAAGAAAGGGGTTCAGTATAAGAAGGTACTTGCCAGTAATTAGGACTTTTCCAAAGTAGAATGGGCCTTCTCGTTGTCACCTGAAGGGTTAAGAGGTTTTCTACCATGAAAGAAATGTTGAATTAGAAGACCTTCAAGACCTCTTCCAATTTAAATTGTTTCATTCTGTGACTTTTCACCCCTCAGCAAACTGAATTGAAACAGAAATAAATAAATATTGAATACTGCATTTGCTCTAAGCAGGCACAATGTTATGAACTCAATACCTTAGTAAAAAAGTTACTGATGACCGGGTAGAAATTCAGGCCACAGTGTTGCATCTGTCCACTTTCCCTGTATGATTTTCAAAAATCAACAGGGAAGAATTTCAGAACATCTAGAAATACAACTCAAATATATTCAAATGAAGAGCCACGGGGGTTTGATTATTTAAAATATGCTGTTATTTTTTGGCCTAAATATTTTGGGTTCACTTTTCTTACTCAATTGAGTTATTATGTATAGTCCTTAGGAATATTTTAGTAAATATTACTGGCTTAATTTTGAATTAATTAGAGCCTTTTGAAGAACAGTGTAAAACAGGGGTGGCAAACTCATTTTCACTGGGGGCCACATCAGCCTTGTGGTTGCCTCCAGTGGGCCAAATGTAATTTCAACTCCTTAACAGTTAAGGAGTCGTTACATTTACACAGTCCTAAAATTGTTTCAGCCCTTTGAAGGCAACTGTGAGGCTGATGTGGCCCCCGGTGAACATGACTTTGACGCCCCTGGTTTAAAGCAAAGATGCCTCAGTGTTCATGCTAGAGCTGCTTAAAATAAAAGTAATAAGAATAGTTTAAAAAACCAAAGTAAATATTAGCATTTCTATATTTCATGTGAAACATGATTTCAGTTGAAAATATGCTGAAGTGCAGCCCTTTTCTCCTTGGCACACCAGCCCGCGCTGTCGGAAGGGCGGGCACAGCCAGCAGCAGCCAGAGAGGAGCTCCTGTGACGTGGCACCAAGATAAATAGAGGTCGTGAGCGCATGAGCCTTTGGGTGCCGAGGTCAATTAGTGAGCTGCTCCCTTTTCCTCTTCTTATCTGCATTTGGAAAGGCAATTTCCCACCACGTAAAACTCCTTCCTGCCTCAGCAGAAAATGTGACCGTCCTGTCAGGCTTCCACCAGCTCTGTTAAATTACACACGGAAAAGGAGGTAGCGCTCACACTCCTCAGCCTCTAAAATGTCTCGTTGTCGAGCACAGTACCGCGCATCAGGAGACTGTGAAGAAGCGGCCAGTCCATGTAAATGGTTGTTACTGATGTTCTCACAACCCAAGAAGCTCAGTGACTTCAAACTACTGAAGTTTTCCCTTTTTCAGTCAAAGGGTGAATTCTTCCTCCCAGATCTCTTGTCTGCCTTGTTACATATTAAATAACCCCAGCTGATTAACTTTAAAGCTTTTGTTTTACCACTACTATTTTCCCCCCAGAATTTTTCTACTTACAATGTTTTTTTGCCAAGCTCTCCAAAACCTGTCATCCCTAGAAAAACGCCCGTGCTTCCCGGTCGCTGGCTGCGCTCTGCCTCTGCAGGGGAAACCAGGAGGCTGGGTCCTCCCTTCTAGTCCTCAGGCACAGCAACCCCCCGTGAGAGCCTGGCCACCGGGGCGTCACCCGAGTGCCATCCCTAGCAAACCACTCTGAGGGACAGCCGAGGAGACTGTTCTTAGGAAGGCACACAGATTTCCTTGTCAGCAATAAGCCGTGACCGCTCACCTTCGATCTCAGCAGTGTCATCACGTAGTAGTTGGGTGCTCAGTCCAGAGCCAGGTGTATTCGGTCCACAGTTTTCAACCTGTGTGACTTCACACACGCCACCCAAACTCACTGTGCCTCAGTTTCCACGTTAGTACAATGGTGCTGATAGTAGTGCTTAACTCATAGAGTTGGTGTAAGGATTAACTGCTATGACCAGTATGCCCGTAGTAAAAGTATGTGTATCTGCATATGCTCATGTATTCGCATTAGCTTTGCAGCATATTGGGAACCAGTCTTCTAGATAATGGAGTAGATTTCATTTCCTAAAACTCAGTGCTCGTTGGACAGTGAGTGCATTGCCACCACTGGTGAGGAAATGAAAGGGTGAGGCAGAAGTCCAGTCACCCCAGGAAGGACCGGCTCCTCATCAGGGCTGCCGGCCTCTCATGTGGGTCCTTCCATTGTTCGTGCTGGCTCGTTCTCTCACGTGTTAGCATTGCTTTTTGTTCAAATGTGCATGTGTAATGGAAACAAAAATCCAAATGTTGTCTTCCACTCAAAGTATAGTGTTAACCTCTACTGGTTTTCTCCAAAGTTTCAACTAGTTCCTATAGCCAACATGAAAACAAGCGCCAGGTCGGACTGACAGCAGCCCTCCCTGCAGACACATCCATTTGTGACTCCTCAAGAAAGCTCAATGCCAAGGATAAAAAGAGAAATATGACATATTATAAGGATATTTTTAAGGAAAGGTGTCATTGCCACGTTTTTATCAGGATGCCACCTCAATACATATGAAACATGATGTGCCGTGTTTATACAGTCGGTCTCCATGTAACTTTATTGCATGAATAAGAAACACCTGCATCAAAATAAACTGTAATTTATAAGTCGGTCATTAGAGCTTCATGCCATTTAAAAACTGTTACAGTTTAACTTGCAAGTATGAAAGGAACAATTTCTCAAATGGCTTTTTTAAGGCCATTGCATTGCCCTTTCCCCCACACTGTGAGATCCGGTTCATCCAGCCGCCAGGCACTGTTCTCCAGAGGACAGACTCTTCACTCGTGGCTAGACTGGCAGTCCCCGCTCGGACTGGTGGCCGGTCAAAGCACTAGTCCTCAGCTCGCGCAGGGCATGTGGGCACAGCTGTGACTTTGTCGGCCCGATGCGTGTAGGCCAGCAATCAAACCAGTGTGCGTTCTTTTCCAGTCCTGGCAGCTGCGGTGTTTGCCTTCCGTGCGGTCAACTTGATGGAGGTGACATCACTGGCTGCAGCTGAAGTAAGGATAAGTTTCACTCCCGTGGATGGAAATAGCTCCCAAGACTCTGCCAGCCTGGGCACTTCAGCCCAGACGCACAAGGCACACTTTACTCACAGCCTGATTTTTAACTTGAGTGAAACCTGCAAGTTCAGAGCTAAGTAATATTAAGTATTCAAAGCTCCTTAATGATTTGAAAGTAATCTTCTTGTGAGGGAGTTGTAAACAAGGCTATTATAGAAAACCATTACAACCATCATGGGAAACAATACACCTAGTAGTTTTAACAGAAACCAGTGGGTCTTAGGTCGTGCTTCCGTATTAAGTGCCCCAATCCAGGTGTTATGCTCATGCAACAAGGAAAGACCGGTCGGGAAAGTGGGAGGGCCTGCATTCGGATGATGCGGTAAAGACACACGAGCTTTTCTGGTTATGTTTAATTGTGAGTTAATTATTTAAAGCTGCTTTCTTTTTAATAGTAAAAGTTAGACCTGAAACGTGGGTAAATTAAGTAGTGGCTTACTGTATTACTTAGTTATCTCTCAAAGAAACGTAAATTTTATCCTTAAAATAGCTGCCTACATTCTTTGTTTAAAGGGAAGAGGATGTTTATGCATCTTGCAACTGAATAAACATCAGTTCCATCTCAGAATGGTTTCCTGAAGTCAGCTCCTCCTCATACTACTACAACGGAGCTAGGACTCATAGCGTGCGTTTATTTATAGAAGCAAGTTGAAATGTTAGACCTCTTATAAACTCATGCTACCTTGTATATTTGAAGAAGGCTCAAGGCTACAGTCCTTGCTAGCATTCTGAACATGTTCTAACATTAAGATACTCAGAAAAGAGGAGGAAAGTTATAGCTTTATTACGGAGGGTTAGGACAAACCTGAAGAGCTCAGAGTGTGTGCTGATGGCAGAATTACATTGTAATGGTGTTTCTGCTGTGCCTTATTGTATGGGCTTCACGTGCTGATCAGAATACTGACATTAATAATTCTTTGTTTGTTTTTTTGTTTCAGGCAGTTCTTGCTGACCTTTCTACTCTAAAAGTTATGCCTCTTCTTCAAATTTTTTTGTTTGCCACTGTCACCTGATCTTCTTCAAGGTCATTGAGAACACATCTAGTTTTTCAATAGAAACTAATCATGAACTATGCAAAGTCTGCATAAAACCAAAATTAAACTTCGCATATATGCCAGTATAAGATCATGTTCCCTCCTTAGTTAAACCTAGGTAGTTTTTCACTTTCTGAGAAAATAACTCAGCACACCAAATATTGGACTGCATGCTGCTGATTTTTCAAGAGAGAAGCAATAGACTTAACTTCTGCTAAAGTGAGCATACTTTGTATATAATCCTGACTTGGAAAAAGCATGTAACAATATATGCAATAAGAACTAAAGATACTGTAATAAACTTGAAGAGGTAATGTAGCCTCTGGGACAACTCTCTTATGTCAGTTTGTAAATTTATCTCTAGATACTGTATTGTTTTGTCTTATAAGTTGCTCTTCCTCGGAACCAGGGGTGGGGTAGGATGTGGGAAGACTTGAAAAAGATAATGCTTCTAAGTAGAGATTCAAGTGTACTTTGGTATCTTTAACAATGTTTCTCTCACCAGAGATCTTCTAGATCCCTGTCCATTTTTTTCCTCCCTTACTGTTTTGTACTGGGGAACGTCAGATGCAGTTGGGTCCCTCTGACAATACTACACTCATCATTTTCTGAAAAAGAAGTCAAAGCGATGGAGTGATCTGTTCGCACTTCTCAGCCTTCCATCTCCTGGCTACAAGGCTTGACGCTGCTGAGGCCCGTTGCCGGAGTCTGTGACTTTGCAAGTTGTACAAAGAGGACACCTATGGAGGCAAAGAGGGGCGTGAAAAACCCAAACCGTGTTCGCTTCTGCAGGCAGTTGGCTTAATGAGATTTACTGCTAGGGAAGAGCATCTCAGAGAGACTAGAAGTAGGTGCTAGGTGTTCATTCCAGAACTGAAGACATTATGCAAGGCATCGCTCTTGTTTTGGTCTTTATTGTAAGTGAATATTATTGTATATTAGTTCCTAAAGACCTACTATTTATGTAATATGGAATAATAGTAGAGGAAAAGAAAAAAGTCCAAAAACCATTGTCTTTTGATTTTGGGCTCAAATTCCAAATGCTGATCATTTTAACAAAACTCTAAATCAATAGATTGATACTCTTGCTGAATGCTTAGAATTGTATGGTTTTATCCCAATGTATTCATGATTCATTTATTTATAGGGTATATATTAAGAATGATGTGAGGTTTGGCGTAATACTGCAAGTGTGGTGGAGTTTGATATAACTGGGTATTAATTTGAAAATAGTACACGTTTTTATTCGTCAGGCACTTGTTGACTTATTAAGGATTAAATAATTTATTCAGCCATTGATTCCTAATAAACGCCATTTCATTGTTTGCAGGCCATGCACTTAGATCGTGTGCTTTGCCATTCTGCATGTGCAGATGCACACTCATCACGAGGATGATTATGTGCACATTTGTGACTGTAATCTCCCTCCTTCCCTCTCTCTGAGAAAATGAGGGGAAAAATGTGTCAGGAAGAGAGAGTTTTAAGTGATCAGGGCCAAATTTGTGCAGACATGCCCATCTGAGGCCTCTTTCTTTAGGAGAATATTCATATGCCTGTTAAAAGCAGCAGTCTAGTGACCCGGCGGACAAGCGCGCTGGACTGGGCGGGTCTGCTTCCAGCTGTGAGTCCGGAGAGCATTCCCGTTCTTGCCTTTGCAGCGGGGGCAGGGCAGACAGGTGGCAGGAAATTATTTATCTGCTCTGTTTACCTCACAGGACTCAGTAAGACCAAATGGGAAAACATATTTGAAAGGGATTTTTTTTTAACTGCGAAGCACCGAGCAGATACGAAGCGCTGGGAATTGGCTTTAGGTGTGGCGTTGTGAGGTCCAGTGTAGAAGAGAATGCATGAAGACTGTCTGTCCTCATTGGTGTCCGCATGGCTTGGTTTGGTAATTCGAAACTGTATTTATTAAAAAAAGAATGTAGCCTGGCACAGCAGATGCTCACATTTGGAACAAGCGGCTCCAGCCAGTAGTTCGGGATCTGAATCCCAAAGCCAAGCCTGGAGGCTGCCACACATTTTGCTGCCCTGCTCACAAACCCCGCTCAGCCGTGTGCTGCTCTCGGCTGCCCCTGGAGATGTGCACCGAGGGCGGTCAGCTGTCTTGCCCACTCCTTCTCTGACTCTGACTGCACCTCCTCACACTGCCTCCGCTGGCCTCCTTTCTCTGCATTCTCCTCTCCATGCCCTGCCATCCTCTGGCACCTCTCCTCTGCTCTGCCAGTGCTCACACAGACCTGGGCGACCATGGGTGCTCGTGTCATTATTCTGCCTATGGCATTGGCCCTGATGGTGACATAGACTAAAAGACCAATTGAAATCTTCTGGATTTCAATTCATCCACCAATGTCATGTGCATGACCTTGTAGAAGAGTTCATTGAACAGTCTTTTTGATCGGGATGCTTTGGTCATGCAGCACACAGGCTGATTGACATTTCCATCTCTTCTCACTGTACAGCACCCCCTTACACTCAGCAGGTACTCTCCGTATTTCATAGGGAAGATAGAGACCATTAGCCTTGAACTCCCTCTCAGCCTTCCACCTCGAAACTTAGCTTTACCCCCTGTATACATATCTTCTTCCTTCTTACCTCAGGAAATGTCTAATCAAATCCTACAGCTCTCTATATACAGATTCAGTTGGGTCACTTATACAAGCTTAAAACGTTACGTGGCTCCCCACTGAGTATCCGATAAAGTGCGGGCTCTGTGTCAAAAGGGCAGGGAAGCTCAGTCTTCCCATTGCTGTGCTGCCACACCGCACCCAGGTCCCAAACTTCAGCCTCCCCAGTCACGTGTTGGCCCGCCACCAGCTCTGCCCATTCACTTCGTCTCTGCCAGAAGGACCTCCCTTTCCAAGGCCCCACTAAAAAAGACCTCTTCTTTAACAATACCCTAAAGCCGTAAATCAGAAGTAAGTATGCCCTAGTCTTTGTTCTCATGCAGCTGTTTGTCCACTAACGTGGTGCTGAGAATATTGAGTGATGGCTTTCTGTATACATGTTCTGAGTCTCACATTATTTCACCTCAGTCCATCTGCATTGATAGGACCTAGTATGGAAGATGAAAAAAGAAGTTTGTCTATATGCATTTGTAGCCCCTGACTTATTCTGAAAGTGGCCGGGATCTGTTTTTCTTAACACATAATTCCTCCTCAGTATCTAGTCCCCTTCTTCCACAAAGGCTCAATTTTTTATTTGGTAATCTACTCCGCACCCACGAACTTCAGGTGAGGCCGACTCCCAATGCCAGGATGTCTGAGTCCTGGCCAGGCCAGTCTCCATATGCTGTCCTTCTGGCCAGAGGGGTTACTTCAGGGTCAGTATGCAGTCTGAGACCGAAGATGACCAGTGAAGCTGGATTGCGAGGCCTCATGTCATCTTCAGGGAAGCTGGATGTGAAACAGAGAGGGTGTGGGGTCTGGAGCCACGGCAGCCTAGGGATGGAGAGAATGGAAAGCTGTTCTGTTGGCCTTGTCGATCCCCAAGTCACCCCTGGACTGTTTCATCACGTGAGCCCAAAGATTCTCTTTGCAACAGGAAGGACCCTCAGTGAAGGTAGAGTTGTTTTACCATTAGGTGGTCCACTGCATAATGGGTATCACTATCTGGTAGGACCCCTGTCTGTATACTTTAAACAAAAGAATTCTTTTTTAACTTTTGAAATCAAGATATACCCTGACCTTACAAGCATGAATTCTGTGTTCCAGACCTACTCAGCTACCTGAAATACCATGAACACATAGTATGTCTCTCTCCTTTGGCCCTGTACCCCTACAGTACCCTCTGCTTAGAATGCCTTCTCTTCCCTCTCAACCTGACTCATACTTGTAACCTCAAAACCCAGCTCAGGTGTCACATCATCAGGGAACACTGCTTCTCTTATGAACTCTCCTCAAACCTAAGTATGCGTAGGTTGTACCATAATCGTGTTGTAGTGTAGAGTATCCTCTTCTACTAGACTGTGACTCCTTAAGGGCAACAATGGTTTCTCAGCTTTGTGTGGTAGCACCTGGCGTAGTGCTTGCCCCACAGTGGGTTTTCATAACTGTGTGTTGAATGAATGAGTGAATGAATGAATGAAGTCATCTGATAGTATAATCCACTCATGCCACTGATGAGGAAACTTGCTCAGCTCAGAATAATAACATATGTCCAGTGTCACACAACTATTTTACCCACTCAGCTGATTTGTGGAGTTGCCCGGAGAAGTCCAAAAGGGAAGAATATTTTGGGAGAGAAAACAATGTAAATGCTTCAGCTCACTCAGTATTTTTTATTTATATCAACTTTATTAGGGTATAATTTACATAAAATAAAATGTATGCGTTTTAAGTGTACAGTTCTCGAAGGTTTGACAAATGTATATACCCACATCACCACTATCACAGTGAGATGTAGAACATTTTCATTTCCGCCACCTAAATTAAGTCCCTTTGTTCCCCTTTCCAATCTCCCGTAAACACACTCACGCCACACAGCCACCGATACGCTTGTCCCTAAAGATGAAACTGGTCTTCTCTGGAGTTTCATGTAAATGGAATTGTTTACATCCACTGGTTTCTTTCTGCCTTCCTTTGCTCAGCATGTTTTGTTGTGTGATTAGTAGTCTGTTTCTTTTTATCACTGAATATTCTATTGTATGGCTATTTCACAATTCGTTTATGTGTTATTGGTAATAGATACCCATGTTGTTCCCATGTTTTGGTGTATTACGGACACAGCTACTATAAACATCTGTGTACAAGCCTTTGTGTGCACGTATATCTTCATTCATTTGGGTAAATTCCTAGGAGTAAAATTGCTGGTCACATGGAAGCATCAGTTTAACCTCCTAAGAGTGCTCCACACGGTTTCTGAAGTGGTCAGTTCGACCATTTCACATCCGCACTGGCAGGGTGTGAGAGCTGTACTTGCTCCGAGTCCTCACCAGCACCTGCTATTATCATATTAGTCTCTCTGATGCATTATTTTAATCTGTATTTCCCTAATTACCAATGATGTTGAGCATCTTTTTGTACTTATTTGCCATTTATACATGTTCTTTTGTAAAGTGTGTGTTCAAATCTTTTGCATATCTCTAGTCAGTATCTTAAGTTGTTAATTCTTTATTCTGGGAACACATACAGTTTGTAAGTTAGGGTTAGGGCTAGTCTCTTAATTTTCTGAACTATTTTTAAAGAGCAGAAATTTTCATTTTGTTGCGTTCAGTTTGTCCATTTTTTTCTCTCACGATTCATATTGTATGTCCTAGCTAAGAAGTCATTGCATAAATCAAAGTCACAGATTTTTTCCTGTTTTCTTCTATAAACTTTTTCATTTAGCTTTTACTTTTAGGCCTATGATCCTCTTATTTTTAGTTAATTTTTGTGTATAAGTCAAGGTAAGGGCTGAGGATCATGTTTTTGCATGTAGATATACAGTTGTTCAGAACCGTTTGCTGAGAAAACTAACCTTTCCTCTTTATGCCAGCACCTCTGTATAAAGTCAGCTGATCACACGTGTGTGTGTGTGGGCTTATTTCTGGACTCTCTACTCTGTTTTGTGGGTCGGTGTCTATGCTGACTCCAGCGCCACACTTTCTTGACTTTCACAGCGTTAGGCGAAGTCTGGAAATCAAGCAGTGTAAGTCCCCTAGTTTACTTTACCTGTGTCTAAAGTATTTTGGCTTTTCTCTGTTCTTTGTATTTCTAAATCACTTTTAAAATCAGATTTTCCATTTGCACTTAAAAGCTGCTGTGATTCTTACTGAGCTAGCATTGAATCTCAACATCAGTTTGAGGACCATTGATACCTTAACAATATTGAGTCTTCTAATCTATAAATATGGTATCTCTCTCTGTTTCTTTAGGTCTTTTTAAATTTCATTCAGAAATACTTTATGGTTCTCCACGTACAGGTCTTACACATATTTTGTTAAAATTATTCCTAGTTATTTTACATTTTTGTTATTATAAATGGTATTTTTAGTTTGGGTTTTTAATGGTTTGTTAATATGTAGAAATACAATTGATTTTTTATATTAATCTTGTATTCTGAGGTCTTGCTAAACTTACTATTTCTAGTATCTTTTTTTGTAGCTTCCCTAGGATTTTCTATATATACAATGTCATCTGTAAATAAAGACAATTTTACTTCTTTTTTTAAAATCTATATGCCTTTTATTTCTTTTTTCCCTTTTATTCACTGACTAGAACCTGCAATAGAATATGCGGAAGTGTTATAGCTCACCTAATTTTAAATTAAATATACTTCTTTTTTGAATAAGTACAACAAATACTTTAAATTTATATCAACCTAAAAGTTTGGCCAATTTAGGGATAAAACAGTGGGAGGAAAGGAAACATGCAGAATGAGGGGCAGTGAGATATTGATACACAAGATAAATTGTGTAATTTTTTTGTTGCTAATCATCCAAATGGCTTCTTCAAATTAATCTTTTAACTTAACTATTTGGCTTCAGGTATCAGCTAATTTGTTATCAATGACAATTAGGTCATTGTCTTTGTATTACGTCTGTATCTTTACAACTTTTTTAAAAGGTATGTGGTGTGCATATATTCAACAGACATCAAATGCTTGCTGCGAGGAAGGTACTGTGCTCTGAATTCAGTGTTTATATAAGTTTATTTGTATGTTTGCTCTCTCGGCACCAGCTGTTTGAAAAGACAGTACTTTTTTATGGAAATAGAATACTGACACCTCTTTTGAAGCAATGGTGTTATCTGCCCTCTGGTAAGAAACATAATGGTCCCCTGCTGACACTCATGTCCCCACTCCTGAATCCTGCGAATATGTTACCTGAACTGACACAAGGCACTGTGCTGTAGTTAACCTCCTCTCAGATAAATTGGGTTTAGCATATCACCTGTAACACATGACAGCAAATTCACCTTGTTCCCATGCTCTTACATATAAAAATAGGTGATTCTCCCTTTCTCCTGTGGTTTTTATAATGATCAAATAAGACAGAATGTGTAAAAGTATTTTGAACACTGCCTTCTACTGCTCTGGTGCTGACAGGGAAAAGGCCCCAGAAAGTTGGGCTTGTTTGTGAGACAAGTGTAATGGAGGGAGAGGAGCAGGGGAAATGTATCACCAAGTCGTGACGTTTCTTTCCACGGAGAGTTCACTGGGGTAATGTTTCTCCTTCCCCATGTGGAGAGGAGTGACTGATACTTACTGGTAAGGCTGGGATCAGGGAGGGGGCATGTAATGCCAGCCCCTTCTCTCACCTTTCTCCTGGGGTCTGGCCGCCCAGAGCAGTCCCATTTTGTGCTGCTCCTCTGTGCCCTGAGCTCCAGAAAGTATGGACCCCATGGTATGGGAGGCAGCAGTGGGGACAGGGGATGATGGCTGAGTGCAGGCACCCACAACTTGGTTTTGAAAAGCCCGTTCTTGCTGTAAAACTAAGTCAAATTCCCTAGGATTAACTTTATCTGTAAGAAAGGACATCTTCATCTGCCTAGATTTTAATTTTTCCTCTCAAGAACTCAGAACTCAGGCAGGAAGGAGGATGCTGTTTATTGGACCTGTAAACCTCATGCAACAAGGCAAAGATGTTAGGGGTTGCAAGGAGCAAACTATTGCAGTGGGTCATGGGATATAAGACAGAAAAGGAGAAATGAAGGGTAACAAGGGGTGGCAATAGATATGAGTAAAGGGGGAGGGAGGGGTTGAAAGTGAAAACAAAAATGTAAAAGCACTTAAGGAAGGATACTTGTGAAAGCAACGTGGAAGGGTAATTAATAGTTGTAGTCAGAATGAGACACCTGCAGTTGAAATTTTGGTTCCATTCTTGATGCTGAGATCTACAGCATGGTGGGTAGCCGAGGTAAAGTGAAAGAACGCATCATTGAAAACTTGAGGAAGAAACTGGGAGCGCATGGTGTTGGATGGATCATTGGCATACATGTTGAGGTCACCAAGAAGGACAGGAGTGGGAACAAAGAAGAAAACCAAGTGGCTTATAAAAGCTAGTTGTACTGAAAATGAGGAGGAAAGATGCAGAAGCTGCTCATAGGTGACTGTGACTTGGAGGAGGAAGAGTGTTATAACAGGCGGTGTGAGCCTCCAAGGAGCAGAAGGGGTTTGCAAGAGGGAAGGTGGGGGGGGGGCAGCACTCTAAAGCTGGCACGGAGGAGAGAGGCTGCCAAAGCTCTCTGGGTGCAAGAACAAATCATCGGCTTGAGAGGGCTGCAGAGGAACCCAGTCCCTGGGATACACCTGCTTTTACATAAGTGAGGAGGTGGCTGGAACCTTCGGAGAAGAGATGGAAAAATACAGGCGTTTATTGACCTCACATTGGGAACTGGGAATTCAGAAGCTGAAGGGAATGGTTTACTGGAGAGGGGAGAGGGGGAAGGGTGGGTGGGAATAGGTCAGGTTAAAGGAAGAAAGTGGCGGTTGTGGGTGACTGGAAGCAGGGCACGCTGATGCAGTGTGGGATAAATGGGTGTGTGGGTGGCTGATCACATGGGGCCTGAGGTTCTGTCTTCACACCGGCCATCTGTACGTCCTTTTTGGAGAAGTGTCTATTCAGGTCCTTTGCCCGTTTTTAAATTGGATTGTTTGGGGGTTTTTTGGTATTGAGTAGTATGAGTCCTTTATAAATTTTGGATATTAACCTATTGTCAGATGTATCATTGGCCAATACGTTCTCCCATTTACGAGGTTGTCTTTTTGTTTTGCTGATGGTTTCCTTTGCTGTGAAAAAAACTGTTTAGTTTGATGTAGCCCCATTTGCTTTTCTTTTGTTTCCCTTGCCCGAGGAGATGTATCAGAAAAAATATTGCCAAGGGAAGTGTTGGAGATTTTACTGCCAATGTTTTCTTCTGGGGGTTTCACAGTTAGAGTCTTATATGTAAGTCTCTAATCCAGTTTGAGTTTATTCCTGGTGTATGAAGGCGGGTAGTTTCAGTTTTTGTATGTGTCTGTCCTGTTTTCCCAGCACCATTTATTGAATAGATCGTCTTTACCCCATTGTATGTTCTTGCCTCTGTCAAATATTAGTTGACCACACAAACGTGGGTTTATTTCTGGGCTCTCTGTTCTGTTCCAATGATCTATATGTCTGTTTTTATTCTAGTGTCACGCTGCTTTGATTATTATGGCCTTGTAGTACAGTTTAGCACTGAGTAGCCTGATACTTCCAGCTTTATTCTTATTTTTCAATATTGCTTGTAATAAATACAGTTTTTAATGTGTGTTTTTACTTCCTTGTTTTGGTCTTCCGTAGGACACCCTGGAATGGTAGGTCTCCTTATATCTTTACATAGTTCTACTAGATAGACCTTCTTACCCCTGTTTTTCAGGTAATGAAACTGATGATCAGAAGGATTATGTAATTCAAGCTTCCGCAGCTGGTAGGGGGAAGGCTAGAACTCTGGTCTGCTTGACTCCAAATCCGAGGTCTTTTCTCCCACACTACCCTGCTGCCTGTGTTGATTCTACTGCATGTCTTTCTAAATGGTCACTCTGATATGTCTTGAAATCGTGCTTCTCAAAGCAAAGTGCCTGGACCAGCAGCACTGATGTCTCCTGGGAAGCACTGGTCTAGGAGGAAAGTCCACAGACAGTTTAGGCATCGGTTCTCCAGTTTTATAGCACATTAGAATCACCGTGGAATCATTAAAAAATCCTGGTACCCAGGACACAACCCCTATCAACTAAGTCAGACCCTCTGGAGACAGAGCCCGGGCATCAGTACATTTTAAAACTTCCCAAAAGTACAGCCAAGTTGGGAACCGATGATTAAGGCACTGGTTCAATTCTTAATGTTCACAGGAGTCACCTGAGAGCATCTTAAACTACAGAAGGTGACTCATGGATCCAGGGTGGGGCCTGAGGTTCTGTGTTCCTGCCAAGTCCCCAGAAGACAGATCCTGCTGGTCTGAGGAGTTTCTGAAGTGAAATTACTTGGGGTAGTTTTAATACCAATAAGTACAAACAGTAATGAATCAAGCTTCTCCGAGGCACAGTCCTGGAGGTGAGGTGAAGAGCTACAGGCTCTTCTGGGATTTCCAGGTGAGTTTGCACCTGGTGCTGGGCTGAGTGGGCCTGTGGTTCCTGGGGCCAAAGGGCTACCCAGCTGGACTGCTCTCCTGCAGCCCTGGGGAAAGCTTTTGCAAGGACACACTTCCCTCTGGGTGCCTGTGCCCCGTCTGTCCCTCGTCTGCTCTGCTCTCCCTTGGCTCTGGAGTCCTGTGTCTGGGCATCCTGGCAGTCTCTGGAGCACTCGCTCGGTCCCCCGGGTACTTACTTGGGCTGTGGACTCAGTCAAAACTGCAAAAGCTCGAGCCCTAACACCGAGGGACCGCAGCCAGGACATCAAGGCCTCGGGGGTGAGTGCCTAAGAGACATGGCACGACGGGACTCGATTTGTTTTCACCCTGGCTCCGTTTGTGACATGCAAGATTTGGTCTGACAACTGTGGCTTGACAGGACTTAACACGCACCGTTCTCACTTGAGCTTATAATTTACATAGTTTTCTCCCTTGGCAAGAGCCAAGCCACTGTCATCAGCAGGGTGTGTGGACCCGTCCGCATGCAAGGCAGGCTTGTATTAGGTTCAGCTGTGGCTCAGATTTTTTTTTACTTTATTAATTTGAGAGAGGGAGAAAGAGAGAGACATCGATTTTGTGGTTCCATTTATTTATGCATTCATTGGCTGTTTCTTGTACGTGCCCTGACTGGGGATCAAACCAATAACCACGATGCTCTAATCGTGGTTACACAGCCAGGAGCTACACAGCCAGGGCCTGGTGCCCAGAGTTGTGACTCAAATCCCTTGGCCTGCAGCTGTGTGGGGCGGGGCAGTGTGGGGGGGTTGTGGTTGTGGTTTGTGAAGCAGAGGCTGAGTAAGGGCTTTCCTCCAGATGCATGGAGGCTGAGGGGTCCCCAACAGCCTTACCCAGCCCTGTTTCTGAGATGGCTCGAGGCTTATCCAGAATCCCCGTGGGCCAGAAGGTAACCTCTACAACACAGCAATCTAATTCACCTTTTTTCAGGTTTGACAGAACAAAACAAACCATGGAAAGGGAAGGGGACAGCTGAGACCCTAGGACGGGTGTCAAGCTCATTTTCACCAGGGGCTACATCAGCCTTGTGGTTGCCTTCAAAGGGCCGAATATAATTTTAGGGCTGGAAATGTAACTACTCCTTAACAGTTAAGTGAGCTTGGTGCTGCTGCCCGGTAGAAACAAGGTGCTGGGCCGGATAAAACAAGGTGGAGGGCCGACAGCCCGTGGGCCTTGTGTTTGCCACCTGTGCCTTAGGATATCTCATGCAAAGGCAGCGAAGGAGGGGGTTCTTTAAATCTCAGTTCTACATTGGAGTCACCGGTGCTTTTTCATTTGGGGCTTGTGCATGGACATTTTTCTAAGCACTACTTACAAGGCATTTCATCGCATGCCAGGTAAAACTGGGCACCAGAACACAACCTGTTGGTCCTACGGAATAACACCTCTTTCTCCACTCCCCAGATTCTTGAGACTCTTTAATTCCCTGCCACTTACTAAGGACTCAGAGAAAGCGACCCCGGGTCCTCCTCGTAGAGTTAATTCAGCTCAAACAAAAGGACGTTTTCTGGCCCCTATGTGGGCAGGTGGCCTAGGGAAACCTCACAGGGGGAGAAGCTATTGGATCAGTAGAGAGCGCAAGCTAAGCAATTCTGCAGGAAGGCCCCACAAGGGAGACAGCCCACTGTGTGAGACTTGGCCACTTTTAAGATAGCAGGGCCACTCGGCCGTCTGGCTGCCGGAAGTATCCCATAAATTAGAGGAACACCTTAAGGGTTCCGGTATCCAGGCCTCAACCCTCCACCTTGGAGAACCCTAGGACCTAGGTCCTGCTCTCACCCGCTAGCCACCAGGAAGCAGCCTCAGGGCCAGCCTGGATCGTGTTAGAGAGGCACGTTCTCAGGCACCATCCCACACCGGCCAAGTCCAGGTGTCCGGTGGCAGGACCCAGCAATCTGTCTCAACGAGTCTACCAGGTGATTCTGGTGCAGGCTCAAGGAAAACAACTCCACTTGTTCAACCCCTTGAAATCAGGCTGAATCAGGACCAACTGGAGGTAAAAGGAAGGGGGTTGGGTCACAAAGTGCGACTTCCATGTCAGATTGCTGGTTCTGATCGTGAGCGCTGCAACTTCCCAGTCACGTGACCTGCACGTCAGTTCCCTCGGCTGAGATGGAGAGTAACACACGCCCCCACAGGAGGCCATGAGTGTGCATCCCCACCCCAATCTTTCTTGTTTTTAAAAGATTATTTTTAGGGAGGGGAAGAGAGAAAGAGAGAGTAACATCAACGTGTGGTTGCCTCTCATGCACCCTCTACTGGGGACCTGGCCAGTAACCCAGGCATGAGCCCTGACTGGGAATCGATCCCACGACCACGGTTTGCAGGCCAGCACTCAATCCACCGAGCTACACCAGCCAGGGCCACCACAGTCTTTCTAAGGAAATTTACAGAACAGGACCTACTGTCCTTAGAGTGAAAATCTGAGGGACAGAGAATGGCCACACACATACAGGATGATGATGTTAATACATTTTTAATTAACATTCTTAAGTGATTTTAGGTTTACAAGAATTCAGTTCAGCCTCCGAGTCCCGAGGATAAGGGTGCTTTTTTGTTTTCAGCAGAAATCTATTTCACCATGCTGACTTCCAACCACATAGTTTCAAAGATTAAATGAAAACTTTCCTAAAAAGTGCAACTTCATGCAATTATGCTTTTTTTTTCTTTTTTTAAGAGACAGGAAGAACTGATTGCCTGAGACTTGATTTGCTTTTTCTGTGTATGTACTTCATAATCTGGTAAAGTTGACAAAACTAATCAAAATGATTGGAGCATTTTTCCTTCTTTTCTCTTAAGGCAGAATGTTTTTGACTATTTGTTGCATGCTATTGCTTTTTGTTATATAAAAAGAAGTATATGTTCATAGCAGGAACTTTAGAAAATACAGAGAAATACAGAGAAGAAAGAAAACACCCGTCTCCTACTGCTCAGAGGTCACCGCCATCAGCGTTTCAGTCTATTGCTCTGCGGCTTTGTTTTCTGCTCACAGGTGTAATTATTATGTGCACACATATAAACCTTTTACATGGGATCATGCTGTATGTTTACCCTTTAGAGGCAGGACGGCCTCCGGCCCCCGCACAAAATTTAGCTCAGTTGTCAAAACTGGTGACGCCGTGCACACACCGACAGGATATGAGAGGGCTCATTACACATTAGGAGGCTTTCCGGGGAGGGCAAGGCAGGCTTCCCAGGAGGCCCGTAAATGTCTCGAAAGAGCAGGGAAAGGAGACTGGCTGGGGTTTTACTGTGGTAGAGGGTGGGGCTGGGTGAGCGTCGCTGCGCACTGCCGGGCTTCTGGTGGTTCTGAACTTGCAGTGGTGCCCTGAGGACCAGCCTGGGCTCTCTCAGCAGCTTGTCCAGAGTTGAGGCCAGCAGGCCCAGGGGAGCAGCGGGCTTGGGAGTTGTCAACAGCCAAACATCAGAACTGGAGTTAGACTCTTCATTACTTGCACAATTTTGCATCTTTGTCTTAAATCTTTCATTGAAAGTCCTATGCTTCAGGGTGGCGAAAAGCTTTATTGTCAAACTTCTTTTCACAATGGCATCTTGTGGCAATGCCAGTTCTCCCTAGAGCTGATCATTTCTTTATTTATAAGGATGTGTGGATTAAAAACAAAATTTTTCTTATAAAACAACAAAAAGCTCATGGAAAAATAAAACATAGCATATATTCTGAAAGCGAAGCATCAATCAATTTACCCTGATAATAAATACAGCTTGCTCAGAGGAGAGAATGCAGATAGTTTTCTTGTTTGTGAATATATTTGTATTTTCTGTGATCACACACGACTCTCACTATTCTGCAAAGTATGACTGCAGAACGTGTGAGTCACATTTTTAATCTACTTTTAAATATTGGTCCTGAATAACAGAGGTGCTTGTCATCCTACAGTTGGAGCCCACACCTCACGACACCAGAAGACAACTTGAGTCCGATTCAAACAGGAATCTTAACTAGCTGCAGGGCTGTTTTTTTCCCTCTGTAAGGAAGAATGTTCCAACATTTTTAATGACCGAGGATAATCCTCTGTCGTCATCTTGTGCATCTAGATTACACAAATACATACAGAGCTTTGAAGGAAGGTTCTGGTCCACCGATGTCAAGTCAAGGTCAGATGACGGAAAACTGGCATTGTTACAATAAGAAATGAAGCCTGCTATGTTTTCTCTTGGTATTTTGAATAGAGGATCTCACTGCATAGTTTCCAACTCGAAGATTTAATTAAGGAGATGAGGAGTGATTGATTCTGGATGCTGACCACTGAAGGGGACTGGCCGTGCGTGGGAGAAACAAATTCTGTTGAACGGTGTGAGTGGCAGCAACCTGGTTTCAGGGTGAGGGCCTGCTGGGAAACACTTTGAATGGACCAGGAAGATCAGAACAAATTGGAATGTTATACTCTGAGATTAAAAACCAAAAACAAAAAAAACACCTCCCCCCTTTTTTAAAGCTATCTGGTAGAAACATCAGCCAATCCTATTTTTTTCTCTTTAATGCAAAAGAACTTGTCATCCCTGAGAAATTAAGTGGGTATGCCTTTTGAACTGAAGTGTAAAGATTGACAATACAATGTCAAAATAATAGCTAGATGGGTGAGAAATAAGACGGGAGGGAGGATGGAGGCAGGGTGATGAAATAGAAGGAATGCTCCTCACCATTTTTTAATTTAGAGACCTTGGTGCTCCTCATACTTCCCCTAGGAGGGATGGCTCACCTGCGTTGGCAGCATTGCGCCTGGAGCCAGCCCTTCCTTCTGGTGGCTGCCCTCTCCAGGAAGTCTCGCCCCCGCCCCCCCACCACCACGCAATGTCAGAGCACACTTATACTCCTCCTTCCAGGAAGTCTTGGGTGCTAACCTCACTAAGAGTTTTAGCTGCTCAGTGGCTTTGACTTCAAATCGCCTCTCTTGTTTTCCACTCGCAATAAGAACTCCAAACTCCTCACCAGGTATAGAAAACAACCTGAATAAACTTCTTCACCCTAAGCTGGGGGCTGGGAGACTAAACTTGCCCCTTCTCTGCCCACGCCAAGACAAAAGCCGTGGTGACCGACAGCAGCAGAACAAGGAGCCCCAAGAATCCCAGGGGTCCTGTCGTCCCGAGTGGTTCCCCCAGTAAAGAATCTTGGAGGCTGTGACTTTGCTAGCATTGTAGTGCTCCCTAAATCTGTTGTGGGGAGGCCAGGGAGGGATTAAAGACCTTTGTCTAAGCCTCTTATCTCTCAGGCCCAAAGTCATCTTGTGACTTACCCAAGGCAGCTGGCAGGAGCCCATGGCCCCAGTCTGGAATCCCAGGCTGCAGCCGGCTTCATCGTCACCTTGCCTCTGCAGGCCACGGGCACCTGCTTGGGCTGCTGAATGACCAGGCAGACCACCAGATGCAGCAAAAAACACGACAGAAATGATTGTTTGTGAGCATTCCCAAAGTTTGTCTTTGGCTGTACCCAGGAGACATTCCCAAGGGCTCTCAGTCCGCCCTGGCTTCCCCCTGCCCCACCTGGCTCCTGGCCACTGTGGAGCCAGGGTCAGTGTGGCTGTGTAACTCTGGACCTGCTGCAGACAGCAGGTGCGTGTGAGGTGACTCTAGTCTGAAGCAGGTCCCGTGCATCTTCTGAAGATGTAAAAGATCATAGTCCTAGACCAAAACAGCGTCTTTGAGTACCCTCATTTCTCTAGTATGGCAAGTTCATGTTCTAATACCAAGCAATTTCTGAATTTATGAGGGGAGAAATAGTTCTCTGCCTTAGGGAACATGGCTAATTATTTGTGGAGAACTAAAACTGACCTTGGTGTAAGTTCAGGCTAAACACCAGCTTGTATTACTCTCTAACGTTCAAGGGTGAGTGCTGACCATGAAAATAATGTTAATAATAATCACAATTTATTAAACACCTACTGTGAGTCATGCACCATGTTAGACACTATGCCTGCGTTCTCCCTGGTTTTCCCAACACCACAGTACGGGGTTCATCACCCCACTTCACATTTGTTAAAACCAAGGTTCAAGGTGAGTGAACTGGCCCAAGGTCATGTATATGGTGTTAGAGGGAGTTTCCCATCTAGGTCTGCCTGTCTTTTATCTCCCCGCACCCGCTAGTTGTTATTTTGACATTGCCCTGGAGATCTTGCTTTTCTTAATGCTCACCCAAGGTTATGTTTTTATTGATTTGAGAGAGAGAGGAAGGGGGAGAGAGAAAGAGAAACGTAGATCGATTGCCTCCTGCATGCACCCTGACCAGGGATGGAATCCACAGCCTAAGCATGTGTCCTGACTGGAGATCAAACGTGCAACTTTTTGGTGGAAGGGAAGGCACTCTGACCAACTCAGCTACCTGGCCAGGGCTACACTGGAGATCTTTAAAAATTCTGTTCAAAAAGTTTCTATCTCAGAAATGACAAGTCCTTCTGCCAAAGGGGAGCTATTTCTCCTTAATAGCTTCTTTTAAAAGAGCTTTTGCATTGAGACAGACCTTGCTGAACCTGCATGTGGGGACTGCAGAGAACCGCATGGCCCCAGAGAACTCTGAGAGCACCCACCTCACAGGACTGTCTTGGCCAGATTCCAATAATACACATGGGGCCCTAACACGATGTCTGTCACACAGTTAGCACCAAAGAATGCTAACTATCACCAGGATGGTGATGACCATGACCATGCGGTGACCGCTCGCAAGGAGTTCACAGTCTGGCGGAGGAAGCAGTCAATCCTAAGAAAGCAAGGTAAGAATAATGCACAAAGTGTGACCAGGACTGGAGAGGAAAGACCCCAACCTAGAGCGGGGCAGGCGGGCCGCCCCGTGGGACCACAGCCTGCAGTCCACATGCAGGTGTCCTGCGTGCGTGCGTGCGGAGGCACGACTGCAGAGGGACCACCGGCCTGCCCCTCGGTCTGTGTCAGGAGGAGCAGAGGGAGCTTCAGACCACTGCTGCTTTGGTCACTTCCTTTTCCTTGTGCTACAGAGGGCCAGGATTTCCGGGAGCTTGTTTAAAAAACTGCATTAGATGCTGCTGAAGAGTATTCTGAATTTGCATTCCAGTTGTCAGAGCTCCCACTGTAATTCGGAGGGACAGGCAGCACGGAAAGAACAACAATTTGGTTGCTTAGGAAACTAAGTGCGACGTTTCCTGTGCTTGCATTCCCAAGGCTGAAGTTCCCTGCTCGCTGCAGGATTTTCTTGACAGCGGTGTGCACCTGTCAAAAGGTTTTGAAAGAGATATAAAACGGGTTCTTCTGGGTTTCAGGAAACTCTGGCTCAAGAATCTGAAAAGAGGCCCTTCATCTGTTGATTTTTTTTTTTGAAAGGCCTTCAAAAAGGCCTTTTTGAAAGGACTTGGTCACCTGAAGACATGGCAGCCTGGCTTCTGGTCATCTAGGGTCATGGCTAGTATCTTCCCAGCCTGCCCACAGACTCAGGGTAAGCCTTGGTGGTTTTGAAGGCAATTGGATATGAGTTGCTGTTCTGTCTTTTACTAGCTGCATCACCTTAGGATATTTAATTAACCCCCTCAAACCCAATTTCCCCACCTATAAAACACCGATGATAATAGTTGCCTTGCAAGCTCATTGAAGAAATTAAGTGTGGTAAGCCTTGTGAAGCACCTGGCACAGGGCAGGCACTCCATAAAGAGCAATAACGCTCATTTGTGTTAGTAACGGTCTAGAAAAGTTGCCAGGTGGACTTGGAGTCAGAAGCAGGCCTGGAGACAGGGTGGGAGGGAGGCAGATGGAGAGGAGGAAGAGGGCAATCTGACAGAACAGCGCGACGAGAGCACGTGCCTGGAAAAGCTGGCGGCACATTTGGGGGCCCTCAGGGGGGCCAACTGGAGCCTGAGGTCTGTGGGGTTAGGAAGGCCAGTTGGAGGCTGGCGTTTGAGAATCTGAACTGTTAAGGAGTTCTGGCTTTTCCGTGGAGGTCAGGAGGGAATACTAAAGGTTCAGAAGGAAGCAGAAAGTTTCCCTCGGGTCCCTCTCTTCCTCAGCCTGAACTTGACAACATCCGGATTTCCTCTGAACTTGGAGGCGCTCATGTTTTGCAGTATTTATAGTTCCCCTTCCCCTTGACAATAGCGGCTGGACTTCCTGTGCCTGGGACAGCTGCGGGACAGTCCGGGCCAGCCTCATCTCCCTCTCCGGCAGAGCAGGGGCAGCCGAAAGGCAGCTGGCCGTGCACGGAAAGTCTCCCCTGACCCTTCAGAAGCAAATGACTTTTAAAGATTAGCTGGCACAAAGGGAAACAAGGCCCTTAAACTTCCCTCCTCAAATAAAAGCTCCCTCTGAATCAGAAGAGCGATCTGCCATGACTCATGCTTTCATAAGGCTCCATGCGGCAGGCCATCTGCCAGCGACCGGGGGTGCGGTCCCAGGCAACTGGAGGCCTCTGGCTCACGGGGAGGGGCTGTGCAGACCTCCTGGAGGCTGACACAGGGACCTACCTAGCTGCTGCCTGGAAGGTTTTCTTCCACAGGGGGCAGCCGAGTGAAAGGAAGCCATTCTTTCGTCACTGCTCCTTGGCAACACAAAAGCATTAGAGCTAAGAGTGCCTGTAGTCTGGCTGATCTACCCTTCAGGCAGTCTGTAGACTCCTGTAAAATTGGGTGGGTATTTGCATTTTGTGGGGAGAAGACCCATAGTTTTAATCAGATAATTTTGGTTCTAAGACCCCCTACGTGTCTCCTTATTTGGCCCTGAAAACATAATTGGGTGGTTTGCCTGACGTCAGTCCACCAATGGGGAGTAAAGGAGACACTGGAAGTCGAGTCCCCGGGGCCCTTTCCACTGCCCTGGCCCAGCGAGAGAGCCTAAAATAAGGTGAGATTCTATAGTATCCTGAACATGGCCCCCTAGACAGAAACTAAATGTGCTAAGGAGGATTACTTTGAAGTTCTTTTTGCCACCAGCCCCTCCCCTCCCTCCAGTCGACCCCTCCACCTTAGCCCCAGCCACCTGTCAGGCTGGCTTTCTACTAAGAGGACAACACAACATGCTCTAGGGAACAGGCATTGGCGATGGGGGGATTGCTGAGGCTGACTCCATCACGTACCTGGGGATGGAGGCAGGTGGGATTATGGCTGAACTTCTGGTCCTATTGGCTCTATACTCAGGGGCAACAGCAGATTGAGAGAGAGCAGGAGAACGGGAATTTCTGGGGCCTGGGAGTCATTGCTGCTATTTTTCACTGATGTGGACGATCAGTTGTCACTCTGATCTGACTTCCATGGAACAGTGTCACAGGTGCAGCAATGACGAGCACCGACCCTGGAGGCCGACAGCTGGGGTTTGAATCCTGGCTCCATCACTTATTAGTGATACAAGTTTTTGTCAAGCTTCTTGACTTTCTAGACCTCGGTGACCTTGGTGTTCCTGTGTGTACCACAGCATAGGAGTACCCACGTTTGGCAAAGACAGATATATGCCACCTCTTCACACACTGGGCTGTTCTCCCCTTGTTCTCAGGTCTGCTGGGTGATTGAATTCTCCAGCAAATAGAATGCGAGGGGAAGTGACGTGCACTGATTCCAGGCCTGGCCGTGAGAACTTCCCAGGAGATCCTCCACATTCTTTCTTATCCCATCCGCTGGCGAAGGGTCCCTAAGAGGACCCTGCAGTGTTGGGGGTTGATGGAACCACCCAAAAGGAAGGAGCCCAGAGCCCCGAGTCACCATGTGGAAAGCTGCCTGCCGAACACCTGCACTGAACTATTGCTGGGATGGGTTTCCAGCAATTAGCCTACTTCACATGGTTGTTGTGAGAATTAAAGGAATTAACATATGCAAAGCTCCTTTGACAGGGCCTAGAATATATATATATATATTCTACATATACATATATGTATGTATGAGCTATATACATGATTGCTATTGTCATGACAGATGGGAAGACAAGTAGATATTGAGAGAGACAGTCTGTGAGAATTATCTTTAAGGATGGGGAAGGCAGTGGCCCCAGAAGGCTTTCCCCCAGGTCTATTGAGCAATAATTGACGTGCAGTGCCGTGTTAGTTTAAGTGTGTGGCAACGTAATTTCACTCACATGTACTGTGACATGACTACCACAACGGGGTTCGTTAATGTCTGTCATCACACAGAAATAGAAAAAAAAAAAGAAATGCGTGCCTTTTTTCTTGCGATGAGAACTCGTGGGATCTACTCTCTTAACTTTCAAATATTTCGTACAACGGTGTTAATGGCAATCATCATGCTGTATATTGCACCCCTAGTACTTAGTACTTATTTACCTAATAAATAAATAACTAAATAAGTTGATAGTTTTCGACCACCTCGATCCAGCTCTCCCTCCCCCACAACTCCACCACTGGTAACCACAAATCTGATTTCTTTTTCTGTGGGTTTTGTGTTTTGTTTTGGACTCCACACATAAGTAAAATCATACAGGATTTGTCTTTCTCTGGGTTATCTCACTTAGGCCAGGGTCTCGTTCCTTAGAGTACCACCAAGGTAACATTAAAATCCACTCTTGTGTCCAGCTGCAGAGTTTGCATTTGGGGGGCCTACGATGGCACTGCAGAAAAATACACTGAAGCATTTTCAGTACATCCCTGGTTTTTGAAAAACAAAAGACTACCCCTTTCTTCAAAGAGATAAGTCTGGAAAAGACAGACTTTTTTTTTTTCAACCAAATATAGTGTTTATACAAAAATAAGATTTTCACTTTTCTACTCAAATAATTATTAAAATCATTTGTTTATATGGGGAGTAAGGAAAGGTGAAGGGAGGGAGGGAGGAAAAGAGGGAGGGAGGGAGGGAGGGAGGGAGGGAAAGCAAAGTCATAATTGGTCCTGCCACCGACGTAGCTCCCTCTGCAGATGTTTGTATTTCTCTTTTTGTGCCAATTTCAAAGGCTTGAACTCCAAAGCCAGCATTAGTTCTTTCCTTGACTATTAAAATGTTCTCCTGCTGGCCAATCTGCCCCCAGTTTCTTCCCCATGCCTCCCTGCCCACACTCCAATCCACCCAGCACACTCTTTCCAGAACAATTGCCCCGAATCCTTCCTTGTCACCTTTCTGTCTCCCTTGCTCCAGTCCTGCATTGTTCTTGCCGCTTCCTTCAGAAACCTCACGCTTTTCTGGGGAAGAGCTGTTGTGGCCGTGAAGGATGAACTGGAGTCATTCGTTCTCTAATCGTTGACTCATTGCATTCAAATAACATTTTTGAGTACCTACTGTGAACCAGGGAGACACCGGTGAGCAAAACGGGCAAAAAAATTCTGCCCTCATGGAGTTTCGTGTACAGTGTAGGAAGATAGAGACTAAATGAATAAATCAGTTAAATCATGGTGCATTAAATGGTGATAAGCATAAGGGGAAAAAAAGTCAGGGATGAATAAATTGTAGGTACCAGGAGTGAGAATAGAAGAATGGCGTTTTAAATAAGGTAATCAGGGAAGGACTTGTGGAAAAGTGATATTTAAGCCAAGAATTAAGAAGGTGAGGGAGCAGAGTACGTGCAAAGCTGAGGAAGATTGTTGCAGAAGGAAGGATTTGGGCCAGAGCAGGCCTGTTGGGTTGGAGGGGCAGCGAGGAACCCAGCATGGCTGAAGTGGAGTGAGTCAGGAGAAAGAAGCGGCTAGACTAAGGGCAGACCTGAGGACCATCAGATGGAGTTTGGCTTTTACCCTGAGTGAACTGGGAAGCCATTGGAAGGTTCCAAAGGGAGGAAGAGCATGATCCGACTAACGCACTGAAATGATTGCTCTAGTTGCTAGGTAGAGAATCGTCGAGAGTGGGCAGAGACGGAAACCAGGAGACTAGTAAGGAACCCAAGATAGCATATGAGCAAGAGATGGTGGATGATGGCAACTTAGACCAGGGTGGGACCAGTGAAAATTCTGGACCCAGAACTACGATGTTTTCTGATTGATCATATGTGGGGTATAAGAGTAAAAGAGAAATCAGTGACTCCATTGTACAAAGCCTAAAAGTATAAAAGGTAGAATTGTCATTCAATGAGATGGGAGAAGAGCAGGATGGTTGTGGAAAGATTAAGAGTTTCTTTTTTAAGTGTGTTAAGTCTGAGATGCATATTGGATATCCAAGTGGGGATGGCAAGTATGCAGCTGGAATTCAGGGGAAAGGTCCAGGCCAGAGACATGAATTTGGCAGTTGTCAGCATGTAGACGGTATATAAAGCCGTGAAACTGAATGAGATCACCCCATCAGAACACATGCAGAGGGCAGGCAATAAAGGGCTGAGACCTGGGAGCTCCTCACCCCACACTAAGTGGTCTGGGAAATGAAGAGAACCAGCAAAGGGGGCTGGAGAGGAGCGGCCGCCGTGGGAGACGAGAGCCAGGCAGATGTATGTCTTGGAAGCCAAGTGAAGAGTGCTTTCAGGAAGAGAGGCTGATAAACTGCATTTGGTTCTGGAGGAGCCAAATAAGCTGAGGGCAGATAATTGCCCGTTGGGTTTAGCCACGTGCAAGCTTCTAGGGACTTGGCAAGTGCAATGCGGGAGCCAAAGGGGTGGGTTCAGGAGAGACGAGGATGAAGAGAGGCAGAGACAATAAATTTAGACATGACTCTTTGAATTTGTGGCCATACAGGAAGTCAATTAAAGGGGCCGTAGCTGGAAGAGAGTATGAGTCAGGGGAGGGTTTTCCTTAAATCAGGAGCAATCACTTCATAAAACTGAGAGTGCGTTGAAAACTGGGGGTGCATTAGAGAAAGCAACCTGCCATAAGCGTAAAATTTCTTTGAAATCTTCAAGATTGACATCAGTTTTTCATTTTGTTTTGAAGAATATCTGTTTTAATTTGTAAGCAATCTATCCTCCCTAAATTGTTCAGTAAAATTAACGCCACCCCCCAACCCCACACCCAAAATGTTGTATTTGTCCTATTGCCCTGCAGATACCACAAGGATATGCATGTTCCATTCAGAGAAGCCGGGTTCAACAGCCAACCAGAAAACTTGGAGAATCAAATCATGTGGGAGTTGCATGCTGAAGGGCCCAAGGGAGTAAGCATTTCCAAAAAGGAGGGGGTCAAGAACAGTGAGGGGTGCAGCTAAGAAAGCCAGAGATTCGTGGCCTATAGTGCGCAGAGTAACTGCCCCTGGTAACTTGACCACACTCTGCCAAGAGACACGCAGGAGCCTGCTTCTGGTGGCAAATAGCCCGACGTGGTCTGTGTCTACCAGGATTCCTCTTGTGCTGTGTGGCAGAAGCCCCGTTCAGACACAAGGAACAAACGTGGGAATTTACTCACATAACTGGAATGTTCAAAGGGGGCCACTCAGCTCCAGACATGAGGATCCAGGGTCCAACTGATATCATCAAGGATCCATCTCTTTCTCTCTGCTCTTCCTTCGTGTTGGCTTCATTCTCCGGCAGGCTCTTTTCAGTGCCAGTAGAGATGGCTTCTAGCCCCTCCAGACTTTCTTGCTTCATAGCACCTAAAATCTCAGAAGGAAAGAGAGTGTCTTTACTAATAGTTCTAGCAAACCTTGGGAGGAGATTTAATTGGCCCATCTTGGGTCATGTGCCCATTCCTGGACCAATCACTGTGGTCAGGAAGATGCAGAACTCCAATGAACTAGGCCTGAGTCACATGCCTTCACCTTGAGACAATGAGAGATTGTCCCCAGAGAGAAATTAATTAATGTTTTGTTGCAAAGAGAAAGAGAGATGCATATTACAGGAATCACAATAAATATCAATGTCCATTTTATACAACTAATTTTAATTTTGGGAAAAAATTCTTATTTTAGTCAAGAATTATTGTTGCTTAGATATTCATATTTGGGGGGCTTATTTTTTTAATTCTTTGGAACTTGAAATTAACTTTGTAAAAATTTTTAAAAAATCAAACTAAAGGTGAAAATTAATGAAGGCAAGAATCTAACATTATTGAAATATAAATCAACAAAGCAATGACAGGGTAAATAAATCCAACATTGAATTATTTGGGAAGACTAATAAACAAATTGAATGAGCTTTGTTAAGAAGAGAGAACAAAACATGTGAGTTTATAAGAGCAGTGGAGACACACCACATACACAGATGATTAAAAATCATACATAAATGGATGCACAACTGAAAACAAAGGGGATGTATAATTTTTAAACAAAATACA
This sequence comes from Tonatia bakeri, assembly GCA_004024845.1. Classification (NCBI taxonomy): domain Eukaryota; kingdom Metazoa; phylum Chordata; class Mammalia; order Chiroptera; family Phyllostomidae; genus Tonatia; species Tonatia bakeri. Next base: position 199,112 of record PVIA01000562.1, read on the forward strand.
AAATGTCAAAATTAACCATAAGATAACTAGAAAAATCAAATGAACATTAGCTATCATAGAGGAGATGGGAAAAGTGACTTTAAAACCACCGTCGAAACAGCTACTAGCGCTACATGGTGCCGCAGTTGAGTTTTAAGTTTAAAAATGGCAAATTAGTATAAACCAACACTGTTGTGGCCGATTGACATGTTGTATGCCTTGAGCCCACAGAATGTTTCATGTTAATTATATTGCAATAAAAATAATTTTAAAAAAGAATATTTAAATGTTAATTCTAGGCCAGAAACATGTAAATATTCTATAATTCAGTGTCTTAAAAACTCAACCAATCAATTTGGCATGCAAAATATTTTTTAAAATCAGCCAGTAGACTCTAGCAATGAATCAAAAGCCTAACTTCATGATCAAGTGGAGTTTTTTCTGATAATCCGGTTCATAGAAAAGCAGTTCCCGGTGATGAACACATGTATGGAAAGAGGTTCAAACTCATGTGCAGTCGGGGAGATACGAAGTAGTCAGCACGAGACGTCAGTTTGCAGGGAGTGACCAGATGGGACAATGAGGGCGTGGCAGGCTCCATCCCCAAAGGGGATGTGAGGACCTTCATAATTTCTGGTTAGAAATACGTATTAATGAAAATTTTGGGAAAGCAATATGGCAACATTTGTTATGAATAAAAATACATACATTTTTTACCCCAAAATCCCACTCCCAGGAATCTATTCCTTAGGGATAAAACTTAAGGACGTATTTACACAGAAGCGGACTAAATCGTCGTAAGCACTGGTAAGCAAACGAAACTGGAAACAGAGGGAATATCATCTATATGAGAATGGCTAAATACATTATAAATTATAGTGCCGCTACGCCATAACATCATATGTGACCCTTGAAAAGAATAAGTTGAGGCCCAGTTGGTGAATTAAGGGGGATTCAATCCATTAGCTATAGGATGAAAAAATCAGTACAGAAATATATAAAAATAATAAAATGATGGTAAACATCTTGTTATGTATCTGTATGGATGTCCATGTACATTGATGTTTATAGGTGGTTATATAAACATAGAGAAAAAATAGTGGAAGGATAATGGTGTAGTCTGTTCCGGCTGCTGTAAGAAAACACCATAGATGGGGTGTCTTAATCAGCAGACATTGATTTCCCTCAGGTCTGGGGGCTAAAGTCCAAGGTCTAGGTATCCACAGATTTGGCCCTTGGTGAGGTCCCTCTTCTTGGTTTGTGGATGGCCGCCTTCTAACCTCACATGGTCCGATGTCTGTTCCTCTTCTTACAGGGACACTAATTGCATCTTGGGGACCCTACCCTCACTCCCTCAGGTAGTCCCAATCCACTCCCAAAGGCCCTACCTCCTAATACCATCACATTCAGAGTTGGGACTTCAACATGAGAATTCAGGGGACAGAATCGTCCAGTGATAACAGATAAGGACTAACTGTCTGTAGAGGTGCTGGGGTATCTAGGATACATGGGGCTGCTACAGCACAACTGAAAAGGAAACAGGGAAAAAGAAGAAAATAAAGCATGAGATTTATCTGTTAAAATGAAGATTTATCTTTTATCAGCAGATTCCAGCGCACTCGACCAAGAGCTGCCTCATGGGAGATTTCTCCCTGTTTTCAAAATGGGGAAGTGCAGGCTCACAGAGGACTGGTCCCTGGGCCAGGGCCCCACAACAAGGCACTTAATGAACCATAAATACCACCCCAGCCTCCCGACTTTCCCATGGCTTGAATCGAAGCCATTCCCATGTAAATATAACTAAGTCATCAGCATGAAATTGATGAACACAAACAGATATGAGGAAGGCTTGGCTTAGCAGCCTGAGAATTTGGAACCTGCTCTGTGACTAAAGAGAGTCATCCAGTGTCACCTAGCTGGGTGGAGTGAAGGTGACTTTCTCTGTTTCTGAAGGAAACAGGACACATGCAAGTGTGGCTGGAGCCCTGTGAATCAGCGCCATGGTCTGGGTCCCAGTTGTCTCCAGCGAAGAGCGCACTTGGAGGGATTAGCAGGGAGTGGGAGTGGGCGAACAGATGCTACAGATCAGAGAGGAAATCTGCTCCTGGGTGGCTCTTGGCAAATTGCTGGGGGTTCTGGCAGAACAGAGGAGAGAGAGGACATTTGAGGAAGGGCGGGGAGAAAAAGGTCTCTTTCCTTTTTGATTTTGCAGCGCCTTCTGGGCAAGAATCTCTACTGCTTGCATGTCTTGGTGAACTGCAGCTACATTATGAATAAAGGGAAGGTGTGAGTTGAGGTAGGAAAGATGGAATCTTCTGAAATCCAACGGGTTGAAATGAATTCAAAGGGAATTCAATGCGCAGTGTCAATTTCTCATTCAGTCGCTTTGTGTCCGAGGGCCCAGGAAATCCAATTCCTAAAAACCAGAACAAACAAGAAACCAAGCAAGCAGCTGCCTTTTTCTGTGTTCCCAAAACGCTTACAACCTGTGCTCTCTGACACAGACTGTGGGCCTTCACCCTGGTGTCTGGAAGCCTGTGCGGAATGTGACACCCTCCCCAGGTTTTCACCTGGGGGCAGCTTGCAGACCTCAGCTAAATTAAAGCTTGTGGGAGAACTGGGAAGCAACCTTGCTTTCCTACTAAAAGGGGCTCTGGCTCTGGTGGCCCCTGAGACCAGGCAGCCCTGAGGCCCAGCTTTGTCTGAGCAGCTGCAGGAGGGACCCACCTGGGTTTGTGGGCATTTTCTCCTGCGCCCTTGACCATGGCCATCCGCTATTGCCGGTGCTCCACTTCACCGGCACTTGAGGCTGTGTGACAAAGGGCGCTCTTAAATAAACGGGAAGCTGCAGACACAGTCCAGAGGACAAGATTTATTTTTATTTAGAAAGGTTAAAGAGGAAAAATTTAAATCCAATTTAAATATTTACTTCAAGAGGAGATGGAGTTGAAACATTCTAACCTCAACTCAGGACAAGAAGCTGAAGGTTGCTTTTCCGGGCAGTCCATAGGGAAACCCCTTGGTTGAAGAAAAGAAAGGGGACTTAAAGGTTCAGGAGATTCACAAAGTCAGCTTATGGTCTGAGATCATGTGGCCCAGCTCCTTGACCCACACATGCTTGGTCGGACTTGCTCTGAGATTTTGGACAAATTATATACTTAGATGTTCTATGCCTTCTTTGTTACAGTTTTCATCTGTTACAGATGGAGGGGAAAACATCCATCTCATAGAATTCTTTTTTTTAAAAGATGTTATTTATTTATTTTTAGAGAGGAGAAGGGAGGGAGAGAGGAAGAAAGGGCAACATCAGTGTGTGGTTGCCTCTTGAGCGTCCCCTCCTAGGGATCTGGCTCACTACCCAGAATGTGGTCTGACTGGGAATCGAACCAGGAACCCTTTGGTTCACAGGCAGGTGCTCAATCCACTGAGCCACACCAGCCAGGGCAATTCTTATGAGATTAAAAAACAAAACAAGGAATGTGAAGTGCACACAGGAAGTGGTTAATAAAAGTAAGCTATTACTACTTAAGTCTATAATAGGTCTATTGTAAGTACAGATTCTTGTGCCGTCTTATATTTAGACTCAATGATTGTGAGAGCCCAGGAGTCTGTAGTTTGAACGTGGTCTCTGAGGTTTTCTACTGGGCAGCCAGGCTTGGAAACTAGACACAAATGACCCCACACGCAAGTGGCCCAGTCCGTACAGTGGACACAGGCAGGATTCTCAACGTGGGGTCCTCATTCTGATGTGGTCCCACGGCTTCAAAGACGAATGGATCTCTAATAGACGTACAGTATTAAACTCAGTACTTGCTCACCTACCACTCCAGCCCATCACCATCTCGCCCGTATCCCTGTGGCCTCATCATTCACTGAGGGCCTCAGGCTGCAAGCGAATGATTTTCCTTCCCTTTCCCCTTCATATCCATTGGCAGGGCCTGGCAGCAGCCTTTCCTCCCGGCTTTGCCCTTACAAGATCAGACTCCCAGCTTCCTCTGCTGGACTCAGGGCCTGGGCATGGCTCTTCTTTCTGCCTGGAACAGTTGTCTGCACCCCCTCCACCCCTCACCTTCCTGTGGCTGCTGCTCTCTCCTCATTCAAGTCTCTACTTGTGTGCCAACTCCTCCAAGAGCTGTGCCCTGACTTCCGCAGCCAAAGGGACTTGCTCTGTGACCTTCGGCAGGCTACTTAGCTCTTCTGGAATTCAGTTCTCTCATCTGTAAAATGGGGATAATAATGGTACCTGCCTCTTAGGTTCACTGTGAGGATTACACGGGTTTAAATGCACATTACATTTTTTTATTTATTTTTTTACAATTTTATTGAGATATTGACAAATTAAAGTTGTACAACAGAAATATTTGGTATATGTATATGTTGCAAAATGGTCACTGCAATAAGTTTAGTTAACATTCATCACCTCATATAGTTAAATTTTTTTTCTTAAAAAATCATAAGAGAACTTTTAAAATGTACTCATTAAGCAACTTTCAAATATACTATATTGTACATTGTACAATAGTCATCATGTATTGTAGTCATCGTGCTGTGCATTACACCCCTGGAACTTACATATCTTATAACTGGAAGCTTGTACATTTTGACTTCCTTCTCCCCGCCCCCCAGACACCCCCACCTCTCACCTCTGGCAACCCCCAGGCTGTTCTCTGTATCTAGTTCTCCTTTTTTTTTTCAGATTCCACATATAAGTGAGATCATTCAATATTTTGCTTTTTTCTGACCTATTATATTATTTCAAGTTCCATTCATGTTTTCACCCAGGGAAGAATTTTCTTCTTTTTTTGTGGCTGAGTAATATTCCATTGTATATGTACCACATTTTTGTTGTCCATTCATCCATTGACTGAAAATGTACATTGTTTAAAACAGTGCCAGGCAGTTAGTAGGTGCTCAGTCAATGTACAGTATTAGCTCATATTTAAGTGCTCATGTGCCTACCTCATCTCTGTACCCAGGCCAACCGGCAGGGTATCTTGGCATAAAGAAGACACCTGTACTGGGTTAAACAGTATTCCCCCCAAATTCATGTCTGCATGGAACCTCAGAATGTGACCTTATTTGGAGTTCAAGTCCTTGCAGGTGCAGTTAGTGAAGGTGAGACCATTGCGGATCAGTGCAGGCCCGATGACCGGTGTCCTCATAAAAGACTGTGAATACACACGTAGACACAGACGCGGAGGGAAGACCCAGAGGGAGGCAGAGATCGGACTGATGTGACTACAAGCCAAAGAGCATCAGAGATTACCAGAAAATGCCAGAGTTAGGGAGACACAAGGAAGGATTGCCCCCCAGGGTCTTCAGAGAGCTGGTGGCCCTGCTGACACCTTGATTTTGGACCTCCATCTCTCCCAACTGTGAGACAAGGAATTTCCATTGTTTCAGGCCACCCAGTTTGCAGCATTTTGTTCCGGCAGCCCCAGGGAGCTAATGCAACACCGAACAACCAGCGAGTGGGTGAGAGAGGGAGTGAATGTTCAGACGCCGCCTTCCCTCTGCACTCTGACCCTCATGAGAAGGCAAAGGCTTCCCTTCTCTTTTTCCCTGGAACATTACAGGGCACTGTTAGGGGTGTTGGCAGACAGGGTTCCCTCTAGAGACACAGTGGCAATCCACAGTCCTTCCTGCTCTAGACTAACCACCCCACCTCAGCCAAGGCCAGCCCAACACAAACAGAGCTGCAACCTGCCATCAAAACGATGGCCTCTGTCCAGCAGGGAGGAAGGTCTTCCACAACAAAAGTCATTTAAACCCACCCGTTGGTTCTGTAATACTGACCAAGGACCCACATGGGCCAGGTGCTGGGCCCGGCCCTGAGCTCCCACAACCACTGCTCTGCCTCTCTTGGGAACCCTCTCACTTCCTCTCCCCAATCTGGGCTATTTATATATAAGGAGCTGCCTCGTTTTCCCAAGGGGGTCATTTTGAAAAGATAAAAATGGCTCAGAGAAACCACAGACCAAAATACGTTTTTGACAAGAACTGCCTGCCCTTCAATGTGCCACTTGCTTGGAGAGTTCATGCTTTTCCACCCACGGGGGGACATCACTGGTTTGCCCCGGACACAAGAGCATCTAATCCCCGTGGGTTTCTCCTCTGGGTCCCAGGATTCCTGGCCTTTTCAGGCCAACCCCTCCTGTCTGTGGGATAGGTCATAGAGGGAAGACAGAAGCAGTCACAGTTGATCTCACTGCTTGCTCTGCACCAGGCACCACAGGTTCGTTTCATGTTCATTCCACCAGAGGGGGAAGGACTGTTATCAAGCCTACTTTGGTGAGGGGAAACTGAGGCACAGGGAGGTCACACAGTGAATGAGAAATAAGTGACCAGCTGGAGTGTGGTGATGGAGGCCTGGCTCCAGGGTCCAGCCTCCCAGCCACTGCTCACAGTGCTGCTGCAGGACGAGTGCCATATCCTGTCGTCACCAAGGACCAAGCATTCAGAGCTTGTTTGTTGTGTTTCCAAAAATAACTAGTATCAATTTTCTTAGCAATAATCCACTAGAAGCCTCTACTGAAGCACAGAAGAATATGGACTTTGGAGTCAGCAAGACCGGACTCCATTCCCACTAGATGTGAGACCTTGAGCAAGTTACTCAGCCTCTCTGGGCCCTGGTTTCTTCATCTGTAGAGTGCTGGTGGTTACAACTCGTCTGGTACACAGCAGGCTTCCACCAAGTTTAGTTCTGTTGGCCTCCATTGGCCTAAGTTGATTTTGCACGAAATTCCAGAGGAAAGGTGCTAATAACAGAAAGGGCACTAATCCCATTCTTGAGGGCTCCCTCCCCATGATGTAATCACTTCCCAAGGCCCCGTCTCCCGATGCAATCACGTGGGGGGTTGGGATTTCAGCACGTGAGTTTGGGGAGGGGGTATGAAACCATTGTGCGTAGGGTCACACTGGCTCACCTCTAATTGAAGTCAGATCACTATGAAAGTAGGAAATTTGAAGCTAAATGGGACCTTCAGAAATTGAAAGGGTTGGTTACTGACTCTTACATAACAAAGATGTACAGTAACACTTAGAATACACTCACTGCTGAGCACCAGAGACATTCTTTCCTGGAAAGATCTAGTATACTGGAGTCAATGATGGACTTGAAAAAAAAAGATAAGATAAGGATTCCTGGCTCAACAGGGAACGGATATTAACACCTGCTGACCCAGCAGACCCCATTATTATGAAGCCAAAGCAGTACAGGGTCAATGACAAGTGATCATAATTATAAGGAGCTCACAAACAGAAAGCACTGTTGAAAAGAGCCATGGTTGCTGTGAAATGATGAGGTGCTGGCAGCCTGGCTTTGAACCTGAAAGGTACAGGTTGAAAGCTACCCTTCGGGTCTCAAGTGTTGAGACCACTGATGCCTGCTCTTGGCACCTGCTTTCCCTTATGGCTCCTTGCCTCTGTCACTCACCCCTTCTTCCAAATCTCTTCACTCACCCCTTGGGTGGGCCATCTCTTTCCTGCCCAGACTCCATAACCTGGCATGTTTATCCAAATTATTCTATCAGAATAACCAGATGTAGCAGATGCTCATGACCCACCCCATCCCCTATCACTCATTGGTCCTTGTTCACGCACCTGCATATTTTCCCTGGCTGAAGGCTCCCATGGCCCTTTCCAGGCGCAGACCACAGTGCTGGGGAGTTCAAGCCCCTGTGATCAGCCCTTGAGCAAAGGCTGAGAGGAGCTGGCCGTACTACCCAGCCTCCTCCCCGTTGCGTGGAATGACTCCAAAATTTGTTTTACAGTCTTCCAGATGCCTGAGTGAGATGCTTATGGTGATAACCTGCTGTCAGAGCTCCTGCAGTGGCTGCCTTCTCTTTCCCGATGCACTTCCCCATCCCCCTAACAGTCCCTGGGATCTCATCCCCATGGGCCCTCTTTCATTAGACTCTTGATCTCAGAATCTGCTTCTGGAGGAGCCAACCTAAGAGAGCAGGTAATCTTATCTTGACCTGGGGTATCACTGACTGTCTCATCTACATGGGTCCGTTACAGCCACCCTGAGCTAAACAAATTCCATCACAAGGTTGATGAGACCAAGATTGGGCTGCTGATCACTACCCAGATTCACCTTTCCCCAATACTTTCTCCTGCACACCCTCCTGCTTGATGTCCATACACCAGTTTTACTAAACTGTTTGCAGCTCTTGGAATGGACTCCAATCTCCAAGCCTCTGGCCCTGTGCCATGCTGTTCTTGCTAGGAACATCCTTTTCCACTCTTCATTCGTTCCCTTCCCACTCAACTTTGAGATTTCAGCCTTCCCTGACCACCCCACATCAGCACACTCACCAGCCGGGTGACACAGCCCTCTGACGTTCTCCCAGGCCACTGATATAGCCCATTTTCTCTGCTAGACCAAGTGAGCTCCTTGGCACAAGAAACCTATCCTATTCATCTTAAAACCCCGAGCCAAGCACCATACATAGAGACTAGGTTTTGAATAAATGCTTGACGAATTAATGAAAAAAATGTAGTAAATAAACAAAGCTTTTAACTGGGGAGAGGGAATAAGGCAATTCCTCCAATATAAGGAGAAATATGGTGAGAATCATGAGGAAAGGCTAAACCAGCCTGTGGGCTGCCAGAGTGGAGAGAACGCGGTGGCTCTTTCCTTGGAAAGAGGTCAGCTTTGGCTTTGAAGATCGGGAAGCACCGTGGGAACTGGGCAAGTAGAAATGAAGAGGATGAGGAGCCAGGGGTGGAAACCTTCCAGGGAGATCCCCGAGGCTGAATATTTCTGCGTGAGTAATGACCCCAGCCCGCTGAGGGCCGGGCACCCAGGAGTGTGCTGGGGGCAGCAGGGAAGGTGTGGGCAGGGGTGTTCCCTCCGACCACACACACACATCCCAAGGCACGTGACTTCACTTATTGTTTAATTACTGACCCTCCCCCAGCACTGCCATCTTTCCTTCCTTCCTCAGCTTCCTCTGTTCGTGGGTGAGGCTTCCTGTTAAGTCGTTCTGAGAACTGTGGTTTCAGAGCCTTAGCGACCAGGAGTGCCTGCCAGCACAATCACCACCCAAGGTCCCCAGTGAATTCTAAGAAACCGTTCCTCATTCTCTCACCCAGGCATTCCCGAGAGCACCAATCCCTGGCGGGATGGAGACCAGGAGAGGTCCACTTCCCCTTCAGGGGCCACATCCTTGACCTAGCTTCCACTGCCACGCAGGAAAAGTAGCCCGTCCCTCTTTTTGTCAGCAAGGCCAGTCTGCAACCACCTGGATGCTAGCTGTGTAGAGGTGAATCCTGCTGTGAATTGCCATGCTCTCTTATCTTTTAATTAATATTTTTAAAAACCTGTATATGGCAATTCTCTATTTTTCTAGAATCCATAGAAATACATATAAATAACTAGATAATAAAAGAAAGATTATACAAAGACAATCAGCATTTGTAACGATGACAATAAAATGCCGCCAAATCCTAGGGTGCCTTCTGAAAAGTGAACTGCTGGTCAGTAATCGCTTATTTTCAATTCCAAAATTCATGTGGTAGCAGAAAATGACCTGAAGTAATGAGAAGTGATTTATCTTTATTTATCTCAAGTAGAATGAATATTCAAACCCTTTGCTGCCCTTGAGCTGGCTGTATATAAACTGTATAGTTTATGCACACTATTATCTTTCCAGAATTCAAAACATTCTGCATTACAGAACACATCTTGCCCAAAGGGCTTCAAATAGGGGCCCATGGACCTGAGTCTGTATCAATTATGTTCGGTTTTATTTTAGTGTTACATTTGTTTTAGGGCATTACAACTCTGTACGGTTGGAACGTTGGCTGTTATTCTCATTTTATTGCCTGTGTCCTCCCCATCCCTCCTGATCCGTATACTTCGCTGCCCTGCTCTGCCAGGAGGCCACTCACATGTTTGGCCTCGTTCTGGCTGGGCCCCCTAATGGCCAGTGGCAGGGACTGGCCTGAGAATGGAGGGTCAAGGGAGTGGGAGGTCGGGTGCTTCTTCCATCCTTCAGCAGCTATCACTGGCACTTCCTGCTTCCCTCCCCGCATCTGCACCTGCTGGGCAGCCCTGTGAGCTGGGGACCATACACCCTCCCCTTCCTCCTTCGGCTGTTGGGGAAGTAACTTTTCCCCATGATTGCCGCTGGTGAGTGCACCCACCTTCGTGCTGGCTCTCTGTGCCCTGCCCTGCCCCCGCCTCCTAAGCAGCCCTTTTGGAGTCCTTCTACTTGTACCGACCTGAGCGAGCACTGTCTCCTGCAGCACACCAACCAATATGTTGACAAATCAGCGTGTCTGCAGTGCCCGGTAAAACACACTGGTCTCAAATCAGGGGGCCTGCTTTTGAGGGTTGGTGAACTTGGGGAGAGTCACTTCACTTTTTGAATCCTCCCGATTTTCTCTTTGTAAAATGGGCTTGGAGATGTCTACTTCAGATCGTGCTGTGATAATAAAAACAAATCAGTCATATGCGAGAATGTCTAGGAAACACTAAAGAAATGTAAAAGAATTTAAAATCTCTTAGGAAACTAGAATATTCCATTATTCCTAATCTTCTCACCCTTCAATTCCTCTTCAGAAAAGAGTGTTTGCTTCATGTCTCGTCCATGAAGAGTGCTATAACAACAGGATCATAGCCTCGGTGCCGTGAACAACAAGCATCCTCACCATCCTGCAGGCTGGGAACTGCACGATTGGAGGCTCAGGTGGATCCTGTTTCTGGTGAGAACCTGCTTCCTGGTTGGCAGGGGCCCTCCCTCTCCTTGTGCCCTCCCATGGCAGAGAGCAGAGAAGATCCGGTGTCTCCTGCCCGTGTTAGAAAGGCTGTACCCCCATCTCGGGAGCCCCACTCTCATGACCTCATCTAACCACGAGTACCTCCTCGCTCCCACTGCCTGCTACCATCCCATTCGGGGAAGGGTTTCAACATAGGAATTTGGGGGGGGCACAATCATTCAGTCCGTAACACGGTGTTTAAAGCAAAGCACACTGTGCCCCGTGCAGAGAGCAGGGCTGACTCCTAAAAGGAAGCCCCACGGTCTCCCCTCCCTCCTTCCTAAGTGTCCATTTTTATTCCTTTGTGGCCTGAGTTAAGCTCAGTATCTATTGTCCACCCTCAGTGAGTAACTGGGGCAGGAACTTTGGGGCTTTGGTCTCATACTAATCAATCCACTTTTTTTGTTGTTGTTTTCCATCTTCTGCCATTCTGTCATCACTCAGAGCTTCATTTTTATGTTCTGCCAAATCTTCCAACTTCATTCCAGGTTTTGGTTGCTTCATTTGTTTTAAAGTCATGTGCTTCCCTAGAATGAAAAGTAATCATTTCTAATAAAAACCTCATCACTCACTGAAATGTTTTCCCCCTCCCCATACCAATACCATCTCAAACATGGATCTCCTGTGTCTACTTTTCATCAGTAAGAAATGGTTGCTTTGGCTTTAGAAACACTTAGATTGATTTTTTTTTTCTGGTGGCCAAAATTTACCAAAAATGTATTTAACTCTCTATTTTACTTTAATCCTATAGACATGGCCTGAAATTCTGATCTCTTCCTGGAGCCGGCCATCCCTGCACCGCATGGGTGTTCCCCATTAGAGGGAACAGTCAACAAGATTAAGTTACTCTGAGTTCTTAATTGATTTTCCAGAACTTCCTCTTCCTATCGCAAAACATATCCTCCTGAACAACACACTCAAGTTAGCCTAATCCTGCCCAGAGCCTTAGTGAATAAGATACATTCTGGGAATACAAGCGATTTCACATACAGACGACTAGTTGATACTTTCACCCTCCCAGTAACCCTTATTATTTACCTTTGCCCAAGCTAGTGCCAAAGCGGAGTCTGATTTCAGGCTGCACACTCTGGGAGTTGTTCGAGTTCCTCTGGTCCCTGGAGTTTCGTTGTGCCACAGATTTGCTAGGAGTAAACAGGACATTCTCACCGGGCTTGGGAGGGCTTTGACATGCAAAGATTTGGGGCAAGCTAGTTATGGTGATTGTATTTCATTGCTATGACAGTGTAAGTTTCCTTCTTTTTGATAATCTATGCAGGGGTGTCAAACTCACTTTTGCCAGGGGCCACATCAGCCTCATGGTTGCCTTCACAGGGCTGAATGTAACTTTAGGACTGTGTAAATGTAACTACTCCTTAACAGTTAAGTGAGAGCTCAGTGCTGCCGCTGAGTAGAAACACGGTGCCGGGCTGGATAACACAAAGTGGAGGGGCAGATTCGGCCCAGGGGCCTTGTGTTTGCCATCTGTGATCTATAGTTATACTTTATAAAGAGCGAAGGTAATCTCTTGCAAGACGTGGCATGGCACTTCTGTAGTCTGTGTGGCGACCTAAACGGGAAGTCCAACCCAGGACTAGGCCCTGGGGCAGGAGCACCGACGGGCTGTAGCCCTCGGGCCTGCAGAGCAGATGAACAGGCGAGCGCTCCCTATGTGCCACCCACGGACACAGAACTCCAGTTCATTGTGGCAGGGCTCTCCCCACAGGCCTTGTATCAGGCGTCAGCAAACTTTTCCTGTGAGGCCCAGGTAGTCAATATGTTAAGCTCCATGGGCCATGGTCTCTTTCATAATGTTTCACTGATAACATTGCAGTTTGAAAGCAGTCACAAACAATAGGTAAACAGCCAGGCATGCTTTGTAAATAAAGCTTTATTTACAAAAATAAGTGTTGTGCTAGATTTGACCCAGGTGCTTGCAGCTTGCTACCCCCTGCCTTACTTTATCACTGAGCAATCGCTACATTGTTCTATAATTATTTCTAACTTGTCTTTCTCCTCCATAAAGCCATGTACTTCTAATGAAGATTCTCCGCTGTTTAACATTTTCAGAAATAAAGTCCAATCATTGTGCTACTGGACAGGGCTGGGCCTAGAGCAGGTCTACCCCAGGCCGGCCTGTAGTGTGTGGGTTCTTGACTTCATGCAGGAAAGGTTTCCGTGCACAGGTCCAGGTGGTTTTGAGAGTATGTTAACAAAGCTGAGGACAGCGAAAGAGAGGAAGGACTTGGGGTAGAAGAAGCAGCAGGAGCGAGCCCAGGCGGTGCTCTGCTCTGGCTCCCTAGAAGGGTTATGGGAAAGAAGTGAGCCAAGGCGGGGCTGTTGTTAGCTCACCGGGAAGTCCGAGAAAAGGGGGCCTGGGAGGCAGGATCGGGGTAAGTCTGGGGTGAGCTGCCGCTGCCCACTGTTCCCCTGGTTGCAAGTCTTATGGGTTCCCTTAGAGTTCAGGAGGAAGTAAAAAGTTCATGCCCCACAGGTGCTTGGGCATGCTCTAGAGTGAGTCTGCGCTGGGTTTTATATTTTTCTTCTGAAGATGAGAATCTTGGGGGAGGGATTTGGTAAAATATATCCATCAGCCTTCCAGGTGTTTGTGATGCACCGGCATGAGCATATAGGGGTGTTTGGGATTATTCTTTGGTCTACTTTACTGTCTTACTTTCATCTTGGGTCTGTCTGACTCTAACTAGGTCTTTGTTATACTCGTATATTTGTTCTCCTGACTTCATCCATCCTTGGTTTTAGCTGGCACAAAAGGCATCAACTGGTCCTCTGTTCTCTGTCTCTCTGACCAGGGAGATTGAAGCTGTGTATTCTCTGGTCTGGGGAGAGAGGTATAAACCATTTTCTCTTAAGTGTCCTTGGTTAGGGAAGATAAGGTCTTACGATTCACTAGCTGGCTGTAAGTTGTTCAAATTGGCCCTGTTTAATTTAATTGCCTCAGTTTCCCCACTCCACTTGCCATGGAAGTTTCCTAGCTTCTTACTATCCTGACTCAACTGGCAGCCCTCATAAAAATAATCAACTCAGGTAAGAGTCACCAATGGACACTGGAGTGGGAGAGTCGAGTGAGAAACCAGGCATTTACATAGTCCCCCATATCCCCCATATCCCCCACAATAGGCCTATCAACTGCAAAGGGGAAAAGAGTGAATTCACAGACTGCAGTGGGAGAAACCTGGCAAAAACCCCCTCAGCCAAGTGATCACAGATACTATACCTGCTTGTGGTGCCTCAGTTCTGTGACTCCTGCCAAAATCAAGTAACCTGAACTCAATCCCATAAAACATCAAACGAACCCACATTGAGGAACATTCTATGTCATATTTGGCCTATACTCTTCACAAATATCAGTGTCACAGAAGACCAAGACTGAGGAGCTGGTTCAGATGAAAGAGCAAAAAGAAACATGGCAAGTGAACACAACGTGTGATCTGGGATTTTCTTTTTACAAAGGGCATTACTGGGAAGATTGACACAGTCTGAAAAAAGGTCTGAGTATTTTGTATCAAAGGTCATTTCCAGATTTTGATAATTATACAGTGGTTATGTCCTTGTTTTTAGTACATACACATTCAAGTATTTATACGTAAATGAGCATCACAGCTGCAAGGAAGGTGACCAGCCATCCTAGTTTGCCCGGGCCTGAAGCGGTTCCCAAATGCAGAAGTTTTCATGTTAAAATCAGGAAAGTCCCAGCAAACTGGGAGGAGTCACTCACCCCCGCTGTGACTGACTACAAAGTTCAGGCCAGAATATGTGTGTGTGTGTGTGTGTGTGTGTGTGTGTGTGTGTGTGTGAAACAAATCAGGCTCAGAGGAGAGCCACACTGACCTGAGTATCCACACGTGGGGCGTGGCTCTGGGAGCGCCCCCCGCACAGCACCCTCTGGTCCCCAAGCCGCAGCCCTGTGGTCTCCCAGCTGGGAGAGCCTGGAAGCTGTCTCAGCACGACACTGCATTTCCCGATCCCAGAGTGTGAGGACGGTCAGAAAACGACTTTGTTTCATCACCGCTTCCATGTCAGGCACTGTCGCACACTTTCCCTCAGGGAAGCTCTGTCAATCCTCATATCCACCTTAAGAAGACTGTTAATAACTTTGTTTAAAAATGAAAGAAAAAAGTGAGCTGTAAGACAGTTAAATACTTGACCAAGATCACGCAGCTACAAAGTGGCCACGGAGGGTCCAAAATAACCGTGTCCATCCTGACTATGGAAGAGGGAGAGATTGTTTGAAAATATGAGATATCGCTGCATATACTACTGACATGGAAGGTTATCAGTGGTATTTTGTTGAGTCAGATGAGTCCAGCTTCAAAGTGGCAAACCTTCAGATTGCGTTGCGTGAATTGCTTTGTGCAGAGGAGCACATGTAATCTGTGTGTGTGTAAAACTGTATGTACACATACACATCTTGTGTTAATGGAAAGGTCAAGGACAAGGGGCCTCTCAAATTCAATAGGCCTCTCAACCTTAAGAGTCCAGAAGAGAGACCTGGTGAACTTGTTGAAATGCATTTTAATACAACACTCTGCTCCCACTAGCGAAGCAGTTCAGGAGAGGACCCATGAGTTTGAATTTCCAACCTGCACTTAGAATCTGGAAGGCCACATAGATCAGGCTATTTCCAAAGGTATCACGTATAGAGTAGGAGTTTTTACTTTTCACTTTTTAAATATTTTGTATCCTATGAATGTTTTAAAATAGGCATGTACCATTTTTATACCATTAAAATTTATTTCTAACCCTTGCCCTGATACCAGACTGCCCACCGCAAACCCACAGCTGCCTGTCGGCTCCTGGACCCCACCTGCCCACAGCTGTAGCTGAGACCCAGGCCCCTGGGGACGGTGAGCGTTGTAAGACCATCCTGCAAAAGTGCGTCCTTCCTGGTGTCAGGCTCAGGATAAAGCCCAGGGCTTGCCTCATGTGTAGAAAAGTCACCTGAGCTTCTGGAAACAATGTCTGTGGCATCTCCAAGGAAATGGATGCCCAGGAGACCAATGCTCAACAAAGCGGGTTGTGACCTCCCGGGGCGGCTGTGGGAAGGAGTGACAAAAGCTGCCACTAGCGACTGCTTCCTCAAACAAGAGTGTGTTTGTGAGCAGCTTGCTCTCACCTCAGGAGTCTGTTCCCTCTCCCAGGGCAGTGGCCCACGGGGTTTCTGGGTACCAGACTTGGTGCACGGAGATCAAGGTGGCTAGGATTGAATATTTGCAGCCAGGAATACTGACAGGTGTGCTGATGCTTCTGGGGTCCTAGAACACCCATTCTTGCTCTGGTTAGCATCTGTGTCCTCTGAGCAGCATGGGGGGAATAGTGGAGAGAGGGGGGAAACGCCCACACACACAAAAAGTAAGAATTTAAAATCAAAATGGATCCAGCATCTGTCCTATCACTCCTCACCACTTCCATCACACACACACTGGTCCGGCTGCCATATCTCTCACCTGCAGGACGGCCACAGCCAGAGACATGGCCACCGCAACAGCGAACCTGTGATCGCCTGCTTCTTCTCTTGTCGCTCTCAGCCTGTGCTCAATACTGCCGCCATAGTCATCATATACGAACTGGATGATGTCACCCTGTTGCCTCCAGTGGCTTCCTATCTAACTCAGAATAAAGTTCAAATTACTTACAGTGGCTCCTGAGGCCCCACCCAGCCTGATTCTCAGTCATGCCTCTGACCATATTGAATACTAATCGTAGCCTTGATTCCTCCTCTTTGCCAGCGCTGGCTACTTGCTCTCCCTCAAACTATCCAAACATGCCATGCCTCTGGGCATCTGTACTTTCCCTTCCCTCAGCTTGGAATGCTTTTCCCTCAGATACATGCCTGGTTTTCTTCCTCACCAGTTTTAATTCTTTGCTTTTATAATCCCTTCTCGGTGGGACCTTCTCTTGCCACTGTCTCTAAAACTGCAACCTTCAATCCACTCTGTCTGCTTTACTTTTCTCCTTAGCACTTGCTACCACCTAACTTCTTAGACACTTAACCTATCTGGTGGCAGTCTTTGGTCCCACTACACTGAAAGCTCCAACCACGCAGGGTTTGTTTTCTGGTTGTTTTTTTTCCATGTCTGTATCCTCAGTGCCCAGAGCATCTCCTGGAAATAGAGTGGCACGTACGTGTCTGTTGAGCAGGTGCTGCGTGAACGGGGATCACGCTGGTCAGCTCTCCGAGGGCCCTACGCCCCGTGCTGCACTCGGCGTAGGGGTGTGTGGGCCCTAACGCGAGGTGTGGGAAGAGAGGACCTCTGGACCTCAAGCATGGTGTGCATAAACACTGAGAAGTTTCCAGACTGTTTTTAAAATGTATTGGGGTAACATTGGTTAACAAAATTATACAGGTTTTCAGTTCCTGTATAATTTTGGAAATTAGACAATTCCACCACACATCATCTGTACACTGTATTGTGTGTTCACCACCCCAAGTCAAGTCTCCTTCCATCACCCTTTATTCCCCCTCCATCCTTCCCCCCTTTCCTTCTTCCCCCTAGCAATCACCACACTGTTGTCCATGTCTGTAAGTTTTTTCTTTTTTTTTTCTTTTTTTGCTCAATCCCTCCACTCCCCATCCCCCACCTCTAGACTGTTTGAAAGGACTGTGAGTCCTAGCCACCCTTTCTCTTGAAGGTCCCACCTTATGTGTTAGCCATATATTTAAATGCACCAGCCTTGCACTTTAACCCTAATCTTGGCTGGAAAAAGGACTATTATACTTTTGCTTTTGGAATCATTTGGCAATGGGTGACGCAGTTAGTTTGCACTTGGCTCTGACTTTCAGCAGTCATCATGCACACTAGGGAGTTTTTTTGAAGTGAAATCCAATCTAACCATAAAATAATTTTCAAATGTTATGAAATTTTTATGAATAATCAATGTGACAGTTAATGACATTTGGGATAACTCTGTGCTTTGTGGGCCTGGATGGGAGCCCTTGTTAACGGAGGTCTTGCAGTGTGCCTAGTGTCTGTTAGAGCTGGTAGCTGTTTCTTTGGAGATTCGGCCATGTATCTGGACCCTTGGAATCTCAAGGGACCCAGGCTCAGCTCCAATGGATGACATAGTCAGGGCAAGAATCAGAGACTTCAAAAAAGAGGTCTCCTTTTACTGCCTACTCACGTGGGTCCTTGAACAGCGGCTGATGCCCTGGGAGCAGGAGGGGAGCTGGAAAGCTATGGCAGGACTCACCGTGGTTGCGCTGGAAGTCTCTGTCCCACCGTGCTGTCAGGCACAAGCCAGCTGGGGACCCATTTTTTTACATGTGGCAGACCACTGGTGGCCAGATGGACCACTTCTGTCCATGACTGCCTCTCCCCACTTCCATCGTCTCCTGGGATCTGATGGAAAAAACAGCTTCACTGACATTTTATGACACTTTTGCAGAATTCTGTTGACTCATGTGAGACAAGATGGGGGATTTTTCTGCAGCAGTTGCCACGTGGGAAAACAGATCACTTAGTCACATCATCTGCCAAGCCCTGCTGTTGTCTGTGTGGACCGTTTGAAGTCATGTCACCTTCAAAACTATTGCTTGTTTGCAATGGCATTCGCCTTGGTGATTTTTTTTTTTCTCCCTCTTAAGCCATCTGTCTGCTGCTGAGGCTTCTCGTCTCTGTCTCCAGTAGAGGCTCGTTCATTTATCACAGGAGAGTTAGCTCTGAAAGGAGTCAGCAAACTTCCTTCTGGAGAGAAAAACAAAGCATCTCCTTCCTCGCCTGTGCCACCCCCTGCAAACCTTTCGAAACCCGAAGCTAGTGACGGTCCTAGTGGACAGATGTCATCCAAAGCAGAAGCAGGCACGGCTCATTTTGTTTGTTTTTCTTGCTAAGCCTGCACGACTTTGAACCCGCTCTGTAAATAAGACCCAGGAGCTCAAAACTCTCTCCACTTCCTGCTTTCCTCTCAGTGTGCTGACATTTCAAAGCCCCATATGTTCCCTAAACAAAGTTGCATGAAAATATGTATTTCAAAAAAACAACAACTGTTTTCAGGTTAGTACAACCGAAGAGAAAAGAGGCTGGCAGCAGCTGAGCAGCAGAGGTCACAGAATGCTGTGGTTGTCCCCACCCCTCTGATCACAGCAGCACTCTCGGAAGGTTCCAAGTGGAGGTATGGCTGAAGACCTGCCATGAATGCATGGTTCCTTCTTTAGCCATGGAAGCGATCAGCAATATTCTGCAACCAAGCCACAAGCGGGATGTAGTTTTCATAAGTATTCCCTGGTCAAAAATAAACAAGTAACTAGAGTTTAAAGCATGTCAGACTCCTACTAAAGAGTTGTGATGGACCTTTGCTAATCACCTCTCCAGTGTGGATTCTTCCTTCGCCATATTGATTCTCCTTGGGAACACACACCTCTTCCATCTGCACTGGTGGTCTAGATGTGGTTGACTCTCCCCCTCAGCTCCCAAAAATGCACTAGAAAGGGCTTGGGCTGAACAACGCATCCCAGTCCTCAGGCCACATAGATTGGCCCGGGGTGAGCACGTGATCCAATTTGGGCCAATGGTTCATAATGAGAAACACCTACGTTAAGAAAAAAAGAAAGCTCAGATAAGCAACCTAACTTTCTATCTCAAGGAACTAGGGAAAGAAGAACAAACTAAGCCCAAAGTATTAACTTTATATACTTTATAGAAGGAAGAAAATAACAAGGATCAGAGTGGAAATTATAAATGAAATAGACTAAAAAGTCAATAGAAAAGATAAATGAAACTGAGAGCTGGGTTTTTGAAAAGGTAAAGAAAACAGACCAACCCTGGGGCGGAAGCCCGGTGTTGCCAGGGGTTTATGTGTGGGATCCAGAGTGGAAACCCTCGTCATTGGAGAAACTGCAAAAGCCAGATCCTTTGCCGGCTTACACTCACCTGGAGCCAGCCCTACCTCTGGGCTTTTCAGAGTAAGCCAATAGATTCTCTTTGTTGTTTCAGCCAGGTCTAATTGAATTCTCTGTCACTTGCAACCACAAGAGAACTCAATGATTCACGGCTGCTTATGCAATTCCTAGCCGTGCTCAGTCACCATTTAAAGAAACTCTGAAATCTGTGGTGAATATGGCAAATGTGTCTTTGTTTCTTTGTTGTCTGGTTTTAACCTCACCAGCTTTCTACACTGTTGTTGTTGCTGTTTTCATGGAACCCCACTGTCTCTTAGGGAACCACCCTTCCCCCACTTACTCCATGCCGTCCTAGCTAACCCAACTCCTGGCTCCAGCAGTGGACATGTGACCCAGGCATAACCAGTCAGGGCATTCCATTGTAGGGGCCATGTGATTGGATCAGGGATGAGAACTTGATCCCAAGATAGCCAATAAAAATAAGGTCCAGGGCTTTTATTTTAAGTCCTATTGAAATGGAAATTAGAGGGTTTGTTGGGGGTTATAAACATCTTCATAGGCTTGTCATCAGAAGGCAGAGGGAACATTTCCGAAAACCGAGCAATAGAGAGGGAAGAGAGACAAGAGACGTGAGGACGGTGAGAGAAGGGCCAAGTCCTCTCCGCCTTGTCTGGGGCCCGGAGCCAGCCTCGCCTGAAGTATGTAAAGCAGTATCTTCTTTCGTGTTAAGACAGTTTCATCTGGGGTTTCTGCCACCTGCAGTTTAGAATCTTCGTTAATCCAGCCCTGAAAATTGTTTTCACACTAAAATAAATATTTCTTTCTATTTACAATAATAGCCTTATTCCTCCCCAGTACAAAAATAATACATGCTTAATGCAGAAAGTTTGGAAAAGAGGAAGAAAACAAAGCAAAATTTACTGTTAGTACTAGCACTCTGAAATTATGACTGCTAACCTCTTACTGTATATTCTTTGTCATTTTAATATGCATCTTTATGGACTGCTA
This sequence comes from Tonatia bakeri, assembly GCA_004024845.1. Classification (NCBI taxonomy): domain Eukaryota; kingdom Metazoa; phylum Chordata; class Mammalia; order Chiroptera; family Phyllostomidae; genus Tonatia; species Tonatia bakeri. The sequence goes on from PVIA01000562.1 coordinate 219,720, forward strand.
CAACAGAATTCCCAAGTTCTGTAGGGGCACTACACTTATTCTTTCCTTTGAACAGCTGAAGTCATTTCCTTGTTTTCTCTCTCTGACCCACTCACTCTGTACTACCCCGAACGTCTGGGCAGACCGTCTTTGCCCACATCCGCGGCCGTGTCCCTGGGACAAATTCACCCTGCCTTCTACATTAAAGTCATCAGGTTGTTTTCAATTTTTCCTTCTAAATAACATTTAAATGAACACGTTTCTGCATCCCTTTGCATGGAAAAAGCTCCTAGAAGCGGGAGTGCAGGGTAGAAGGCTCTGCCTGTGAAGGCTCTCGGCAGACCTTCCGGGGAGCCCTGCAGACGGGGCCTGAGCCTGTGGCTCTGCGGCTCCTCCGCCGTCACGCAGGCCCGCTGCTGCTCTCACCTCCGGTGCTCAGCAAGGGGAGCATTTTCTTCATGTGCTGGTTGGATGTTTGTGCTGACGTTTTCTTCATTTGCCTCTTCACACCCCAAAATCTGGAATTCTTTTACTTTCCTTTCAGGAGTGACTCGGTACTCATTATCCGTCGTTTCAGTGATTTTTTCCCCCCAAAGACATTTTCTGTCTGTACAGGCCCGACGGGATGCATTTTAGTTGGAAACATCCATTGTCCATCGCTTTGAATTCCTGCTGACAATTATCTGTGTCACTGACCGGCCGTGAGTTCCACGCGATGACTTGAGAGGTACTATTGTGCAGTTAGTTATACGAGTTAGGTCGACAGAATTCCCCTCTATCACTTAGCAGTTGTGTGACATTAGAAAAATTGTTGAGAATCTCAATTCCTCATTTTTCTTCTCTGTAAAATGGGGACAATAGTACCTACTCCATAGGGTTGTTATGACAACGTTAAATTGAGACAAGTGCTTGTAACAGGACCTCCTGGTACAAGTTAAAACATCAATATACTCTAACTGTTAGTAATAGAATAAAATTACCATATTGATATTTGGCCATGATACAATGATTATAAACATCCCTTTTGATCTTTACCCACACTCTCTGAATCAATTTCTTTTGCCATATTCGTTTTTGTAAATGAAGAAACTAAGACACAGAGGGGTTAACTAACCTAAGCAAAGTCTCATTGGTATGTGGGGCTGGGACTCCAGCCCCCACAGATTACCTCTGGGAGAATATAGGGGGAGAAACTGTTTGCATTTAAAATCTTTTTTTTTCTTATTTGAAGACCATAATTTTGTTATAAGAGGAAAATTTTATCCCCACTGCAGGTAGAACTTCACATTGTGCCTTTCTGTCACTCAGTTCTAGTGTCAGAACATTCTGCCCAGCAACCTAGTACATATTTAAGAGTGACACTAATCATGAAAAGCAGGATATTTGAAATGATTTGAAGTTTATGTATGTTAGTGGCCTCACTGTGTGCTTAGAGTAGGTGAATGTTATTTAGAAAAAATACGTAGAAGGGCGTTACTACTAACCATGTTTTAAATTCTAAACAAAGAGACCATCGTTATGAAACCATTAGGGCCGTTGCAGTCGTAGATGTTTCTTTTTTCTCTTTCCCATAATATACCTTCCTAAATGCTCACTTGGAGAGTCATTGATGGTTGATGTCCACATGTGTTTTGTTAGTTTGGATTCAGCTGGATATACAACAACCCACCCAAACCCAGCAAAGCTTGGCATAATGACTTTCCGAGGTTTAGAACCCTGTTGGTAAGCAGAAAAGGACTATTTTACTTAATAGCGATTAGTGGCCTGGTGTTGGGTGGATGTTTATAATGGCTCTGAGTGTGGGTGGTGACGTAGATTGGGAGGACCAAGCAGAGAAAGTGGAGAATAAATGTTATTAGCAATAAAAGATAAGTAAGCCCTTCTAGAGAAATAATAATTGTTATGAAACAGGAATGAGCCTCCCAGCCATGTAATTCAACCCCCTACTGAGATGTGGGGCGAGGCAAGTCTCTCTCTGCTAAACTGGTTACATAATATTTTTTTTTCCTTAGGAGGTTTCACAGCCTCTTTTATAAGCTGTGAATGTGCTTATTCAATTGTATCATGGGGAAAGCTAAGTAATTTTTAACTTTGACCAGGGTTGCTTGACCTTCTTGCGGCAACTCTGCCGAGCCCATGCAGAGGGCTGTTCCATAGTCTTTCCTTTACTCCTAACAAAACACTTCATCCCCAAACATGGCAAATAGAAAGATCGAGCACTCTGTATTTTCACTTTCACTTGATTGAGATACACAGCTTTCAGTGTGTGGCTGTTCAAATGATCTGTCATCCTAGTCCCCAGCTCCAGCATTTGGGTCAAAACAGGAGGCTGTCACCCGCCTACCTTGCCTTAAATCCAAGCAAATGTTTTTGAGGAGGGGACCATTTCCTGGGCTTGGAGGTGAACTGAGGCCACCCACCAAACAAATCCATATCTGAAGATTCTTACTAGGAAAGAACTTGGAAACAGTTCCTCCAAGATCTGGTTTGGCAGATGCTCGGACAGCTGTGGGTATAAAGGGTAGGAGAGAAACTGGCCCGGACTGCAAGCCAGAATTCCTCTGCTCCAGCTGTCGTTAAGTGTGTGTGGGCCCCAGGAGAATTATTAAGTATGCGGAGCCTCAGTTTTCTTTTCTATAAAATGGGTTCAGCAGAGGATCAGCAGGCTATGTGTGTGAACTCAAGGGAAGCCCCTTGTGATTATTGCTCCCGAACAGACATGATGCATGTCAACTGGGCAATGAATTTCCACCTCCTACGCTGTAGCCTCAACTGTCTTATGGAGGCAGCCTGACATGTGAGCTCTGCCTTAACCTAAAGTAAACAAGTAAACCCTTCTGTTTTTGTTTTTTTTTTTTCCATAAATTCATCATGGGAGCAGAGATAAAACCAAAAAAGTGCTGAAACATCTGTTCCATATAATCTTGGAGCTGTTGCTTTTGTGCTGAAAGATTATTCATTGGAGACCATTCTGTCATTCCAAATCATCTTCTGATAAACCTTTGCTAGGAGGGTAAACACTTGATAAAATGACATTTGAAAAACGTCTGTTACAAAGCATTGCTTCCCGAAGCCCAGAGTGCTGAAGGACAATGCACTGTGGGAGAGGAGTGAAGAACATGGACTCTGGAGCCTGCCCTCATTCAAATCCTGCTTTTGTCACTCACTAGCCGAGGGACCTTGGGCGAGTTGCTTAAATTCTCGCTGCTTTCAGTGTCCTCCTTGGTAAATAGGGACAATAAAAATACCTGCCTTAAAGGATTGCAGGGGGAATTAGCTCAATTAACAAGTTTAAAGGACTTAGAATGGTGCCTGGAATATTTAAGTGCTGTGTTTAGTGTTAGCATTTAAAACAGCATTTGGCAATAGAAAGGCACCAGTAAGTGCTGGCTTTTACGTTCTGTTTTAAATAATCGAGGCTGTGATGCAGGAGAGTGGGAAGGGAGATTTGGACAAATCCGTTTAGTTTATACCCATTAGTCACTGTATCTATGACCTTTATCAAACCAATTATCTTTCTTGAAAGCTACAGCTTTGCCTGGCCATCCATAGGTGCCTGGGATTCCATACTAAAGGAAACATGAAGCTCAAATAACAGGTAATTAGAAGGAGCTCACTTTGAACACGATGTTTGCTTTTTAATGGAGCTTTAAATGAGCTCATGGGAAGTTTATTATTAAATGCTTGCCTGTACCAAATGCCTTAATGGGAAAAGCCTTATTGCAACTCACTTGTTTTAATAGTACCCAAACCATGTTCCTCCGGAGACTCTGATCCCACTGTGAGAGTCGAAGATTCTCTGATCGTCCCAAGGCATTTCAAAGCAATCATAAAAACCATAGTTTAGAGGTAGGAGGGAATTTCAAAATCATCTCCTAAGCTCTCTTTTTATAGCTGAAGAAACAAACCTAAAGGAGTTAGAAGATTTGTTTGAGGCTGCGCAGCAACTGCAGAGCTAACACCAACACCCCCTTCTTTTACCTCCTTGTCCAGTGCCCTCCCACCAGCGTGTGTCCAAACCCACAGAAACAGGGAGAGGGAGCTGCTACATGCGGATGGGAATTCTCCATTTTTTTTCCCTTACAAAGAAAGAAAGATAAACTGATCACATGGCGGTAAAAACAATTAGGATCTTTCAGAGGCAGTATGCAGGCTAAGCCACGCACCACCAAGTGTTCAAGGTGAACATTTATTACAGGCAGGTCAGATGTTTTTGTTGTCAGTGGTGGCTTATTTTTACTTGATGAGGACTAAAACCTGTTGCTACGTTGGATCCAGGCTGTCGTGACGCTTGTGGACAAGGAGCACATGGGACTGCCCACTAGGTCTAGCCAGCCGTGTCACCTGACACAGGGCCAGTCCCGAGTTTCCCCGTATGCCAGAGCAGGAAGGGGGAGAATTGTAGCTCATCTTTCGGCAATTCCCGCTGCCCCCCCACCCCCCACACACCCGTCACACACTACAGGAGCCAGCCAGGACCGGACTTGAGGAACAGGGCCCCAGAGGCTTAGCCATTCCATCCCACTGTGGCCATCCGTGGTCCACAAAGAGGTTTCTGTGAGCCGCCAACTCTGCCAGAGGAGCACTCCATGTCACACTGAACGTGGCAGGGAGCTTACGTGACCGTCCACTCCACTCAACTGGACGCGTGCCACTGCCTCTTGACCAACATGGATTTGAACTGCACAGCTCCACTTATATGCAGACTTTTTTCTAACAAAGACAGTAAATGGGCTTTCTCTTCCTTATGGTATTCTCAATATTTCTTTTCTCTAGCTTGCTTTACTACAAGACAGTATATAACACAGTTATTACAGATGTGTTCATCGGCTATTTATGTTGTCAGGAAGGCTGCCTGTTAACAGTGGGCTCTCAGCAGTTAAGGTTTTGTGGAGCCAGAAGTTATACATGGCTTTTTGGCTGTGCAGAAGTCAGTCGGTGCCTCTGACCCTGACGTAGTTCAAGGGTCAGCAGCCCTTGCAAATCATCACTCTCTTCTCTCTATGGACAGACTGTGCTTATATGCAAATGATGAGCCTCCTGTTTGGCCGGGAATCCTGAGCACTGAGGGGCAGCATGCCAGTGGAGACTCCGCCGGAGCGCTCCTGGCTCCCACCTCTAAATGGCTGGGTTATCGCTCAGTTATTTTCATTACTTTAAGTGTGTGCGACATCCTACCTCTGCGGAGTAGACGTTCTGCAGAAGTGATTTCCGCTATACACTAACGGGCAGACAAAACTGAAAGAGACAGAAGATGGGTCGTTGCAGTTCTCTGGGGGGTGGGAAACTCTCCGAGCTGTGCAGTGTTTGCGTATTTCGGGACACTTGCCACTTCTGAATTCTACACTTGTCTTCTATGACTGGGGCTCCCCTAACCACCAGATTGCAACTTCTACAATTCAGAGGCACACAAAGGTTTTTGTTTGTACCTAAGATCACATAGAACCAGGACCCAAACTCAGACATCTACAACCTAAAAACCTTTAAGACTTCAGTTTTATAAAACAAAGTGATTGCCTCTGAGGTGTGATTTTGCATGAATACTGGGACTGCCCTGATACCTCCACATCGCCCTCCTCAAACTGGCTTGCACCAGGAGTTCTGCCTGTTGGTAATTCTACACTCACAAGCTGGTAAAGGAGTAATTCATCTGACACGTACTAGGTGGGCTTCAGACCTCTGGGAACCCTCGAAAACGCACATAGAGTTTGAGTGTCTTTGCCCATTTTTAGCCCCAAAGAGAGAATCTTTAGAGATTTTGCTGGTACCCAAAACTGTCAGGACCCCACCAAAAATTTAAGAATAACTGCTTTTCTGATAAGTTGTTTTAAGTTATATACTATTGAAGGGACATGAAAACACATCGATACATAACCATAAATTTGATATATCACAAAGAAGGCCAGTGGGAAACTTTGCCTGCGATATTTTCTAAAAACAAACAAGCAAAAAACCACCCAAGAGTTCTATTAAACTTTTCCCTATTTTTTATTCAAGCGAAGTGTCTGTTTTAGCAAGAGAGATTACCACAACCTACATGCTACCTTTCCATCCATAACTTCCTAAGTGAGGCCTCGCTGAGGATAGTTCTGATGGGGATTCAATGACTATGGAAAATTTTAATATTTTGGAGGAGGGACGGCCAAACTTCTGTAAAGGGTCAAAGAGTAAATATTTTCACCTTTTCAGGCCATATGGTTCCTGCCACAACATTACAACTCTGTTGTGTGGAAGGCAACCGTAGACAGTATGTGAACAAACTGGTGCGGTGGTGTTTCGGTAAAACTTCATTTGCAAAAAACAGGTAGTGGGCCAGATTTGGCCCATGGGAGCAGTTCGGTGACCACTTAAAGGTTTAAAGATGCTATTGAATGAAAATGATAAAGGTCACATATTTGCCAGGGTTAGGTCATATACCAACTTTGAAGCTACTTTGCAACAACAAAGTGCCTGATGATATTATTCTGTTAGTTGTTGTGCTGAAATGAAAGTAATTTCAACAAGTATTTCTACATGCAGGGCAAGCTGTGAGTGATGTTAAACCCCTAACAGTGAAAATCTAGAGCCTCCGCATGTCCGGTTTTTCCAGGGCATAAAGCAAAAATACAACTGGATTCTTTAAACAGCCATTTGTCTTTCCAAACAATTCAAGAAAATCCAATTTTTGGCAAATAATTATGGTAAAATAATCCTTCTACCCTAAGGCCTCTCTCTGGGTGGGAAATCCCTCCCTGCTCCTCCACAGGTAGAATTCTGTGTTTTCTAGAAACCTGATATCTTCTGGAATCACAGGCTTCTGGCACTGCAAACGCACCCAGGCGGTGCCCCGCAGGCTTCAGGCTGCTGCCTGTCCAGTTCGGAAGGAAAGAAATCCCTGTGACTCTCCAGAAGTCCGCAGTGTCTTTCATTTCCAAGGCGAAATGGTAGATGTTCTGGTCCTTTCTTTACTTTCCACTCTGGAGATATTGGTCATTACATCTTCCTGTTTACTGTTTAGTTTTGCATGCTGCCTGGTTGGCAACTTTCACTTCTGGAGAGGAGCAGATAGTGAGGTTTGACCAAACGCACCAAGAGGGAAAGGGAACCGGTTGGGACGGACCCTCAACAAGACAGAGGGGAGGTGAACTAAAGGCAAAGAGTCCATCTGAACTGAAGTTAGTCCTTTGCATCAAAACCTCCCTGCAGAATGAGCAAGTGCTGAGTTACCTGCAGGAAAAACAAAATGGAACTTCACATCACTGGGTGACATTTAAGTGGACGGGAGTAATCAGACTTCACAGGTGCAATGCATGTGCACAGGTCAGTAAGGAAGGAGGATGCCTTTTTTCTTTTAAGTCAGGGTTATTCAGGCATAGTTTACAGGCAGTAAAATCACCCCCCCCCTTCTTTTTAGTATATAGTTATACGGGTTTTGACAAACACAATTGTGAAAACATACTTCCATCATCACAGACTATTCCCTTTTGCCCCTTGGCAGCCAGCCTCTCTGGCCACTCCTAGTCTTTGGCAATCACTGATTTGGTTTCTGTCTTTAGAGTTTTACATTTTTTAGAATGTCAGATAAATAGAATCATATAGTCAGTAACAGAAATGGTGAGATTTTAATCTCAAACAGAGAGGAGTTTTTTAGAGACCAAATGTCTCTAAGGCATCTTACGACAGATGGGACAGCTTGTGCTATAGACTCAGCATGTATAACAGAACTTGTGCAGGGCTATTATTTGCACACAAACTTCTTAAAATGAACACCTGATCCTGTCACATTCCTGTCATAAACCGTCATGGTTTTCCCTTGTCCTCAGGGTAAAGTCCAGACTCTTCACTGGGGCTGACCTGGCACCAATTTCCCCCTCTGCCCCATTTTTCTCTTTCCCCTTCTCCACTGTGTGCTGGCTTCTCTGCTCTGGTTCTTCCAGGGGAGGTGCTCTCTCTCTCACCGCTGGGCCCTGGGCAGGGTTTTGCTTCTCTCAACAGCATTTCACCGTGACCCCTCCCGCTTTGGCTTCAGAAGTTGGCTTTCCCGGGGAGCACTTCCTGACCCTCCCGGCTTGGCTTAGACATCATTCTTGGGGACTCCAGCACATGCACTTCCCCTGGCTTGGTGCTCATCAAACTACATAGCAATGGTATGTTTAAGTGTGTCTCCCCAACTAGACTTTAAAGTCCGTGAAGGTCTAAGGGGACAGAACCAAGTCTGTCTCCCTCACAGTTGTGTTTTCAGCATCTAGCGCAGTGTTTCGCACACAGTAGTTTCTCATCAGCTATACTTTATATTGAATCAGAGACGATCCTAGTTGACAGAAAATTCAGAAGAGGAAGAAACTTCTTTTAGCTGGGGATAGTAGAGGGGCAGGGAAGGGCAAAGAATCAGGAAATACTTTAGGAAACACATGGTATTTGAATCAGGCCCTTGTCGAGTTATTCGCCTGTTATCTGGTAGCCCCGTCTGGGCTCTGTATTTGGCTTCATAGGGGAAACGGCTCAGTGTTTGAAAACTACGTTTCCCAGGCTCCCTGGCCAGCTGGGCCCAGACGGAAACCAAAGGCAGCAGAAAGAAAAGGGTCCTGCTCTGGCCATTACCTCCTTCGAGGTTTAAGTAGAATAAACATGGGGAAAAAAAATCCCAGGGGATTGCAGATATCAGTTTCAATGATGTAGTGGGACAGAATCTAGCCATCCAGTGGCTAAGAGTGGTTGAATGATGAAGAAGTGAGAGTGAAAATAGCCTATTTTACAACCCTCTTGGCCCCTTTTGCATCCATTTCCTCTGCCTACAACAAAGCCCTGTCCTCTCACACCCTCAGCAGTGCACTCAGGAGCTCCCCGAACCGCCTCTACCAAAGCCCGGGTGGGCCAGTTGTTGGGATTGTGTGTGCAGAGCTGGCTCACCCGCTTGCAGGTCTGGACTTCATGTAGACCCCGGATCAGCTTACTGGGGAGGCTGAAGTTACTGATCAGTGTGAAAGAATAGTGTTTAAGATTGTAGGGTTGTTCTTAAAGACATCTAGAAATTTTTCAAATAAAGGCTAATTGCCCTCTATAACTTCATTAAACAAACATGAAAAACTTACATAATCCCCCCCTTTTTAAATAAGTGTAGCTTGTCTTATGAACTTGACATCCACTCAAAGTCACAAAATCACATGAACACCATAATCACGTTTAAACACCATGAGCGTTTAAATCTTTATCTTTCACAGGACCCTGGTGAACTGAGCAGACCACAGTCTAAACAGTTGGTGAGAGCAGGCCACAGAGGGAGTGAGCGGGTTTCCTGTACTTAGATAGACTAGCAAAAGACAAGGTCAAAATCTGATTACTTTCCAAGGAATCCAAACCTTGACCTAAATCACGTCACAGAAATTTGTCAACAAATCAGAGCATCTTTAGTAATGCCAAGCAAGAGGCATTCAGTCCTCATAATTCTTGTAAATTCCACTTTGAAGATAGGATATACCTGACCTCTCATGAAATGCAGAGCCTGCCAAACCCAAACCGCCCCGTGTTCGTGGTAAAACACCAACCTTGTACATCACGTTCTTTATGAACAAAGAAACCTGTAAAACATCCAACAACAGTACAGTCGGTAGAAACAGAGGTCATCATTATTTTAAAATTAGTTTATTCAACAATGGAAAGGGGAAATATTACTTATTTTGCACAACAGCTTAGGATCTGAGTAGTTTGCCTGTTATTTAAAAGAAAAAAACAATCAGGCTGTCGAAGAGCTTTCTAAGCAGTATCTAATCTGTGTAGCTTTGTGCCCTGATGTATAAACAACACAGATTTTTCCTAAAACCTGCCATGAAAACTATGTTGTCACAGAATCAAATAGCTTAAAAAAATTAAAATAGAATAATAAATAGATAAAATGAGTAATATTAAATAAAATAAAACAGAAAAAAAGTGGTTTGAAAAAACCCCCCAAATCAACCTCTGAACAAACAGCCTAAATTTATTTTTTCAAATCACCAATACTGACAGCAATAAATACTTGTGATTGGTGTCTCTGAGTACGGAAGATCCTGGTTAATTTCTACTTCTGGTCTTGAATTGTTTTTTTTCCCTCAAGTGTAAAATTTCAAACAGAGATCTTACTGCATGTCAAGTTACTTCTCCTATATTTAGTTATAAGAGTGTGTGGGAAGGAGGATGTGGGAGGAGCGGGGATAGCTGGGTGGCTTCAAACTGCTTTTGCATCACCCTTCTATGTGACAAAAAAAAAAAGCTTGAAATATTAGTCTCTACCCTCGCCATCTGAACTTCACCCCTCTCCCCCATTCGCTTCGCAGCCCACTGCCATCTGGCTTCCCTCCCATCGCTCCATTCAGACTGTTCTTATGAAGATCCTACCAATGTTTTCCCACTAGCCAAATCCAATGACCTATTTTCAGGCCCCTCTTCCTCGGCCTTTCTGCAGCATTGGACACGCGGTGCAGACCCGAGTTTCTGAACTCGGGTGTCTGCAGTGACCTGCATGGGCGAAGCTGGTCCCACGTAGCTGCCCGTGTGGCCGCAGAGAGAGCCCCAGGGGCCTGTCAAGCGGTGGCCCTGTGCCCTTCAAGGGGAGCCGCTGCTGCTCCGCTCTGGCTTGTACTTGGGCCATAGAGGAATATAGACATGGCGTTGTTAAACCTTTTAATTTTTTTCTTTAAAGAATAGCTTGGTTTTATGAGATTACTTTCAATTTTTAAATATTAGTTCAAACTTTTAAAATGCTAATGGGACAAGGAACATATCTGCAGACCCCCCAGGAGAAGCTTCTACCCCCGATGACCCTCCACTTCCCTTGGCTTCAGGGCCTACCTCTCTCTCTTTTCTGCCTGTTCATCTCTGCCTGGTTTTCACTCTTTTTTTTTTTTTCCCTTCCCCTCCTACCTGTTTTATGCAGGGGTTCCCTACTCTTCCTCCTTGTTCTTCTATTTTCTCAGCCTCGTGGGCAATGTCACAGGGCTGGCCTAGGGCTGGCCCCATGGTTTGTGGCAGTTGCACAGGGCCCCATATTCAGGAGGCTCCATGCTTGGTGGTTAATGCTATGCACCTAAATTTTTTATGGTGTCTTTGAACTTGGGTTTTGTGAGTGAAGTCTGATGGGCAATGGGACTGTGTCCTGGGGGCTTGGTGTCTCATTTTAAGAGTGATTCCTCCTCCCCTGCCTCCCTGGCAAGGGTTCTTGTCACTGGCTTCCTGAGCCTCGACCCTTGTACCCTGAGTCCTGCCTGTCTTCCCTGTAGACCCCCATCCTCCAAACGGCTGCTGCCCTCTGCCCTGGCAGGCAGCTGAGTGCAGGTTTCCGGAGGGCTGGGGTCACAACCAACAGCATCTCGGGGCAAGGCCTGGCAGTGATGGTTGTCCTTACCCCAGGCAGGCAGTCCTGCATCTCATTCCTGGGGCAAGTTGGCCAAGGCCAACCTCTGGCCACCCTTGAACCAAATATGTAGTGAGTTTTGGTGCAGAGGTTGCAATACCCTTGGAGTCGCCCATCTGCTCTGAGTTTGGACAGCTGGCCCGTGGAAAGGAGAAATGCTTGACTTGACTCCCCAGCTCCCTGCAGAGGTGTGATTCATTGGTCTGGGGGCTGGTTGGAGAGGAAACATAGCAGTCCAAGTACATCAGACTTTGCCAGTCCCAGGATCTGAACAGACTCTACAACTATGCTCAGAATCTCTGAGCCCACCTTGTGCCTAGGAGATCCTTTCCTTCCTCCTTCTGACTTCTCCAGTCTGGCTTGTATTCATTTCTTCTGACCAGCTTGACACCCTGCAGGACCAACCCATGAAATATGAATTGCATAATTTTAGTGATTCCACATAAAAGTTAATGTGTTGATACATACAATTCGAACGGGCATTGCATAATATAAAGATAAATGGTAAAGTTCATGCCAATTATTTAAAATTTTCATTTATTTTGAATTACATTAAATAGCTAATCAAAACAATCATGATATATTGTGAGACTATGAAAGAAAGGAACATACTTTTTATTTCAGTAACTTAGTAGATTCAAAAACTTTAATGGCACCTTTTCCTGCTTTTTGAACACGGAGGCGTGTTTTTATCTCTTACCAGACCTCACAAATCGTGTGTCTGGTCCTGCCCAGCTCCGCATTTGCAGTTGGCTGCATGTCTCCATCTTCAGCGTGGACCCCGTTCCTCCTCTTGGACCCATATTTCCAAGGGCGGAGGTGTTGCAAGCGACTCCGACTCAGCGTGTTCGAATCTGATTTCATCTCCAGTCTGTTTCCTCCTTTTTATTTCCTTTCTCTCTTAAAAAAATCACCCAGTCACTTCCTTGCAATAGAGTAGGTACTAATGATGGAAATCTTAGAAGTATTATTATCTCAGTCCTTCCTCTCAAGTTCCCATACCCAATTGGTCAACACGTTCTATTAGTTCTATTAAATACTCCAAGCCCTCTTGAATCTTCATGCCTCAGTATGATACATGCTGTCTGAAATACATGTTCAATATCTGTTTAAAACCGAGATCATATATTACCTCCTCCAGGAAGACTTTTTGTAATTGCCCAGGCAGAATTAGTCTTTTTTCCCCTTTGCAATCCAATTGCCTTCTGTCATGTAACTATTTGTTTATATATCTATCTCCCCTGCTGGCCTGTGAGAAATCAAAGACAGAATGTATTTTTTATCAATTTTTTATGTCTAGCATAGTATATTGGAGACTCTCAATGAATGATTAACTAGTACAGGAAAAATAAGACAGAATTTATGGGTACCAGAAGAAAAAGCAGATTATTGTAGAAGGTAAACCTATTTTCTAGGGATACCTGAGCCCAGAGGGACAGAAAATGAAGGCGGACCCCTTGTCTGGATCGTTAGAGGTTCATTTTAAGTACAGAATTGTCATGAAGGAAAAAAGAGGAAGAAGCAAGGAAAAATTCTTTGCTACTGGCAGAAACATGATACAGTGGAAATTAATGCTTTATAACATAATTTCTGTATTAAACTTTTTGGACAGTGTTAACATAACACTTCTTATTTTTAAAAATGCTTTGACATATTTAACAAAGTGTGAGTTCATACAGAAGTTGTAAATAATTAATGTATGTTGCTTGATGGGCATGGGGATAAACCCACACACGTGAAACCGTCGTCATGATCGGTGCCGTAAACTGATCATTACCTCCCAGTCTTCTCCTGCCCTCTTATTTATTATTACAATTACTTGATAAGGACACTTAACATAAGATCTGCCTTTTTAGCAAATTTGCAGTACACAATATAGTATAGTACAATCACAGGTGCCGTGCTGCCCAAGAGGTCTCCTGGCCTTATTCATCTTGAGTAACCAAAAAGTTTACCTTTAACTGATATCTCCCTGTTTCCCCTCCTCCACTCCCTGTGCCTGGACACCACCATTCTCCCCTCTCTGCTTCTAAGAGTTTGCCTATTTAATATTCATCATATGAGGGGTATCACGACACTTTGTAAAAGCTTCGTTCTTATTTAGTTAAAATCCACTCAGGGGAAAAAAATATCAATGCCATGTCCAGGTAAATTTATTCATGACTCCTTAAACTTTTTAGTAATACCATGCATATGAATAAGACTTCCCTACATTCACTACATGTTTCTCCTGGTGTCTTACAAACAACCCACCCTCCATCCAGGTATCAGACATTGGGGCAAAACACCTCAAGAATTCAGAGAAAGGCGATATGGTGTGAAAACGTTCTGCAGAAAGGGTAGCGGTAAAATGGTACTGACACCAGAGAGCACTAATACACTATACTATATTACATTTTTATCAACACTAAATATGCAATCTTGGATCAGGTCTACTGTTGACCTAAACATTAAACATTAGTACTAGCAGAACAAGGGGTTCTTTAAAGTTAAAAACAGAACCATAAAATTCTAATTAAAGTCAGCACAGGTATAACTTGCAACTGTCTTAATAATGCAGCAGGTTATTTTAGGTCAATCAGTACTTGCGTTTAATCTAGGAAGTGAGGCTATCTCCCTCTTTTCATGCAGAACAGCAAGCATTAAAATGTTTTGGGCTGGAGGCTTGGTAAAGCTTAGAACTCACTAGCAATTCCTGAATAAAGTCTTCATAGCTTGATTCCACTATTTCAGAGTGTCTAGAGCAAATCATCTGGGTGACTATTAACAATGCCAGTATCCCAAGTATGCCCTATCCCATAACGCCCATTACAAAATAGAAATCAATGAATAATAGATCTTGGCATCATGAGGCATCAAACTCATGATGTATGTGTGCATCTGTGTGTGTGTGAGCACTTTAATGTTGAACCACTTGGAAAGTCCTTAGAATGCTACATTTTAATTGGAAAGATCTAAACCTAAAAGCTTATTTCTGCCTAATAAACAATGTGGTTGGACAGATGAAAGAAAGCCACAGTAATGTACACCCACAGGAGCAGATATGGGTGGGAGATATTCTTTGGGAAAGCTGGTGGTTTATTATTGTAAAGTAAGAGAAAGCAGTAACAATGGAAACAAGGCTTCTGAGAATTTGATAAGCAGTGTTCATTCTGTGGCTGCCAGGAAGCTCAAAGCTAAATACACTGCAAGATTTTAGTTCTCATATAGGAACACAAACCTATAGAACCACTTACTCTTTCACTTCAGTTTTTATTTCTCCGTCCTATCAAAGTGATGGTTCTATACATAGAAGTGGAGAATAAAACAGGAGCATCAGTTCTGAATTCGTGATATGGTTAGTTTGAAATGTTTTGGTACATGCAGGCACAAAATACAGCAAGCACTTATATGAGTATATATGACAGAGTGAATCAGAGCACACTGCTGTTCTCCGCTACACTTACTCTTTGATAATGTCATCCAATCACGTGGCTTTAAATGCCATCCTACTTTAGTGATTTCAAAATTCACTTCTCCAGATCAGAGCTATTTTTTAAAAAGATGTTATTTACTTATTTTAGGCAGAGGAGAAGGGAGGACGAAGAGAGGGAGAGAAACATCAGTGTGTGGTTGCTTCTCATGCTGCCCCTACTGGGGACCTGGCCTGCAATCCAGGCATGTGCCCCAACTGGGAATTGAACCAGCGACCGTTTGGTTTGAGCGCACACTGTTGCTCAATCCACTGAGCCACACCAGCCCAGGTCAGATCAGAGCTATTTTGAGGATCTCAGACTTACACTGTGATATCTCTACTTGGTTACCTGATTAGCATCTCCAATTCACATGAGTAAAAATCAAGTTCCTGTTACTCTCCTCCAAATCTGCTTCTTTCTACAGTCCCCACCTATCATGAGAAAGGGAGTATCCTTGAAAGGAGCCACGGAGGCATGTTTGTGTCTTTCCACAATGCCAGGTTTATCAGGGGAGGCCTCCCCAATAAGCCAATAGAGTCACAGGCAGGTTACACACAGAAAGGGGGAGCTTAGCCAATAGACACGGAGCAAACACCCGGCCCAAAGTCCTGGTCACTGCCTGCATCCACAGGTGGAGAGGCAGGGGAAGGTCTCAAGCCAGGCAGCTGCAGTGGCGGCACACGCCCAGTGGGGTGGGAGGCTGGTAGGACTGAGAGCATGTCCCGTGGCACAGCCAGGCTCCAGCGCTGGGTGGTTGGAGTTCTGAGTTCTGATAGTCCACGAAGCGGCAAAGTTTCTGCTCACATCCACGTTCAGATGGAGTCCTTATCCAAGTGTCCAGACTTGTGGTTCTGGGTGTCCCATGCCCCTCCTAAGGGCCTTCTCACTGTGCCCCATTACCTCAGTCTTGACATAGCACTTGACGTAAACACCATGGTTGACAGTGACTCCGTACTGGATTGTCAAAGATGTCCAAAAAGTCCACGTTGCCTGCACCCTGTGTGCTGTCTTCAATGACTGAGGTTCTTCCTTGCATTCTTACATCTAATCACTCAGCAGATCCTGTGGATCCTGCCATTTCTCACCACTTCTACAGCTACTACTCCGGTCCAAGCAACCATTAAGTCTTGCCTGGGCTGCTGCAATGCCTCTTAACTGGTTTCCCTGCTTTTCCCATGCACTCCAAAGTTTATTCTTGATACATCTGCGGGAGATCATATAAATTCTCTCCTTAAAAACCCCCAAACAGCCCCGCTTTCTAGGAGTGAAAAGCCATATAATGACCAACAGGGTCCTGCCTGATCTCCACCACCTCTCTGACCTCATTTCCTCGTGTTTTCTTCATTCCATCTGCAGAAGCCTCCTCACGCCTACTGCCTCAGGCTTTAGAATTTGCGTTTTCTTCTGCTTGGAATGTTGCCCCAGGCTTTGGCTTTTGCTCTTGCTCTTCCTTCTGCCTGGAATGTTCTTTCAACAAATACCTACAATGGTTGCTCCTACTCTCATCTCCCTCAGCTCTTCGGACAGTCCTCTTCTCAGTGGGGCCTTCCTCAACCCTGAGACTTAAAAAACTGCAACCCTCACACCGCAGACACATTTTAACTTCCTTGCCAACATCCATTTTCTCCACACCTCTTATGACTACCTAAAATACTACATACTGTCTGTACTTACAGTATTGTCAGTCTCGCCCACCATATTGCAAGTAGCACAGTGACTGGCATTGGCAACTGATGGATAACATATATGCTAAGCAAAATAACGCCCTTTGTGAATAAAAGAGCCTTATTACCACACAGAAAAATTATGATGTGCTTGCTGTTGGACTGACTTTGAGTCCATATCACATCAAGTTTAAATCCTAAACCACTTTCCAGGTTTTAGGGTCACTCAACACACTTATAGCCTCAACTTTTAATTGGTTTTAAGGGAGAGTGAAATTTTCATTATTTTAATAGCCAAGGTTGATTGGTTCCAGAAGCTTCCTTTTTTTTGTGTGAAATATAAATGATATTTCAAACTTTGTGTAAGGTGTATAAGACTGTGAACCTAAGATACCGAATTTTCTGTAACTGACATACTTTAGATCATTCAACCATTCGTTTAACTAATCCTTCTCTGCAATTATATGGATATTTACTTTGGACCACTTGTATGGGTGGTGAAGTCTATATATTTGTTTCTTGCTATGGTAAGTCCTATTTCTTTTATTTGTACCAGTTTAGTAAGTGAAGAAAAGCCGGGGAGGGTGCATTTAGGGAATGTGCGAATAATCTCATGACTTGAAATTCAATCCACGTGCTGATGACTCCTAAATTTAAGTCTCCAGCCTGGGCTTTTCCTCTGAACTCAAGAAGCGTATATGCAACTGCTCGCTGATGCTTCCACTTGGATGCCTAACTGAATCTCAGATTAAGCCCATCCAAAACTGACTTTCTAATCTTGTCCCTATCTCTTCCCAGCCTGTCTTCTCATACCTCTCCCACCCTGGTTGATAACAACTCCATTCTTCTAGTTGCTTAAGGCAAAACTTGCAGCATTCTCCTTGCCTTTCTTCTCACACACTGTGTTGGGTTGGGCCATAAAGCCTGTTGATTCTACTTTCAAAATTTACCAAGGATTCCACTTTTTACCATCACTTCTGCCACTATTCTGGCCCAAACTGCCACCATTTCTTGTCTGGATTGTTTCAGAAGCTTCCCAACTGTTGTCACTGCTCCTGCTGTGAGGCAGCTAGAATGACCTATGGAAACATGTGTCCCATGACATCAGAGTACTCAAAACCTCCCACTGGTTTCTAAACACATTCAGAAGAAAAAGCTAAACTTCTTACTATGACCTGATAGCCCCTGCATTTCCTGGCCCCTATTACTTCTCGTACATCTTCTACTGTTCTCTCCCTTAGTCTGTTCTAGCCAGGCTTTTACCTCTTTGTTATTCCTGGAACCAGCCACACACACACACAGCATTTCTCCAAACCTTTCCGCAGGCTGAGGTCCTCTTGCGCAGTTATCTGTGTGATTATCTCACTTTGTTCAGTACTTTACTCAAAGCCACCTTCCTCCTCTTTGCTTTTTTCCCCCATTAGCAATCTAGCACATGATTTATTTTACTTATTTACCTCAAAGGGTGTAATTTTATGAGGTATCTTTTCTTTGTCTTTATTGTCGCACAGTAAATTTTGGCCGAATAGCACTAATTTGTCTTGGTTAGAGAGATAACTTTAAACTCTCTTCCTCCTTTTGGATGTGCAATAATACTATGAAAATGTGCTCCTTTATAATCTGAGCCTCCACGTTGCCAGGCTGTCTGTTTTCCTTCCTTTTCTCTTCTTCTGACAGAAGGCTTGTTTCCAAACTCTCCTTTATTCATTTCATTCACCTAACTGCAAACACATTCCGGAATACCTTTGTGTAAATATTAAAACATTTAGACAGACAACACACCTCATTTCACCAGTTCCTGGCAGCTGCATTATGTGAAGTATGAGATCATTCATAAACTCACTTGATATTAATTTTTTTAGGCAACAACTTCATGAATCAAACTGTTTCCTTAGGATGATTTAACCCCATTTGATGGCGACAGGTATTAATAAATGACAAATCAATCCTGGACATAGAGATTATTTTATTCATCTTGGATCCTAGCACCTAATATGGTATCCGCCTCCTGACAGGCATTTACTATTTGAAAACACGAAGGACTTCTCTTAGCTCACAATGCCTTTCAAGTCTTGGTCCTCCTATGCCTATGTCATTACTATTATGTTGAGACTAATTTACGTACCTTCTCAAGTTTGCCTGGCCATAGTTTTTGTTCGATGCTAGTGTTACCATCCAGGAACATTACTGCAGTGTAATAACATCCTGCCAGATCGCAGAAGGGTTATTTCAATCTTTGTTGGAGGGAGGTTTGTTGAGCTCCATGGCTGCTCTGTGTGGCAGTGGCTGAGATGTCGTGACTTGTTCCAGATCCCTCAGGTTGCTTTTGGGCATGACTTAATAATGCCTTGCTTAATGCCTTGAATCCCTAGCTTTTTAAAAAAAATCTTTCTGGGGCTTCTCTGTTTCCACAGAGGTGGTAGACACTGCTGGAAGCTGCAGGCTGCAGGTGGACAGTTGGGAAGTGCTGTTGGCTCCCTTGCACTTGCTGGCTCAGCTCATGCATGCTTAATGCCACTGCTGTTGAGGGATCTGGCTTCCCTGGCAGCTGCCTGAAAAGGCAGGTGGCATGATTCAAAAGTCTGGGGGAGTTCATGTCTCCTGCAGTAACCTTTCACTGATGGGAGCCAGGTCTCCTACCTTTCTCTGTTCCCAATCTCATTCCCAAAAGCCACGATCTCCCAAGTCCTTTATGGAGACATCACCTGAGACTGAGCAGCCAGCACTCTTTGTTGCAAGTGGAGGCCAGCTCAGTTGTTCATCTCCTTGATTTTTTTCTGCCTCCTTCCCTCCCTCATTTCTTCTTTCCTCTCACTTGTGCTTCCCTGGGGTCTTACTTTCTAAGGAATTATTGTTATACAAGCCTTTATCTCAGGTCCCGTTTTCTTGCGAACCTAGATTAAAATATCACCATTGACTGTCCCCTCGGACATAAGGCTCTGTGAAGATTTTTATGTCCTTATTTTTGTTGTATGGGCCCTTATATATTTTTCTTGTGTTCTTTCTTTCCACTTTCCTCTTGTGGATTATGTGACTGAAAAAAGATCTTGTACTTAACACCATCAAGGGCTTAGATAATAATTACTATGTACTGGAAACTTCTATAATTGTTTTTAGCTCAAAATAACCCTGTCTAGGTATTGATAACACTGCCTTTTACAGAAGGGGAAACTGAGGTTAATGTGTTTAGTAACCTGGCCAAAGTCACACGGTTAGTAAATGAGTATATGAACTTCAGAATCCATATTACTTTTTAAAAAATTTATTGTTTATCATTGTGGCATTGGTTAATAAGTAACATAGTTTCAAGTGTATAATTTTATAATACTTCATCTTTATATTGCATTGTGTGTTCACCACCAAAAGTCAAGTCTCCTTCCATCACTATTTGACCTCCTTCACTCTCTTCTACTGCCCACCTACTTTTCCCTCTGGTAACCACCATACTGTTCTCTGTGTATAAGAGTTTTTTTTGTTTGTCTTCTTTATTGTATCCCGCTTTATATCCCACATATGAGTGAAATCACATGGTTCTTCACTTTTTCCACCTATTTTGCTTAGTGTGATATTCTCAAGATCCATCTATGCTGTCATAAATGACATTATTTCACCTTTTCTTATGGATTAGTAGTATTTTATTGTATATATGTACCACATCTTCTTTATTCCATCATCTATGGAAGGACACCTAGATTGTTTCCATGTCTTGGCCACTGTGAATAATGCTGCAATGAACATAGGGGTGCATATATATATTTTTCTTTAAAAATAAAAGTTTACAAATTTTCAGGTAGATACTCAAAAGAAGGATTTCTAGGTCATATGGTAACTCTATTCCTAATTTTTTGAGGAACCTCCATGCTATATTAATGACCAAAATGGCTGTATCAATTTATAATACATTCCCACTAGAGGTGGATGAGGGCTCCTTTTTCGCTACAACCTCTCCAACACTTGTTGCTTCTTGTCTTTGTTGATAATAGCCATTCTAACAGGTATGAGGTGGTACCTTATTGTGGTTTTTATATGTATTTTCCTAATAGCTAGTGAAGAACAATTTTTCATATAGCTGTTGGCCATTTGTATGTCTTCTTGGGAGAAGTGTCTCTGCCCATTTTTTAATTGGATTTTTTTGTTGTTGTTGAATTGTATGAGTTCTTCATATATTTTTGATATTGGACCCTCATCAAGGGAATTGTTAGCAAATTATCTCCCCCATTCAGTCAGTTGTTATTTCATTTTGTTGATGTTTTCTTTTGCTGTGCAGAAATTTTTAGTTCCATTTGTTTACTTTTGTTTTTACTTCCCTTGCCTTTGAGGTCAAATTCATAAAATCCCCTCTAAGACCAAGATCCATTAAGGTTAGTACCTAAATTTTCTTCTATGTATTGTATTGCTTCAGGTCTTGTATTTACATCTTTGATTCATTTTGAGTTAATTTTTGTGTATGATGACAAATAGCAGTCTAGTCTAGTTTCATGCTTTTGCATGTGACTTTCCAATTTTCTTAGTCCCATTTATTGAAGATTTCTTTTTTGTATGTTTTTGGCTCCTTTGTTGAAAATTATTTGACTGTATATAGTAGGTTTATTTCTGGGATCTCAGTTCTCTTCCATTGGTCTGTGTGTGTGTTCTTTTGCCAACATCATGCTGTTTGATTAGTGTCACATGTAGTATAATTTCAAGTCAGGGAGTGTGATACCTCCAAACTTGTTCTTTTTTTTCTTCAGGATTCCTTTGGCTTTTCAGGGTCTCTCGTGGTTCCATACAAATTTGATAATATCTTGTTCTCTTTCTTTAAAAAATGCCACTGGAATTTTGATGGGGATTGCCTTAAGTCTGTGTATTGCTTTGGGTAATATGGCCATTTTACCTATGCTGAGAATCCATATTCTTAAAGACCTCATTCCTCACATAAGCCTCCAGTAAAGACCTGGCTTTCCTGGAACCAAGAGAGAGGAGCTCTTCTTTTTATGCAAAGTTTAGATTCCAAATGGCTGTACTTAGGGCCATTTTTCATTAAGACTTAACAAGAAGGGGTTTCAGCTTGTAGTCTCTGGATGAATTTTCCACAAAAGAAGAGGGAGGTGGGCAACCCTTTGAAACTTTGAAACAGGTCTACTTTTCTCCTCCTTGCTCATATATGTTCTATGCTATCTTTTTCTAAAATACATGCTTTGTGTACTTTGAAATTGAGGGTGTGTAATTCCCTCCTAGGTCATTTCTTCAAGTGTTGTAAGGAACCTGTTAGCGACTTTTTGCCCCATAGCTCACAGACATTATGAACATTCAGTGCTTGTGGTGCATGAAACTGCCCTTCTCCAGAAACATGTATTTTACCATCCTAGCCTTCATTCTAGAACAAACATTTGGTCTTATGTGACTTAATATTAGGTTAAGTAGGCATCTGACTTAGCAATTTAGTCTCTTTCGTCATACTTAAAAACTTTTTCATTCCATCAATCACTTTTTCAATCTCTTGTTGTCAAGAGCATAGGCGTACCGTATCACGTTTTACCTGTTTGCCTTTCGTGCTCACAACTGTCATTACTCTCCAAGGAGTCATCTTTGTGCAAATGAGCAGTTCTCATTTTCTTGTGATTTTCAATAGTGAGTATCTCTCTCCTTTTGTTTTCATCCCAGTGTTACCCAGTTCACAGAAACTGTCAGTACTCCTACTACTTCAGCGCTTATTACACAGAACACCTCAAATTAAGCAGTCACGGAGCAAACATCATCTTTGATAGAAAAGACCCCACAAGCCCACTGACTCACTTAACTTTGGTGGGCAAAGTTGATTTTCTTTTGTTGTTTTGTGGCTTTCAAAAAACTATGTAAAGAAGTTGAAAATTTTTAATGAGTTTTTGATTTCCTACCGCGGATGTAGGACACCTTTCAAAAGACTTCCTCAATGCACTGAAAGATGGGAAGATGAGGTTTACCACCTTCACTGAACTAGTTGAGGAAAGTCCCATGCCTTATTGGCTTTAGGGAGAAAGAATCTTGCTAATGAGTTACTCCCACTGTGTCATTTTTCTTTTCTTAGTGCTTTCATTCAACAGTTTAAGGGCCATTTTTATTTGCCGAGGCTTCATTCACTGTTTGGATCCTGGGGCCGATCACATCACTCGGAGATGTTTCCCAAGTTCTTTGGACCTCAATCCCCTTGCCAGCTTGTGTGGGAGTTGGAGGAAAAACAAAGTGGTTGGCACTCAACGCGACTTCCACCAAAAAGAGCTCTGTGCATTTCTCCGAGAGGCTTAACCGTGATGAGCAAATGAAACCGGCTCCTTCTCGGACGGCGCTCAGCCACCCCCGATATTCCAGAGGCGCGGAGTGCAAGCCAAGAAATCCCACTTGCAACCCGCCCTTTGAGTCAAAGGCAGGTCGGAGAAGCCAGTGAGCGGGCGTGCGGGCGGGCGACACTCGGGAAGAAGCCCCTCTCGGTTAACCACAGCCGGAATTCCCCACTCCACTGGCTCCATCCCATCTCTTCTCACGCCCACCCACAGCCCGCCGCGTCCGCCCGCGCAGGGACGTCACCGCGGGGCCGTCCCGAGGCCCCTTGGCCCCGCTTCGGGGCGCCCTGACGCCCCGCCCCTGAAGTGGAAGCCGGAAGTCGGGTGCGACGCCTCGCGGGGCGTCCCAGAACAGCGGAAGCCTGAGAGCAGGCGCACCTGCAGGAAGGCGGCGGGGGACAGTGGGCATGCGCACGGCTGTTGAGCGGCGCAGGCGCTCTGCTGGCCTGGCCCGCCGGAGGTGATCCGGTTCTCCTGGTTGGAGTGGGTGGTGCGTCGTGGGCTGTTCTGGCTTGCAGGGAGAAGGAGGAGAAGGAGATGGGGAGGGACCCCGACTCTTGCGAATGATGGGTTTGCTTTTGGGATAGAGAGGAGCTGAGTGGACGGATCCCGTTGTGCATCTGTGCTGGCTGTGCCCCCTGGAGTAGGGGAATTATCTGTCGGGAGATAAAACAAAACCACCACTATAAATGCTATGAGCTTATTCTAAGCCTGGAACACTTGCAGTACACGCCCAGAGCCTGGGACCAATTCTCCCTGCGGGGATGACAACGTACCTGTGTGCCAGACACTGCCTTGCCAACAACCTTGTGGGGCATTATTACAAGACCCCTAATTTACCCTCTGGAAACTGAGTACAGATTAATTTGTCTACCTGTCACACAGCTGAAAAGGGGTGGAGTTGCCATTTCCACCAGATTTGTCTGATTCCAAAACTCAGAGCTGTCCACCAGACGCTTGGAAATCATGAACGAGTGAAAATCAGACAGTAAAGACATTCTGCAAGTAAATGGCAAATCGTGAACTTCAGACATTAAGGGGTATAAACTAGGCTGGAAGAGACAGGTGGGGCAAGAAAAGGGGGTAGATTTTGAGTGGTATTTTGCAAGAGAAAAGGAGAAAAGAAAGGTTTTGGGAAGCAAGGAAAGGAAAGCAAAGTCTTGGAAGTGGGAGAGGAAACCTGAGAAAAAAGAGGAGTGTTTACCTTAAGGCAATCTTTTCTGTTCGGCTTGCAAATAGATGATCTGTAATTCCAGAGATAGGCTTGTCTTCCAAAGCAATAGACTTTCTCTTTTCTGCACTAAAGTATATGCTAGACGCACAGTGATACCTCTCGCTGATCAGCAAGAAGACACATTTCTACATATTTCACAGTCGGAAACTTCTGTACCGGTGAGAAAGATGAAACGGGTTGGAGAATTTATTGCTGGACACTGGCTTGCCAGAGAGAGCTTTCTTTGCTTGCATCTTCCCTGTCTTCTTTGTGGCTACAGTGATGAGAGGAATAAACACTTAACCCCAAATCCATTATCTGTCAGTGTCAGCATCCTCCCTATCTTTCAAAGAAAGAAAGGAAAAAACCCACATCATGTTTGTTTATAAAAGGTTGGCCTCTGTTGTTGGTTAATGTGTTCATGGTTTTATGCTGCTTTTACTGCTCTAACACAGCTTATGTACCCAATTTAGCAACCTTGTATTGGCCTCTAATTGTTTAATAGGTGTAAATTATCTCCTAAGCAAGGCAAGATTCCCCAGACAGGGGCTATGTTCTCTATCTTATATCCATGAGTACTGATTTAAATGATTTTTTCAAGTGTCTCTTTTTTACCCTGTTGAATCCTCACTACTCAGTAACCTGCTTGTAACATACTAGGCACTCAGTAAATATTAAATGAATGAAAAGATGTCTTCTGGAGACATTATTTGTTATTTTCCCGGTTCTCTAGCAGAATTATGCCCTTTTTGGTGGACATTCAGAAAAGGTGTGTCCTAATTGCTGTGCCTCTTAGCAGGGGAAACATAATCTCCCTGTTGCCCTATAAAGAATTGCCACCTGAACATCATGTCCCCAAGAAGTCTGTCAGGAAATAATAGTTGATAGACTAGCCTCAAAGAACTTCTTGATTCTTCTCTGAACTGTGCATGACACTTCCACAATGGTGCTTCATTCGAGGTTGGTGAAGGCAAGTCAAGTCTGAACCATCTTCTGCCAACGTATTCAGCTGACAGCAAAGACTCCATGGGGTGACGGGTGGGGGAAGGGGTCTAGAGCGGTGATGAATTCAGGTACTGTTTGAACATAGGGGTGCTAGATGCTAAAGCAAATTTCTTTCAATATTTACATTTAGTGTTGTTAAATCTCTGTCTCCCACTAATTAGTTGTGTGTGTGTTGCAAGTTATTTCACATTTCTGAGCCTTAGTTTCCTGCTTTGTAAATGGATTTGATAAGGATAACACCACCTAACCGTAAGTTATAATGTGTAAATTTGTAAAGCGCCGCACAGTGGCAAGCGTTTTAAGTGTTGACATGTAAATAAAACGCCAGTCTAGGCTAACCTCCACTTCTACATTGCTAGCCTCCTGGAAGCCCCACCTTTACTGAAGTTAAGTTTTATAGCTGTTTCCAATTACGAGGTTTCCCCCGACCCAAGCAATTATTTTTGCTGCGGTCTACAGGGCTAGAAATCGCCCAAACGATTCGGGGATGTCCGTGGTATTCCAGCCGTCTCCTTAGTGCCTGTGCTCCCCCCCGCAATCCCGGGAGGGGCGTGAAGGGGACAGGCGACACGCCCGTGTTCCCTCCCACCTCGCCACCTTTGCAGCTCAGCTAAATAGCTAGAAACAACTCCCGGCCCTCCAATCCTCCCGGGAACGCCCTCGGGGGCGGGGCTGAGCCGCCACGCAGGCGCAGTGCAGCAGCGTCGCGCCTGCGCGGAGGAGGGACTGAAGGAGGCGGGGGATTGGTATGCGAGCGAGTGTGTGAGGGGTGGAGGCGACCGGGCCGACGGTGGTACTACGACAGGCGCGGGGCGGAGGGGGCGGAGGGGATGCGCCGCGGCGGCCGCGGCTCGGGCTCTGGTGCTGGTGTTTGCAGGCGCCGGAGCAGCGAATCCCGGTCTCATTGCCGCAGCAGCGCTGGTGTCGCGCGCGGCTGAAGACGCTCTACCTCTCTGCTCCTCACTTTTTTTTTTTTTTTTAAATAACCGGAACCAATGAACGCAGCTGGGACCCGGGCTCCGGAGTCTGCCGGTGCCGAGGGAACCAGGCTGGCGTCCGGCAGGAGCTCGCGTCCGAGGTGGCGGGGGCCGCCCGAGGAGTTGCAGGCGGCGGCGCCTCGCGGAGCGAGCGAGTGGCGGGCGGCCGGGGCACCGGCGCGATTTCTCCCCGCTCCTCCTCCGAGCCTTCATCCCGCCACGACGCCCGGTCTGGCCTCGGTCAGGCTGCTGCGGCGGCACTGGGCTGCGCTGCTGCTGCTCGCGCTGCTGGCTGCCGGCGCGGCGGACGGATGCGAGCTGGTGCCCAGGAACCTCCGTGGGAGGCGGGCGTCGGGCTCTGCCGCGGCAGCCGCCTCCTCTCCCACTTCGGCGGCGGGCGAGAGCCCCGCGCTCTTGACAGGTGAGAGCAGGGTAGGGGGCGGCGGGCGGGGCTCTGTGGGGCTCTGCGGGACCCCATCCCCGGGAGGGGTCCCTGCCCAAGTGGGGCGCCCTCTATTCCAAGGCCCCGGCCGGTGGAGCGATGCCGAGCCGGGCGCCCAGTGTCCTGACCGCCGCTTTGTCGCGGTCCCCTCACTCCGGACGCCTTCCCATTTACCCCCCTCCCCCACCTCGGCACCCCACTTTCGACAGAGCCTCTCGACGGCGCTCGCCTCTCCGCCCTTTAGTCGGGCTCCCCAGTGTTCTACGCTGAGCTATGCGGAGGTTCTCTTCTGTGCTGCAGAAGAGCCAGCAGGGTCTGCAGGGTATTGGGTTGATTTTTTTTTTTTTAAGCTGCTAGAAAAAGTCAGCATCGGCAATGCGGTATTGAGTCGGCCTCTGATGCTGCTTTTGCAAAGGCAACTGGCAGCGAGTTTTCAGGTTCAAAGCCTCACTGAGCAGTGTCCCAGGGGAGGGTGCTAAAATATTCTTTGAGAGCCTTAATACCTAGTGGTATTAGTGGTTCCGCATTAGTATGAGGAAACCTCTAAGTCTGGTGTGTATTTTGAGCGGTGGGAGGAAAACCGTTTTTTTAAACGATGGAAAGTATTTATTTGCTGGTGGGAGCATCAGTGGGTGACAAAGGGTGCGGAAAGCTCAGCAGGTAACAAGAAACGTACCTAAAATCTACGAAATGCACGAGATTCGGGACTTGTATTTGAGCAGCACAGTTCTGATAGACTGCACCAGAACCTTTTTAATATAGAACGTTCTCGAAATTATTGAAAAGTTCAAAATATGTTTGGTAAGTTTAGGAAGAAAACTGAATCTTTTTCAAGCCTTCCAGGGTCATGTACAACTAATGTATTGTGAATTAAGTAATGATGTACGGATCTTAAAATGATTTCTTCTGCAGAAGTAGTGGACCTAATGTTTATCTTTCGTATTTTATTTTTAATAGTAATCTGTAGGTTTTCTACATTAATTGCCACACCAAAAAGGAGAAAGTAAAACAGAACAAGATGGTGCATTGTTAACCGAAGTGATAGTCCAGCAGGCATCTGAAAGTTGCTAACAGCTGCTCGGGGAAGCGTGCAGGAGCTATATTCTTGAGAGCAAAGCAGCTATTCTGTGACAGGATGTTTACTATTCTAGAGAGGAGGGCCTCGGTACACTTCACCAGGTCTTTGGGGGTTGTATAAAACATAATGATCAGAATATTTAACTTACTCTATCCCGAAACATCTCAAACCCTTTTGAATGGAACTTGAAACATCAAACCTATCACTGGGTAATTTGGATAAAATTATTACAGAGTGATTAATATTAGGAGTATAGTATAGTTTGAGTGAGAGGATGGGTTTGAGAGTCTTATTCTGGAATACTCTTTATTCTCCAAATAGAAGTGTGGTGAAGAATAGTGATTGTTAGGAAAGTAGCTTGATAAAATACATGAAGGTTTAATGCCTTGTGCAAGAGAGGGGAGGGAGTAGAAATATTTGAGCTGGAGTGCAGCTCTTGGTTTCTTGAGCAGAAAAATTAGATTAAAAAATACTAGCTAAAGTTTTTATCAACATGTGGTTGGTAGAAGGGCACATGATTCAGAAAACTTAGTATTTATTAACCACTAACAGTATATATTGTATACTATGTAGATTATATCAAGAAAATTACTTCAAAAGGAATTTTATTTTAATAAACTTTATAATCCTTCCTTTTGAAGACTTAACTTTCTGAGATATTTGGACATTGTGAAAAAGGAAGGCTGATTTTTACTGGATAAGAAGTCTGATATTGTGCTGCAGTGCTTTAAAGTAAGTTTACTAAAATGGTATTAACTCTGGAATTTATTTCTAATGTTCTTGTTCTTTTTGATAGAATATAGGGTTTTTTTTATAATATTTTCTCCTATTCCACAGATTAACTTTATTTATTTTTAGAGAGGGAAGGGAGGGAGAAAGAGAAAGAGAGAAACACCAATGTGCAGTTGCTGGGGGCCGTGGCCTGCAACCCAGGCATGTGCCCCGACTGGGAATCGAACCTGCGACGCTTGGTTTGCAGCCCGCGCTTAATCCACTGAGTCACGCCAGCCAGGCAGAATATAGGTTTTTAGCAAGTTAAATGTGTCCATTTAAAGTTTAAGATAATCAAACTACATGATATACAAGTTAAATTGTGGTCAGTTTAGTAAGTTTATGTAAATATAGTTAATAGCACTGGTATCTGGAAAAAGGTAGATTGAACATCTTTGATAAAGTGAGAGCATATTAAAAATTTCTTTGAACTGTATGGTTTATATAGGGTTCCTTCCTATTCTTCTGATTGTATGAATAGGGCTTTCTTTTATGGTTTCCATTGGTAAAATGTTGTGCTAAACCCAGAACATAGTTATTGCTGTTGCACACTTCAGGAAGCCAGCCCATAGGCTGAACTTAGGCATGTTAATGGATAGAAATGAAGTAGAGAGCATCAGTAATAAAACTAAGCTTCATGTGAATTTTGAAGTTGAAAAATTATTGAAAGAATTCTGAGAGAATTGTTATTTTTACATGCATGTCTGCATGTTAAAGTTGTCATTTAGCTGTGATTATCCTGAATAGCTCTGAAAGTGACAGACAAAATCACTTTTATCTTCTCTGTTCCTCTGCTGATTGGTATTTTTAATACTGACCTTCATAAACTTCATTAGAGCTTGCCTCTTACTAATAAGATTTAGAAAACATTCTTTTCCCCGAAGTTACACTTCACAAGCATTTTACTTGAGACATTTGGTGTGTTTTAAGACTAAATTGCCTTAAGTGATCTATTGCATAGTTTTTTTTTTTTTTTAAGATTTTATTTATTTATTTTTAGACAGGGGAAGGGAGGGAGAAAGAGAGAGAGAGAAACATCAATGTGCAGTTGCCTCTCGTGTGGCCCCCGCTGAGGACCTGGCCTGCAACCCAAGCATGTGCCCTGACTGGGAATCGAACCTGCGACGTGACTCTTTGGTTCACAGCCTGTGCTCAGTCCACTGAGTTACACCAGCCTGGCTATTGCATAGTTTTGAGCAAGCAAATGTTCTTATAGAGAGACTATGACAGATCATCAAAATAAACAACTGTTGTCATAATGAATGTTTATATTTTCTTTTTTATATTACCTTTTCAAGATTCAGTGTACAAATATTTTGATAAGGTGAAACCAATATTTATAATACTGTGTAGTAAGGGCTTACATTATATGCATTAGGACTCTGTCTTTGGAAGTAATTGAAGTTTAAAGCAGATAAGGAATTGGTAACTGAGAGCTTGTTGATTGTGTTGCAAAGTAGTACTTTAATAACTTAAAACGCTACTGTATTTTTTTTTTTTTGCCTAACAGATTTAGACTCATTGAGTTGATCCTAGTTGGGAGTGATTGATCTCATCAGATAATGGTCCCTGAGAAGTAGTTGCTGAAAGGACAATGAATATGTGCGCCTGTGCGCGTGCACACACACACACGCACACACACACAAATACACAAATATATTGCATATACAGAACATAATCTTTATTGCAAAATAAACAGAATAATTTAAATTAAAAATTCTTATGGAGTTACTTGTTTCATAATTTTGTAAAACAGATTTGAACTTTGGAAATACTTGTTTCTACCATTTTTTAAATGAACGGATGCAACCTTTTTTAGTTTCTAATAAAAGTTTTATATTAACTATGATTTCACTATTTTAAAAACATTTTAAAACATGTTTTTTGGAAGTACTAAATTTTCAATAAAAATTAAAAATAATTTTTCTTAGTTTGAAAGAAGTTGAGAAGAGCCACTTTACTCGCTAGTGCTAAGCACACCTGTGTCCGGGGGTTTCATTAATGTGGGTGAATGAATCTCACATGAGCATTATTGTGACTGGAAGAATTTTAAGCATCACTTTTAATGATCTCATGTTGCACCCTAATAACATTTACTCAGCAAATGTTCTCATTTTTTTATTAATAGTTTTTTGAGTGCAGTTTGTATATGTTGGGTTGAGGAATATATTACAGTGAATTTATTTGTTAATGTTTTCAGTGTGACAATAGTTAAACTCAATGTAGTTCGTAGAGTACTAGTCAAGCTGTTTTTCTTCCTTTTGTGAAGTTGCTCTTTCTGACTTTAGCTTATGATTTCCTGAAGCTGCCTTTGGATGGCTGGGTTTCCTGCTGTATCCTCTTTTTCCTTCCCTGTTAACATTATCAGTCCCTTCATCAGTCTTCGGGCCTTTGCTGCAGGTTTTTTTGTTTGCTTTTGTGTTTGTCTTTGTTTTGCTGAGGATTAAATAATCTACTCATCCATTTTTATCTAGTCTATTGTGAACATTTGAGAATTAATAGTAGTCTTGGTCTAGAAACATCGCAGCCCTTGAGAGTCTTCTTGAGAATACATGGCAGAACTGCTTTGTTTCTGGTGGGAATCCCCAGGCACAGGAGAAACTCAGGGGGCCTGTAGAAAAGTGGGTTCAGAATGTAGTGTGACTTTAACAGGAGGAGGATCCACATGGTAATTCTTTAATTTGCTAAAGGCTTGTTTTGGATACTTGCTAATGTTTTTAGATTAGTTAGGACTTTTAAGTAGCTCTGTCAGTTATTTTGGATATTGGCCTAGTCATGATAGTAATACAGTGTAGAACAGTGTTAGAATGATAGTTTGGGATCTGCATTTATGTATATGGTAGCTAACACATAAACTGGTTAAACTAATGTTAAAATTAACAGTTAGTAATATAAGTGAGCCATTTTTGATATTTGCTAGAATTTGGACCTTAAGATTTGCCTAGGGGATTAATTCTGAATTGATCAGATTTCATCAATGAAGAAATTACTAAGTACATGCACAATACTACATAAAAGAATACAAAAATGAGTAAGACATGGGTCTGCCTATTGGGAATAATAGGTATATTTATTAAACTGTTAGATAGCAGCTATTTTCATGAAGAGATGAGGAAACCAATGCAGGATGATTCTTAAGAAACTTACTCAAGGTCATACTTAGTAAATATCAGAGTCAGATGTTGACTTGAGTGTCTCTGATTCCAAAGGTTTGATTCTTAACTGGTATGTTGTATGCATCCTCCTGCACACAATTAAACGTAATGATAAGACAGACTGAGTAGTACTATAATGGACTACAAAATTTGGGGGAAAGGAAGGTTCTTAGGGAATATTACTTGGAAGAGGGTAGGATTTGAGCTTGACCTTGATGTGTAGATAGGACTTCTTGTGGAAATGAGCGAAAAGGCTTTTTAAGAGGAAGCATATGCCAGAAATAAGGAGTGCCCTGGCTGGGTAGCTCAGTTGGTTAGAGCATCATCGCAATACGCCAGGGTTATGGGTTCCATCTCTGGTCAGGGCACATACAAGAAGCAACCAATGAATTAATAAATAAGTGTAACAACAAAATTGATGGCTTTAATATCCCTGAATTTGTTTCCTATGTATTGAAATGTCAACACATCTAAGACTGGGGTACTCAGCCCAGTGCTGAGGAGCATGGAAAGCCACAGAAAAATTACGATGTAAACAAAAGGCTTGAAAAGGTATTTTGACATGTCAGAGGGTTTTATTCATAAACTTTGAGTTCTAAATCTATTATCCTGTTGGGGTTGAGAAGTACTGTGGTTTTTGAACATGGGAGTGTCATGACCTCTGTGTTTAAGAAAGTTCTGGGTAAATGGAAATGAGGAGATCATAGAGATGTAAAAAAAGGCCAGTTAGGAGGTTATATAGAAGTAGAAGTTTTGAGAGTTTAAATTATGCACTGGCTATGAAAATGTTTAGAGGAAACTAAAATTTTATTGGTAGATTAGAAAGGAATCTGACTATAGGAAGTTTAAGAAATAAAAGTTATCTTTAATTTTAAACACCTAGAGTTTGTAGACTGACTTAAATTGGTACAAGTCCTTGAAAATATGCAAGAAGAAACACTTTTGTTGTTTTTTCTAAATTTCAAATATGACTGTTTAATACAAAAATTATTTTTGTGTTTATGATTGCAAAATTATTTATATAGAGCTTTGTAGTATTCCATATTTAAAAATATGTTTATCCCTTAACAATTTCCTCAAAAGAATAACAATTTCCTCATTTAACTAATGTAATGCACCAGAGTTGAGCTCCCCAACCCCCTCTTGAATGATAGTGTGTCAGAGTACTGGTATATCATTTGTTTCGCAATTAACTTTTGAATTTTAATTGTGTGAATTCCAAGCTTGACCTGTAGATGATTTAATTGATTTGCTCTTTTCCTTATCCTTCTACATCTTTATATTTGTAGGTATTAGATAGTTAATCCTTCTTGACATTTTCTAATCCTACCTTCAGTAACTGTTCTCTTGGACTGGTTTCATTGTTGCTGATTTTAAGGGTGGTTCTCTCAGTCTAGTGTTCCTCTAGTCTAGCTGAACATTTCCTCCTCAGGGAACTTCATTACTAGGAAAGTTCTAAATTGGGGATAGGGAACCCCAAGCCAATGATTGATTTGACTTTTGGCTTTATTTCATTTGGCGTGGCCTGAGAGTAATTTCCTTTCTTTTAGGCTTCCTCAGCCATATTGCTTAAAGTGAAACAGCTTTAGGATGAGGACTAAAATTAGTTTTGGAATGTTTAATATTGGCTTATACAGCATTTTCTTAAGATATTGGTAATGCCCCACCCTCCCCTGCATCCCCTCTCCCCCCAGGACTAGGGAGCCACAGAGCAGAAGAGTTTCTTTGACACTCACCCCAGAACCCAGGTGCCTGTGTCTGTCTCAGTGTTACGCGCAAGGGAGTTTGTCTTCATGTGTGCTTATGGCTCTTGGCCTCTGTGTAACTTACTCTTTTTCCTCTAGTTGTTTTCACTTTCTTCATCCGACTCTCTTTGATCTTCCTAAGCTTGCCATTGTAGGGAACTGAAACACTTAAAAAACTCTTCTACTGAATTAAGTACTGGGTTTTTAATTTTAAAAATACTTGAAGTGAATACCGTATTTATATAACTAAAAATATTAAACTACCTCATCACAAACCCCTAGAGTAATGGAAATGATTTGCAGTAGTTTCTTAAATAATTCTCAATGAGTAAAATGGTTTTTTAAAATTTTATTTGAAATTTTCACCTGCCATTCAACACATTGTACATTTCACACAATGTTACTGTGCCCATGTTTTCTTTCTACTACTGTTTTTCTTTTCTTTTAAAAAAGTACATAATTTTGAATAATAATCTTAACCCCTCTTTTTTATTCCTATTCTCCAGCAGTAAACCTCTAACTTTGTCATTAGTAACAATGATGTAATTTTTCCTGTTTCCCTACTGTGTGTCATCTTCACCAGTTTTTTCTACTTTGTCACGCATGTTCAGACTGTGTTAGTTCTTGATATTTCTTCTGTATTTTTTAAAAAAACCGTTACTCTTTTATAAATTAAAAAATCGACTTTGTTACCATTTGCTTTTTTTTTGAATTTGCTTTTTAAAATATACCTCCGATGTGCATCCAGTGTTTGCTTCTAGGTTTGTCAAAATGAATTCCAAAAAGAACTATAGATCATAATCTGAAAGTGAAAAAATCAGATTTTGATGAACCTGTGCATGTTCATGCGTATAATTTTAAGCACCACTAAGTGATGGTTTTGTGCCAGACATGATGTAAGGAATTGGGAATATAAAGATGCTGAAATAAACCATTTTTATCTTTGTAAGAACAATATAAACTTGAAAATTACCTGAAAGTAGATTGCATAATCTAAAAAAAGTATAAACATCATATTTGCTTTTTAAAATGAAACATTGTGGTAGCTTACCTAGTAGCATTTCTGCATTTATTAAAAATATCTATTAGAGCATTTATTACACATTTCTTGTTATATATTTGCAGTATTAAAAATAAACCTCTCTTCTTTGGAACAAGGTATAATATAAATAAATGTAGTTTTTGTTCCCTTTTTTGGTATCACTTTTATTAGTCATTAACAAATAAACAAAAACCAAGTAAACAAAAAACTTCAGTAACTATTTTGTGCCAGTCACCAGGTTGGGTGTTTGGAATTTGAAGATCAGTAAGTTATTGACCCTGCCTTGTGTTCCAAGAAGAGATAGCCAACCCCACTCAAAGGGTGATGTGATGATACATTGTGATATGGGCATAAGGACATAATGGTGTGTGCTATATTTGATAGAATTACAAAGAAGTTCCTTAACTTTGATGTGAAGAGGTGGGTTACTGATGAAGAGTCTTTTCCCAGCGTAGCGATATTCACTGCAATGTGTAAGTTTGTCAGGCAGGGAAAAGTAGAACAGTATGAGTGGAGGATGATTGGGAGTGGCATTTATCAGAGACATTGGCATTTGGCACTGCTAGATGGGGATGGTGAATTAGCAAATAAGGCAGAGTCAGTGAATGGTTAGCCTGCTTGTCGGGTACCAGCACTTGTATTTGCATGTGGGATTCAAATTTATGCCAGGTGTTTGTATATTTTATCTCATTTAACCCTTATAGAATCCTTGTGAGGTTATTAGCATCCCCATAATAGGTTACCATATATAATGGAGATTTAGTATTTTTCTCAAATAGTTCATACCTTTAAAATTCTCTAGTGCCAAGATTTTTTATAATAAAACACAGGTTGTAATTGGAGCTGAATTAGGAAATGAGCTGGAGAAGTAGCGGGATTAAACATTCCTGTTAATGTTAAATTCTAGATTTTTATTGTCTGAGGACACTCATGAGTTCCATCTTCTTTTATCATTGGTAAATAACCAGTTTTTTGTTTTTAAAATTTTGCTATTAAATATTCTAAAATCTTAAGGAATCATTTAAATTATGTAATCTCTGGAGCTTAAGACAGATGATTTTTTAAAAATGGTATGAACAAGTGGAAAATTACTATTGGTGCTTCTACCCCCCCCATAAGTATTTCTTAAGGATGGAATATAGTTTTTAAGAAGCACAGTATTTTGTTTTGAACTTTTTTCTGTGCTGTAAGTCTGTTCCCACTTCTGTACAGTGTGACTAAGAGCATAGCCTCTAACCTTGAGCAGGATTTCCTGGACTTGTGTCCCTGCCTGACAGTGGCTTTGTAATTTTCGATAGGTAATTTAATTTATTAGTGCCTAAATTTCCTTATCTCTGAAACAAATTTGAAGAGTGAGTGAGTTAATCTGTGTAAAGTGCTTAGCACGGAGTCTGGCAAGTGCAAGTTTTCAGTTGTTGACTTTTGAAAAGTCTATAGATGTAGATGTAGGATAGTTGTATTAATATGCTGTGGTGTATTGAGAGTTAATAAAGATGTTATATATTGCATTTTAAAAAGTATGAAGATGCAGTTTTAGTCACTTCTGTGGCCTGGATCATCATTAATGGTCTGAGATTCCTTAACCCTTTGTAGAAAAGTGAAGCTGAGTTTAGGCAGTGAGATGGAGGAGTAACGTGGTATTTTAAAAAAGTTAGTTGCATCATTAGTTTAAGTCATTTTGTACCTTTATTTTATATAATTAAAATATATATAGCATTTTACAGTTACAATATCAGTTGAAAGGTTTTTAATTTCTGAGATTAAAGGTTTATTTTATAAAAGTTAGAACATGCTAAAAAATATGAAGGAGAAATACCTCTAACTCAACAACTAGAGATAACAACTGTACATCAGTTATAGTCTTTTAAAGATTTGTATGTATATTTGTATATATTTAATAACATGCTCAGAGTGGTTTTTAAAAAATGTGAAATCACTCAGTATTTGAACGTGAGGTATATTCTAGGCATACGATAATTATTGGGCACACAATGATGATCAAGACTTATGAGGTCCTCCTTTGCATGGAACTTGCATTTCAGCTGGGAAGATATTAAAAAAAGGTGTTTCAATTTGTGAGAAATGCTCTCAAGGAACAAAAGAGACATTAGATAAATAATGTGGATGGTATGGGGACTTGCAGTAATTTAGGTAGGCAGGTCAGGGAAGGCTTCTGCACGATGCACGTTTAAGATTACGTCTGAAGGATAATAAGGAGCCCAGCTGGTGAGGAGTTAGGGAATAGCATCCGACACAGGACTAATAAAAAAGGCCACATATTACAAAGCCTCATAGACCTTGTTTGGGTTTTTATTCAGTGGTTGATAGGAAGCAGTTGAAACATTTTATGGAGGGGGGTGAGATGTTATTATTTACTTTAACAAAAAACACAACATAAAAATTTAATATAAATAATCTTAATTATTTTTGAGGGTCCAGTTCAGTTGGCTTTTACAACTCACAACTTTAATGTGCTTGCTGAACGTTTGTTTTTGTCAAAGTCATATAGCCTGAACATATTTGGTGGCTATTGGAAGGAAACTAATATGTGTTTATTGGATTATATTTTACAGTTCAGGTTTTAAAAAATCTCTTACTGCCTTGTCTTGCTTCTGTTTTATCCATTTCCTCTAGTTCGTTTTTATGTGGAGATGGTAAATCGTATGTCATTATATTTTTTATGGACAACAGAAAATATTTTTACAATATCTGCTAAACACATACTTTTCAGTAGTTAATTGTTTAAAGCAATATTTTTTTGTCTAAAACTTTGCTTTAATTAATTTGATGTAAGATGAGGATAACTTCACAATTTTAGGAGTTTTTGACCTCCTTGGCTCTATGTTTTGTTGTCTTTAATTTTGGAAAATATCAAACAGAAATTCAGTTTCTAATGATTTAGTTTAGAATGATCTTTATTTTTCTTCTCCCTTGGGTACTCCAGTTAAGTGTATGTTAGGTGATTTGACATTGTCCCACAATTGTGTGTTCCCTTCTGTTTCTTTTTTTCTTTTTTGTTTCAGTTTAGATAATCCCCATTCACCTATATTTAGTTCACTGATAGTCCAGTCAGAGGAATTCTTTAACTTTGAAATTATTTTAAAAAAAATTTTATTGCCATGTGTCTCTTTTTTGTATTGTAGTTTCCATATCTCTGCTGAAATTCCCCATCTGTTTACACATATTGTTTAGATTCTTTAATATACTAATCTTTTCCTCTAGATCTTCTACCATATTAATCATAGTTATTTTAGCATCCCTACCTGATAATTCAACATTTGGGTTATCTCTGTGTTTTGTTCTGTTGTCTGCTTTATATCTTGACAGTGATTTTTTTTTAAATGTGTCTTAAAATTTTTGGTTATGATGAAACAGTTGAAGTTGGAGTAAATATTGTCTATGTTCCGAAGTGGATATGCTTCTTCTGTCAGTTCCACCATGGGTACGGTAGGTTGAGTCATTTCTCTCTCTAGTTGAGCGAGCCATGGCTCTGTTGTTACCTTTGTCACCTTCAGTGCACCGAGGACTTGAAATTTCCCAGTGGTGGTGGTGGTTACTTTTGTGTGTCCTGAGTAGTGTTCCTGCTCCATTGTCAACTGTGAGCAGTATGCCCACACTATAGAGGGCTCTGTGTATGTGTGTTAGGCTTGTGGTGGGAGTGGAGGAGGCCTTGGTTCTTCTGATCTACTCTCAGTCTTAGGCTGGGCTTGTGGGCCTGGGCCTTCCAAGTCCTGCTTTCTTGTTTGTTTGTTTTTTTCCCCCTTCTCCCAAGTGGCAGCCAAATTCTGCTTTATACTTGAGGTAAAACATAGGCCAAAGAGGGTTTCTTGTTTTTTTGCCCAGTGATAGTGTACTGCTTTGTTTAGCTGCAGGACAAGAAGGTTTCTTGTCCCTCTCCTGAAGTGTAGTGGGCTTTTTCTTCTGCCTGTCCTCTAGGAGCAGTGGATCTTTTCCTGGGCCCTGGGGGTGGGAGGGGTTCCTAACCCTATCCCCGAGGTAGATAACTGCTTCTCTTGGTATTTGCTTATCTCTCAAACTCTGACTAATCCTGGTTTTTGTCATTGTTTTCCTTCCAAATTTTAGATTGTTTTCTTTTATCCTGGCTCACCTGTATTCCCTATGTAGTTCTTGATTTCCTATTGACGAGTCCTCCCT
The DNA here is from genome assembly GCA_004024845.1 of Tonatia bakeri. Lineage (NCBI taxonomy): Eukaryota > Metazoa > Chordata > Mammalia > Chiroptera > Phyllostomidae > Tonatia > Tonatia bakeri. The sequence goes on from PVIA01000562.1 coordinate 258,068, forward strand.
CAATAAATAGGCTTTAGTTAGCCTCCCTTGGTCTAACTAAATTCTTAGACTTGTGCCCTTTGCATTGCATTCAGGTTGACTCATCAGCCTTACTTAAGTTAGGAGCTTACTGAAAGGTCAGTAAGCTTTTCAATTATTGTTGTGATTCAGAAATTACTAATTATTCTAGTTAATCTACTTGACTGTGTATAATACTAAACCCTCTAGACCTTGAGTTATTGTATAATTTGTACCAAATAGTCTTTTATGAGGATTCCATAGTTCTTACTTGATTTCACAATCTAACGGTCCTTACAGTTTTTAATTTTCATTGCTCACCTCTAGTAAAGAGTGTATAATTTTGTAGAGATTGAGTGAGATGGCCTGGGCTTAAATTCCTACTCTTCCAGTTCTTGTATCCGCCTGTCTGTTTAGCTACAAAACATTTATTGACTACCTTCTTTATTCTGGGTGCAAAGTCATTGCTATGCTTTCTGTCAGCTTTAAGTTATTGATCACAGTCACTTCATTATTGTTTTTTGTAGGTTCACATTTGATCCTCCTAACAAGTCAGAGCAGTAGGTATTAATCGTAGTAACTAATTGAGGAATTGAGCAATTATCTTGGGAAACTGGAGAACTGCATTCTTAAGTATCATGCCCATTATGGCATAGATAGTAAGAGCTGCAAACCTTCCACAAACACTAGTAATGTTCCATCTGGTAGATACTTCATAATATACTTAACTATTCGTCTATTTTTGGAAACACACCAAGTTTTAGTTTTGTAAGTAATGATTCAGCCAGATGCTTAGGAGCTGTACTTGATTGTTCTGGTCCTCATCACTCACATCCTGACCATCTGTTAGTAAACACTATGGGTTCTGACCACCCACATGTGTTTTGAGTTTACTTTTCTCTCTTTCCATTGCCATCAGACTAGTTCAGGCTTACCTCTCACTGGGGTCCTGCAATAGCTTCCTACTTGTTATCGCTCTCGACCTTCTACAGTCTGTTTTCTCAGAAGCTTGTAAAAGTGTACATAAGATCATTACCTTCCCCTTTCAGTGGCTTACCAGTATAATTACAGTAAAATAGAAACTTCTTACCCTGGTCTGCAAATCTCTGCATGGTCTGGTGCCTGTATGCCTCTCCAGGTTTATCTCTTTTTACCAATCCAACTTCCCTTGCCCACTCAATTCCTTTCTGCTGCTAAAATATGTTAAACTTTCTCAGTTTCCGAGTCTTTGCATTTGAGGTTCCCTATGTCTCGATTGTTCCTTTGTTCCTCATCAGATTCTTGCATGGCTGATTTTAGTTTTTGGTTTTGTATCTTCAGAAATACTTTTTTTGGTGACCACATATAAGAGTAGTCTCCTTACTTCCCCTCTCAATAAACACACAAAGTACTTTTAAAAATTATGTACACTTATAAGTAGAACTTATATTTTAATATGTTTACTAACTTGCTATCTGTACTTAATGATATAAATGTCAGGTTTTAAAGAATTGGACCATTGTCTCGTTTGCTCATGTGTTACCTGGATGGTGTCTAGTATGTCATAGGTAATAAAACCTTTCAGGGAAAGATTGTCTTGATTCATACATTTTGTGCATAAACCTTTTTCTGTATTTTGATGTGCACACCACACCCCCACACCTCTCTGAGGTAGAAAGCCAAGGTAGAATTAAGCTAAGGGAAATGTTTACTGTATTTTTAGTCATATATGCTAGTTAAAACATTTCAGAAATGATTCCCTGCCCCCATTTTTATCTGTTATACTTAAAATGGGTGCTGTACCATATCAATTTTCATTCTTTATATAAATAGTTTTTTTATTATTAACTTGGAAAATACAGACAAGTGTAACAAAGAGAATAAAACAAATTTTACCCGTCAGAACCACTTCGGTATTAATATTTTTTATATGCAGTTGTGTTATTTTATATACTCAGAGTCATCTTGGATGCAATTTTGCATTGTGTGTCTTTAAAATCTAACATTCTGAGCTTTTTCTTAACTGTTAACTAGAAGATATTAATTATTTACTTGTTCTTGTAGGAATTCTGAACGGGTCACTCCAAGATGTGCCTCTGTGATATATGAATTGTTTTGAGCTTAAGGCAGCCAAGACCCTACGAGCTCAAGAGAAATTTCTGTTCCACTTAACTACCTAGAAGAATTTGAATTAGTGGCCTTGACCATAATAATAGGTTGTCAGAGATGTATAGGGCAGGGCAAACTTCTAGTAATTACTGAACATCTGCTCATGTAATCCTGCAGTGACCTTCCTCCACTCCGAAGCTCCAAAGTGATCCTTGGCTCAGAGTGTCTTACATACCTCATGTTCCATTTCTGTCTTGGAACCTCTTGGGCGGGGTTTCTGACTCCTACATGTGTGGGGTTCCTATGAGTATGTATGTATTAATTTGGTTATTTTCTCTTGTTAGTGTATTTCATGTCTATTTGATGCATGACCAGCTGAAAGAATCTTGAGGATAGAGGAAAGTTTCTTCCTCCTCCACCTTCTTATTGTTGGGTAGATTCCTGTTGTTGAATAGATTGATTTCAGTGTTTCTGTTCAGAATATTGTTAAAAACATTTATGTACATAAACCTTTTCTGCATTTTGGATTTTAAGCTAACTTCCTACAAGCATACCATTAGATTAAAAAGTATGAAAATTTTAAGATTTAGAAAATAGATACATAGTACTCTTAGTAATGTGTATTACTGCTATTGCCAGATTGATTTCTGGAAGGATTGTGTATTTGAGTGCCCATTGGTGTTTTTATTGAAAAAAGAATCTTTGCTATTTTGGGTGGAATGTCATTTTTCATTTCTATAACTATTAGAGTTTAAGTGCTTTTTCTTTTGTGTATTGTTAAATTAAACACATGGTCCCTTATGATCAAGTGTGAATGGTCCTGACAACAGATTTCTTAAACTAGTGATAGGATGAATACTGATTTCTTCCTGATATTCCATTACAGTGACCTGTGTCGAAATGTGATATCATTGAAAGGGTTTAACTTTCTGATAGTTTAATTGTGCTTCCATTTTCTCCAATTTTGTTACAGTTTCAGCTGCTGTTAGTTTTTTTTTTTCTCCTTTACATTCCAGTTTAATCAAGAAGCCTAGTTTCTTGAATTTTTTAATTTAGCAACTCAGATTTCTGAAGAGTAATTTACCATAATACTACAAATGTTGGCTGCCTTTATTTTCTATTGCAAATTCTTCTTGAATATCGAAACTTCTCTGTAAATAGTGAGGTTTATGGTAACTAATTGCATAGTCTGAAGTTTGTTTCATTCATCTTCTTTTATGGCTTAAACTATATAGTATGTAAATTCAGGGGCCGACCATATGTCTCTTTTACCATGGGGAGTGGTGATGAGAGAAAACTACAGAGTGAGAAAGGGGGAGGGGAGGGTTCGGAGGGGAAGACAGCGTGGAATAAAGGAACAACCGGGCTTTAGATTGAAAGTAACATAAACCTGCATTTTAATTGTGTATCATTTACTAACTCAGTTTCTGTTCCACAGTTTCTTCCTTGGGGAAAAAAGTAGATAATCCCTGTCTTTCAAGGTCATAGCAAGGGTTAAATTATATATGTGTGTATATATACATACACATATAGGTACATGTATGTGTGTGTGTGTGTGTGTGTGTGTGACACACACCTGTGCTGTATTATATATTACTTGGTGTTCAGTAAATTAGTTGTTTTTTCTTTTGGGAAATGGAGGGACTGTCACATCTGGGAAGCTCCTATTATGCATGTAACACAGGTGTGACATGTACTAGTGTATACTAGGACATTGCCTGAGTTGCTGAACATACACAGTAAGTTATATTGTGGTGGGAAGAGCAGTTTAACAGATTTGTTCTCTGTAACCAAGCTGTAGTGAAAGTAGAATTTTATAATTAAGGTATGAAAATACCCTTTGAAGGTTAATTTAAAATGAAAACTCCCTGCTACCTTTATTAATTTCTTTGAATGAAACTTAATGCTGTATCAAATAGTGCTCCTTTTGTAATTGAAGGAAAAAAAGAGCAGGCAAGTTATCAGAATGCTGTTGTTATACTGAGTGAGGCATGTAAATCTGCAAGGTTGTATCTCTTAATAGAATATTGATAAATTAATTCATATTAGATGCCCATCAAATGGATCTTCAACATTTATCTCATTCTCAGAAAGGTTATTGTTAGCAACAGGATTATTAAACTGTCACCTGGATTAACACTCAGCAAAAGGATGAACCTCTCTGCACACCAAGATGGGACTAAAATAATGGGATTAGGTACCCATTCTTTACATTCCTGTGGAAAAGAAGGTGCTTGCTCTAGAATTCACTTCAAGGTGAATTCTGGGATTGAAAGTTGCAATTTCGCATCTTTGTAATGACTCAGTTCTGGTGAACATTCTTGAGCCTTTTTCTGTGTGCCATACTGTGCCAGATACGGAAATGGGGAATTGAGGAATTTATAATCCAGTGAGCAGGTAGATTTATAATCTGGAGCAGGTGTAACTACACAACATTGTGATGAACATAAACTAGCATAATGGAGCCACTTTAAAATGGGAGTTATAGCTGCCATGCCAGAGGAACTGCTTTGTAGGCTGTGTGTCTCAAAGCTTTGGAATTCTAGAACTGGGCAAAATGACCTTTGGACCGGGCCTAAGCAACCTGGTTTCTCAAAGAGCTTTACAAAGGAACAGGATCACTACTGGATGAAAAACTGAAAGTGTAATTTAGAATTAATGTCTCCCGCTATGTTTTCTGCATTCATAGAAATGCCTTGCATTGATATGATATGTTTCCCTTCCCTCTCTAATAAATACCCATTGCCTTTGTCTCCAAATCAGAACGTTACTTGGACTTCTGCTTGAATTAATAATTCCTGAATAGCTGTTATTATTCATCTCAAGTAATCATTTGTTTGCCTCTCAGTTTGAAAGTCCTTTTTATTTTTTAAAAATATTTCAATTTTTAAATTACAGTAGATGTACATTATATTAGTTTCATGTGTACAATCCCATGGCTGGACAAAGTGATCACCCTGATAAGTCTAGTACCCATCTGATACCATATATAGTTAGTACGGTGTTACTGACCGTATGCCCTATGTTGTACTTTATATCCCTGTGACTATTTATTCTGTAACTACCAGTCTGTACTTCTGAATCCTTTCACCTTTTTCCCCTATCCCTCTAAACCCCTCCATCTAGCAGTTGTCAAAATGTTCTCTGTATCTATGAATCTGTTTCTGTTTTGGTTTATTATTATTATTATTTTATTTTTTTAAGATTCCACATAGAAATGAAAACATCTGGCATTTGTCTTTCTCTGTCTGACTTATTTCAGTCAGTACAGTACCCTATAGGTTCATTCATTTTATTGCAGACACCAAAATTTCATTCCTTTTTTTTTTACAGCTGAGTCATATTCTTGTATATGTGCACCACTTTTTTATCCACTCATCTATTGATAGGCTTCTATATCTGAGCTTTTGTAAATAATGCTGCAATAAACATATGGATGTATATCTTTTCTATTTAGTTTTGGGTTTCTTTGGATAAATACCCAGAGGTGGAATTGCTGGGTCCTCCTTTGTCTCTTGTTATAGTTGGAAGGCCTTTTTAATTTTAAGTGAACATAAGCTGTGTATATTTAAAGAGTTAGTTGTGGGAGAATAAGGTGAAGGAGATAAATGAAATAAAATAGGCTCTGAAGTAAAATGGACTTGTGCCGTTTTAGTCAGGGTAAGCAAGAATATGCCTACTTCATAGGGTATTGTCAACAATAAATAACATCAATATAGGAAAAATGTTTAGCACAATATTTGCCACATAGTAACTCCTACAGTGTTAGCTGTTAGTATTTTAAATTCCTGTAGTTTCTTCCTATGATGATGCAGTTCTGTAAATGATTATTTATTTAATTTTTAAAGATACATGTAATAAAGAATTAAAAAGGCCCAGAATGGGATTGAAATGTGATTTATCGCTACTACAACAACTACTTAGGGAAATTCAAATATAAAGAAAGCTAATAGTTAATGATCTTGTTTTATATAAAAAATACTCTACAAATTATGTTAAGAAGGGGTTCTTTGTTGCATTTAGTGCCCACCTATCAGTTGGCTGGCTATGGTAGAAACTCCTAGTTAAGTGAGCATCCCTGGGAGGTTCTATCCCACGTGATTGAAGAGCTAACATTTATTGAGTACTTACTATGTTTCAGGTGCTGTTCTGAATATTTTACACAGAATAACTAATTTTGTCCTCACAGCAAATCTTATGAGTAGATCTCTGTTTTACAGGTGACATAATGGAGCCCTTGGCTAAAGGGTTAAGTACAAGTTCACACAGCTGTCAAGTGGTAGAGATGGGATTCTACCAACAGGACTCTCAACCTTAACCAGTATTCTTTTGACACTTGAATAATCACAGGTTAACTCCTTGGATTATAAATGTCTTATTGCAAATATTTAGGAAGCAGATTATGTCTAACATTTGTTACTCCCCCCCCTCCTTCTACTACCGAGTGTGGTCTGATGGGCTCAATGTTACTGTTAGTGCGCATGCAGAAACACAGGTGTTCTTTAGTGCTGCTGACTTGTGTGGAGCTTTTCAACCTTATCTTCATGGCTTTGAGTTACTGTAATATTTATTTCTTCAGAAGCTTTTTATTTAACAGTTAGAAAAGGTCACAAAATCAGTATATAGCTCACCTGTTTTTCACAAGGTGAATATTCTCGTATTACCAGCATCCAGATTAAGAAACATAATATTGCCTTCCTCCTCGAGGAAGTCCCTTATGCCTTCTTATAATTATTGCTGGCCTCTGCCTAGGGTTAACTACTGTCTTTATACTTTAATGTCATAGAATAGCTTTCTTTCCTGTTTTTGCAAGTAATATAAATGTGGAATCATCAACATGATTATATCCAGTTTATTCATTGGACAGCTGTAAATTTAAAATTTTTTCTTGGTATCTGTCAAGGCTGGAAGATGGGTGTCAAAACCTGAGTTGCCATACTATTGGTAGTGTGAAGGATCCTCTTTTGAGTAAAGTATATAAAGTTTTAGTGTGACATATTTGTGACTTTTTTCATTTTTGAGGATTTGTATTTTTTTCAGGTTTATCTGCATTTTGCCTAGGTGAAGTCAGAAAGCACTTCCAGAGAAGTGTTTACTGTGCATATCAGACTTGAAAGCGTGTAAGGGCAGAGAAACTGAAAATGGGAGGTCCGGTGTTGTTTGCATTATGAACAGAAGCTAAATTTAGTACCTCAGATTATAGGTAGGATGTACATATGTGTAATCTATGTATACATATACAATGTTGGTTTATCCTCAGTACCAAGAAGTCCTTTGATAGTTTATTGAAAAATTCATATAAACTTTGCTTCAAGTCCGATTTTAAGAAACTAGATCTTTAGAGGCTGATTGCCATGGGCTAGTTCCTATTATTTAACAAATAAGGAAGTTGAGAACCTGGAAGCTCATAATTTGTGGTTAAGTGGGAAAAAGAGAAAAGTATGATAGGCGGAACATTCACTTTCTTTTTATATTCACTGTGAAACCAGATCACTGAGGAGACTGGAAGGAGAGGTAGGGAAGTATATCAGATTTTCATGCTGACAGCTTTTACTGTTTACTAGCATCTTCCCATAATTGAAAAGATTGTTTGAAGTTTTAGTTTAAGGCTAATGTATTAATTCTACATATATTTATTTAGCACTTACAGACATGTTCTAGGCACTGGAGCAATGAATAAAACAAAACTAAACAGTGAGCTTATATTTAAGTGGGTAAGACAGTCAAGAAGTGGACAAGTAAATATATGTCAGGAAGTAATAAATGCTGTGGAGGAAAATGAAATAGGAGAGGGAATAGAGAATGTCAAGAAAGAGTGTATCTTTGTATTTGCTGTTTTGTATTCAGTGGTCGGAGAAGACATAGGTGACAGTTGAGAAGAAGGAATGGAGGGACAGAGTGATAAGGCTGTCCCTTAGATGAAGGGAGCAGCTAGTGCATCATGGGCCCTGATGTGGAAAGTGTTTGGATTTTGGAGTGACTTCTAAGGACACCAGTGGACTGGTGATGGAGTAAGCAGTTGAGGGAGTAGTAGGATATTAAGTCAGAGAAATAGCCAAGGCCAGAATGTACAGGCTCTTGTTTGTAGACTGATGAGAGGACATTTCTCCGAGTAAGATGGGAGCCAGAATGGGGCTTTGAGAAGTTGTAACATGGTCCGACTTGTGTTTTAAAAGGATCGCTTTAGTTGTTTCGTTGAGGTTAGATTGCAGAAGGACTCATCTCAGGGAGCAAGGAGACCAGTGAAGAGACTTCTGTCCGTGGGAGAGGGGGGTGGAGCTCCAGGGCTGGGTGTGGAGATGGTGGAAGGTGGAACAGGTGATTCTGTATACAGATACCAAATGCAGTGAAAGATTCTCTGTTCTGTTGTCCCGAAAATCAAGTACATTGTAGTATAGACATTGTGATGTAAAAACACAAACGTTTATGCTGTTATGTAATTTAAGGAGTTAAGACATTGGAACAAACTTATTACAGTTCTCAGATGCTGGATATTATGTGGTAGCATAAACACCATACCAAATAGTTAAACTTTTTTTGCCTGTCTCCATGTCCCCAATCCATTTAAAGCATAAGAATGCTTTTAGTTTATTTTCTTACTCTTTTGGTCATTATTGCCTTCATTTCTCATAACTTTCTTTATTTTTTGTTTTTATTTATTGATTTTTATGGAGTGAAACATTGATTTACTATTCTACCTGTTTATGGATTCATCGGTTGTTACTTGTATGTGCCCTGAACAGGATTGAACTTGCAACCTTGGTATACTGGGATGACACTCTAACCAACTGAGCCACCTGGCCAGGGCCTGTCATAACTATCTTCTGATTTTTACCTTTCCTCTTATGTGCTGATGTAATTATAAGTAAATACCTGGTCTATTTTGTTTGTCCATACTTTAACTAGTTTTCCTTTTGTAGTTTATTAGGTTTTTGACTGTTCTTTTTGATTTTGTGCAGTGTCTTAAATTCTCTGAAACATATCATTGTTTCTAATAGCTACCTTCAAGTTATTTTGCTTAGTTTCATAACTAGAGCTAATTTCATTTTGAAAAGGCAGTAGAAAGAATGAATTGCTTTCAGTGTGTAGCAGATAAATGTACTCAGTAAATGCTTAATTTCTTTTGCTTTATTTGCTTTGGATTAGTTTTTCTTTGTTAATAGCTGTTTATTCACTTGTTTATTGTAAATTATATTCATTATATTGTATATACTTAGTAATTCATGCACATGAGGTCTGTCTGGAAAAAGTCTAGCCATTGTTAATATAATGAGAATGGTTTGTACAAGATTGACGTAACCTGGCAGCCAAGGAGAGTGGACTGGAATGTGTATGCGTGAGCAATGACGACTTCACTGTACTAGTCTATGGGGGCAGTAGATTCCAGTGAGTGAGCATGTGTACCGTGTGGCCACGGCATTCGAAATGACTGCGTAAGTAGAGCAACGAATCTGCGTCATATTTTGCGTTAAACTTGAACATTCCTTTGCGGAAACTATTCGGATGACTCAGAAGGCCGCAGCTATGGGCAACTGGTGATTGGCAGCTTCGTGACCACAACATGCCTGCTCATGCATCATGTCTTGTGAAGAGTTTTTTGGTGAAACATCAAATCACCCAGGTGACTTGACCCCTCTACAGCCCAGATTTGGTGCCCTGCGACTGCTGGCTTTACCCCAAACTAAAACCACCTTTTAGTTTTAGTGAAGAGATTTCAGACTGCCAGTGAGATCAGGAAAGTATGACAGGGCAGCTGATGGTGATTCCAACAAAAGGTTTTGCAGTGTTTTGAACAATGGAAGAGATGCTGGGAGAACTGTGTGAGGTCTCAAGGTGCTTACTTTAAGGGGACTGAGGCATCATTGTCCTATGTACAATGTTTTGTATCTTGTATCTTCTTCCGTAAATGTCTCTTTTTTCACATTACGAGGCTGGATACTTTCTGGACAGACCGCTTATATATATCCCAGTTATTAGTCTGTGGTGAGTATCCAGGCTTTAAATCAGACCATCGTGCGCTTGAATCTCGGATCTGCCGCTTGCTAGACGGGCAGGTGTTCTGGAGCCTCTGAAACGGGCAGTGTCTGGTGGTGAAGCGAGTCCGGCGCAGCGTCTGGCGGTATCAGCAGTCCCCTGAGTAGTGTTGTCCCTTTCTCCTCTGTAAGCCCTCAGGTTAATTTGTTAAGAGTTAACAGACATAAAACATATGATGTATGTCACTGAATTTTTTTTAGTTGGTACTCCCCTTGCCTTTTCTCTTCTTTCCTTTTGTTCTGGTCCCTCTGGAAGGAACTACAGAGAAACAGATATATCTTCATCTACACTTGTAATAAGCATAATACATCAAATAATGAAACCTACAGGAACTACTTGTGTGATGAACAGAAGCAGATAACTAGGATTTAGTAAATGAGACTAGGAAAGATGGTAAAAGTAGTTTCTACTTGGGTTAAGGTTTTTTACTCTTGCTAACCTAAAATCAGAGCGTGCTGTTATACAATCATAGACTTTGAATTGGAAGAGATAGACGAGCTTAACGATCAAATTTTCTGCTTGTTACAGGAACCCCTGTGGTGCATCCTCCATTCATTAGCTCCTCAAATGCTTTCAGTGACTGGGAGCTTACTGGTTTCTGAGCAGTCTTTCTGCATTGGAAGACAGCTCTGGTACATGAAAACTTCTTTGTTATATTGAGCTGGAGTTGTTTCATTAACTTCTGTGGATTCTAGATCTGTTCTTAGAAGCAAGGAATGGCTGCCTTGTCTCAGTGTTTTGAAGGACTTTGTATCTAGAGAAATAGAAAAGAGGAGGAAGAGGTATATAAATGAATTATTTTAATTAATAGTCATTTAAAATTTAAATATTAAAATACTTAAATTATGTGTATAAAACTGAAAGATTACTTTTAAGGAAATGATGCAGATAATTTCAGGGACTGCTAAATCCAGAATCTGTATGGTAGCAGTTGAAGTTTCAGCCTTGAGACAGAATTTTTCTTTCTCAGGGAAACCTCGGTTTGGCTTTTAAGGACTTGCAACTGAATGGATTAGGCCCACCCCCATTATGGAGAATCAGTGATCTTTGTTTAAAGCCAACTGACTGTAGATGTTAACTATGTCTGCAAAGTACTTTCATAACAACACCTAGATTAGTGTTTGGTTACGTAAGTGGATAATGTAGTGTAGTGAAGATGACATATAACACTAACCATCATCACGTTTTATCCTTGTCAACTTGGCAGTCATGCACATCTTCTAAAAACCATATTTAGTCTGCAAATAAAGAAAATAACAAAGTCATACTTCTCCCTGACATGGTAACAACTATCCTGTGTATAATTGAGAACATGCTAAACCTTTTCATAGGAGAGGATGCAAATTCCTTGTTCACTTTTCTTGCTATCCTGTAACTTAAATACTGTGATGTAAAGTTAACTATTATTAATATGTCTTATGTTAGATTTTCCTTCTTTGCCCATTGATGCAGAGGGAGGAAGAGTCCAAAGTGGGTGGGTGGCAGGTTTGGCAAAAGCATTGGATGCAGTGAAGGCAGATCAGTATCCAGAGTATTTGTTCCAGTGAGAGTAAAACTTTTCCTGTTCCATGATGGAAGCAGTTCATTGTAATCAATCTGCCACCAGGTAGCTGGCTCTTCACCCTGAGGAATGATGCCATATTGGGTACTCAGTGCTGATCTTTGAAGCTGGCATATTGGGCACTCAGAAGTGGCTGTGTCCATGTCAGCCATTGTGAGTAAAAGTCTATGCTGCTGAGCCCATGTATGATCTTGCTCCCTGCTGTGACCACTTTGTTCATGAGCCCATTGGGTAGTGATTGGAGTGGCTGGGAGGGAGGCTGACTGGTAGACAGGCATACCTTGGGGATGTCATAGGTTTGGTTCCAGACCACCATGATCAAGCAAATATTGCAATAAAGTGAGTCACATGAAATTTTTGGTTTCCTAGTACATGTAAAAGTTATGTTTGTATTATATTGTATATTCGATGTGCAATAGCATTATGTCTAAATGGCAATGTACATATCTTAATTTAAAAATACTTTATTGCTAAAAAATGCTAACCATTACCTCAGTCTTTAGCGTGTCATAATCTTTTTGCTGGTGGAGGTATTGCCTTGATGTTGATGGCTGCTGACTGATTAGGGTGGTGGTTGTTAAAAGGTTGGATGGCTGGGCAATTTCTTAAAATAAGACAAATGAAGTTTACTGCATCAGTTGATGCTTCCTTTCATGAACAATTTTTCTGTAGCATACAATGCTATTTGATAGCATTTTGCCCACAGAACTTTCAAAATTGGGAGTTAATCATCTCAAGTAAGTTTGTGTAATATTCTAAGTCCTTTGTTACCATTTCAACAGTCTTCACAGCATCTTCATCAGGAGTAGATTCCATTGCGAGAAACCATTTTCTCTGCTCATCCATAAGAAGCAACTCCTTATCCATTAAAGTTTTATCATGAGATTGCAGCAATTGAGTCGCATCTTGAGATGCTACTTCTAATACTAGTTCTCTCGTGATTTCCACCACATCTGCAGTCACTTCCTCCACTGAGGCCTTGAACCCCTCAAACCATCCATGAGGGTTGAACTCAGCTTCTTCCAAACACGTGTTTATGTTGATATTTTGATCTCTTCCTGTGAATCACAAATGTTGAGTCACTTCTAAAATGTTGAATTCTTTCCAGAAGGTTTTTAATTTACTTTGCCCAGATACTGTCTGTCATAAAATTGAAGAGAGTTTGGGCCTCTGGATTAAGCTTTGGCTTAAGGGAATGTGGGGCTGGTTTGATACTCTCTCCAGACTACTAAAACTTTCTCCATGTCGGCAATGAAGTTGGTTTTGCTTTCTTAACATTTGTTCGCTTGGTGGAGTAGCACTTTCCTTTCCTTTAAGAGCCTTTCCTTTGCATTTACAACTTGGCTGACTTATCAAAGAAGCCTACCTTTTGGCCTGTCTCACCTTTTCAACATGCCATGCTCACTAAGCTTAATCATTTCTAGCTTTTATTTAAAGTGAGAAATGTATGACTGTTCCTTTCTCTTGAACACTTAGAGGCCATTGTAGGGTTGTTAATTGGCCTTTTAAATTTAATATTGCTGTGTCTCAAGGAATAAAGAGGCCCAAGGAGAGGGAGAGCGATGGGACTAGCTGGCTGGTAGAGCTCACTCAGAACGTATATTTATTGATTTAGCTCGCAGTCTTATATGTGCCCGTTCGTGGTACCTGCAAACAATGACAGGAGTAACATCAAAGGTCGCCGATCACAGATCACTATAACAAGCATCATAATAATGAAAAAATTTGAAGTATTACGAGAATTACCAAAATGTGACAGACACTAAGTGAGCAAATGCTGTTGGAAAAATGGTGCCCATTGATTTGTTCAATGCAGGGTTGCCACAGACTTTCAATTTGTAAAAAAGGCAATATTGCTGAAGCACAGTAAAGTGAAGTACAGTGAAATGAGGTATGCCTGTATACTAAGCTGCTGAGGCTCACCTTACACATTAACGTTTTCAAAGTCATGGTGAAAGGTACATCCTCTGGACTAGCATGAATGGGTGAGCAGGTTTTGCCTGATAAAATCATTTTAGCATTTTAATTTTTCATGTGTTTGGATACTTCCTTCTACACTATACCAAGGCTTTTCAGCTTCACTTAATGTAGTCCAGCTTTTGGTCCATGTTTCAGCCAACGAAACAAACTGCTAGAGCCGTTTCCAACTTCTTGAATAACAACATTAAATCTAGATTCTCTGCTTAGTGGTCTCATCAATAAATTTAGCCTTGTCCAACTTTATATTTTATCCATATGATCCCATATCCTTAATATAAAATTCTACGCATTCCCTAGGTTTCTCTGTGTAGAAATTGGAAAAATCATGCTGTTCTTCTGGATTATAAGGGTACATCTCCTGGGTGGGGGGGGGTTGTCACAATTTGGATATCACCTTTTGGAGTGGGCTGTGACTTGAGTCTAGTTGTAGGTGTAGACGCAAAGAATTGGTATATGTAGGTCCTGAGGAGAATCAGCTGTGTCTGACAAGGCAACTGCCTCAGTGGGGAGGCCATTACAGTTTCTACCTGCAAAGCATAGGTCACCCCAGTTGAGGTTAGAAGGTCTTCTGGTAACCAATACCCAGGACAATTTGGGGATTAGTGTTCCCAGCTTCACTGAGAGAGAGAGCTGCTCATATGTTTCCAATTTTTCAGGCTCCCATATCTTCCTAATGAACACCCTTGCTTTAACAGATAATATTGTGTGAGGTTGGGAATTCAGTTTGTGTTGTAATTCAGCCCCTCGCAGGATGACACTTTGGGTTTGGTTTTCAGAAGTCTCAGCTCTGAGTTATCAGTAGATAAGGGTTTTTCTTAGGGCAGACAGGGTTCTCAGGTCATTCATGTGGCATTTGAGCTGGACATACTAAGCCCTAAGCTTATCTTCTTGTTTCCCAACTTTGTTCTGCACAGTTAGTCATCAAAGAATCTCGTAATAGTTGAATACTTGTTAGTTTGACACATGTTCTAAGATATCAGTTGCATGTTCACCCAGAACCTTGCTTTTCATAAGTATTTTATTAGGTGTACCCATGGTTGCATTTTGTATATTCTTACTACTGTATCATGCCATGGACTACCAGTGCCTTCTTTACCTCTTTACTGGAAATGAAGTCATTAGTGTTTTTAAATATAAACAGAGTAGAAAACCAATTTTAGAAACTACTTCAGAAAACTCATCTTTAAAATTCTTTCCCTCTAGAACTACTCTTGGTACACAAATCAGTATCAGTCAGAACTCTTCAGAGAAACAGAGTGTGTATGTGTGTGTATATATACCCCATATGTATGTATGTGTATATATACACATACACACACATACAAAAAGATACACTCATATATAACATGAGATTTCTTTAAAAGAATTTACCTCACGAGATTGTGGGGGCTAGAAGGCAGGCTGAAATGTGACCTTGACCACCATCAAATCAAGAAATAGAACTTTACCAACATCCCCAGAAATTTCCTTCCCCAAGTTCTCCTTCATCTTTTTTTCTTTAAAAGAAGTGTTTTTAAAAAAAGATTTTATTTATTTTGAGAGAGAGGGGAAGGGAGGGGGAAAGAGAGGAAGAGAAATACCAGTATGTGGTTGCATCTTGCTTGCCTCCTGCTGGGGACCTCTCCCGCACCCCAGGCTTGTGCCCTAGCCTGGGAGTCAGACTGGCGACCCTTTGGTTCACAGGCCGGTGCTCAATCCACTCAGCCACCCCGGGAAGGTCCGTGTTCCCCTTCTTAATGACAACTTT
This sequence comes from Tonatia bakeri, assembly GCA_004024845.1. Taxonomy (NCBI): domain Eukaryota; kingdom Metazoa; phylum Chordata; class Mammalia; order Chiroptera; family Phyllostomidae; genus Tonatia; species Tonatia bakeri. The sequence continues at coordinate 273,475 of PVIA01000562.1, forward strand.
TCTTACTGCCCAAAGTATTATTACTTTTGTGATAATTATTTCCTTCTTTTTCTTTCTACTTTTACCATTTGTGTATATATACCTAAATACTATTATTTAATTTTGTCTTGAACTATATATTAATAGAATTATTGTGTGTACTTTTTTATCTCTTGCTTTTGCTCAAGAAATGTGTTTTGTTCATTTTGTTGTATGTGCTGCAGTTGATTCATTTTATTGCTATGTTCTAGTTTTGAATATTTTACAGTTTAATAGATTTTTTAAATAAAATTTTATTTCTAGTTTTGGCCTTTTATGAAAAATGCTTCTGTGTCTGGTACATCTCTGTCAGTTTCTCAAGGGTATGTAACCAAAGAGGTTGCTGGATAGGATGGCATCAACTTTATTTGGTAATGCCTAATTACTTGCCAAAGGAGGTGTATCAGTTACTTCCCAGCATCACCAACATTGGTATGATACACTTAAAAAATTTCTGTGGTGGACATATAATGGTATCTTCTTGTGAGTTTAATTTGCCCATTATTACTGAAATTGAACATCATTTCATATTATTGGTTATTTGGATTCCTTCTTTTGGAGATTGTTCAAGTCTGCTGTCCGTTTTTCTCTTGGGTTGATTCTTTTTTTCCTTATAGTGTTTCTGTATTTCTTTGTATTTCTGTATTTTGGTTTAAAATATATTTGTAACCAATTTGGCTACACCAAATAGTATAACCAAGTACACTAATAGTACACCAATAGTATAACTATTGGTAGTAACCAGTAGGACAAACCAAGAGTATATTTGAAATTCTTTATATTTCTATCTTTTAGTTACTAAGTATTTTTGTAATTTTTTATATTTCTGTCCATTGGTTCCAATTGCAGTACCTCTTGTCAACTTGTGGCATGTCTTTTTATTTACTTTATGGTGTGTTAATAAACAGAAGTTCTTCATGTTAGTATTGTTAAATTAACCAGGCTTTTTAGTTTACTGTTTAATGCTTTTGGTGTCTTAGTTAAGACATCCTTCCCTACCCTAATGATATCGTACACTATCTTCTAAAAGCTGTATAGTTTGTATTTCAAATTTAGGCTTTTCATTTGCTAGGAATTGAGTTTTGTATGTTTTGTGAGAATCAAGTCTGAATTTTTTTTTCTTTTTTCTATATGTGGATGCTCAGCTAATTCTAGAACCATTTATTTAACAAGTTTGGCTTTCCCCCACAATTTGCATTGCTAATTCTTATGGCAAGTGTGTGTATGTGTGTGGACCTGTTTCTGAGCTTTTTGTTTTTCCCTCACTAGTTTGTCTTTTGCTTTGACAATACTCACAGTGTTTTTAAGTTACTGTCATCTTATATCTTAATATTTGTAATAGCAAGTTTTCTTACTTGGTTCTTTTTCAGGAAATGACTCTGGCTATTTTTTGTCCTTTGCATATTCATATAAATTTTACAATCAGCTTGTCAGTCTCTGGGGGAAAAGCTTTTGTAAATTTGAATGGAAATTCATTGATTCTTTCAAATTTGGACATGACTGACCTCTTTATAGCACGGAATCACCCAATATAAAAAATTGGTATTTATCTCCATTTTAAAGTATATTTTCATTTCATTTCATTTCATTTCATTTCATTTCATTTCATTTCATTATTATTTTTAGAGAGAGGGGTAGGGAAGGAGGGAGAAAAACATTAGTGTGCCAGAGAAACATTGGTTGGTTGCCTCTCTAGCACCCCCAACTGGAGACCTGGCCTGCAACCCAGGCAGGTGCCCTGACTGGGAATTGAACTGGCAACACTTTGGTTCATAGGCCAGCGCTCAATCCACTGAGCCATACCAGCCGGGGCTAAAGTATATTTTAATGGCTCTCCTACTATTTTATAATTCCCCCCCTGGAGGTCTTGCACATTGTTGTATTTATTCCTAGGCACTCTTATGTTTTATCCCCTTCTTTTAAAAAGAATATTCAAATTTTTTAAATTTTAAAATGGGATTGTCAGTTCCTACTCTTTGGGAAAACAGGTATTATCATAGATTTGTGACTGAGAATTTTTTGTACCTCAAGACGTGTGAACTTGTAAACCTTTCTTTTTCTGAGATTTTTTTTTTTTTTTTTTTGGTATAGTTAGGAAGAGGCAAGACTTTTATCTTGTGCTGGGTTTTGAAAACCCACTAGGGAGGACAAACATAAATAACAGGAATTTGGCACTAACTATGTTTCATTGGTTTTAAGTAACCACCTTGCTCTGTCATTTGTGAGGCTAAATAGAGAGTTGTAATCTCAAACTATGGACCTCTTTTTTTTTTTAAGATTTTATTTATTTATTTATTTTTAGAGAGGGAAGGGGGGGAGAAAGAGAGAGAGAGAGAAACATCAATGTGTGGTTGCTGGGGGCTGTGGTCTGCAACCCAGGCATGTGCCCTGACTGGGAATCGAACCTGTGATGCTTTGGTTTGCAGCCCCTGCTCAATCCACTGAGTTATGGCAGCCAGGGCTGGACCTCTTTTAATAGTTTGTTTGGATGAAACTTTGAGCCAGAAAATGAGGACCTAGGATTCAGACAAATTTTGAATTAGTATGAAAAAGTCAGTGAATCTGTTTTTGGCTTTATCCATTTTCCCATAGTCATTCTCTTTGTAAGCATGTTTGATAAATAATCATTAAACTCAGTATTAAATTCCCACAAACTCAGCAGCTGCTTAAAAAAACACAGATTTATTATCTCAGAGTTTCTGTTGGTCAGGGGTCTTGGCATGGCCTACCTGGGTACTCTGTTAAGAGTCTCAGAAGGCTGTAATCAGTGCACTGGTTGGGCTGCACTTTTATCTGGAGGTTGGAGTGCTCTTCCAGTCTCCTTCAGGTTGTGGGCAGAATTCAGTGCCTTGCAGTTATGGTACTGAGGGGCTTGATCTCTTGGTGCTTTTTTGGCCAATTGTTGCCTTCTGCACAATATGGCAGTTTGCTCCTTCTAGGCCAGTGGGTGAATCTCTCTTACACTTCGTGTTTCTTTGAGTTCTTTTAAGGGCTCACTGGATGAAATTGTGCCCACCCAGGACTTTGAAGTGAACTCAGGGTCAACTGATTAGGGACTTTAATTATATCCTCAGAAATCCTTTGTGTCATGTAATGTAACATAATCATGATAGTGGTATCTCTTCATGTTTACAGATCCTCACATACAAGAGAATTGGATCATACATGGTACATATATATTCCAAGGAGCAGGAGTTTTGGGAGCCATCTGAGAATTCTGCCTATTGTACTCTGGTCCACATATGAAAACTTCAGTTCTTCATACCAAATGATGCCTTAATTCTTTTTTACACCTGGATTGTGAAACTTTTACAGAGGGAGATCATGTGTATCCATCCTGATATTGAATCACCCAATCTAGAAATTGGAAGGTTCCCCCAACAGTGACATCTTGTATAAATATAGTACTTGTCAAAACCAGGAAACTGATACTAGCATATCACAGTTAAGCAGACTATAGGCTTCTTAACTGTAATATGTTGTAGTTTTATCAGTTTTTGTATGCATTAATTTTGAAATCTTGATATGTCTTTGTGTGTACTTCTATGTATAGATTCATATAACCACTACAGTCAAGACACAGAATTGCTCTGTCATCACAAAGAAATTCTCTTGTACTCTCCCTGTGTAGCAACACCCTATCCTCAATTGTTGGCAACCACTGTTCGTACCTTCACTTGTGCCTTTACGCTATGACTGTGTTTATAAATGGAATCCTAGATTATGTAACTTCGTGAGATTCACCTTTTTTATTTAGTATAATGTCCTTAAGATCCATTCAAATTGTGGAATGTAACTGTAGTTTATTCCTTTTTATTGCTGAGTTGTGTTCATTTTTATGGACGTACCACCATTTGTTTAGCCATTTACCCATTGAATGACATTTGGGTTGTTTCCAGTTTGGACCTATTAAAAATGAAATCCCTATAAACATTTATGTTCAGGATTTCATGTGAACAAATTTACTTTTGTCTAGAACAAATGTCCAGAAATGAGATTCTTGAGCCATATGATAAGTATATGTTTAACTTTTTAAGAAATTGCAAGACTGATTTCCAGAGTGGCTGTACGATTTTACATTCATACCAGAGAAGCGTGAGAAGAACAATTTCTCTGTATCCTTGTCAGCATTTGGTTCTATTAGTATTTTTTACTTTGACCATTATGATAGATATGTGGTGGAATCACACTGTGATTTTAATTTGCATTTCTCTCGTGGCTAGCAATGCAGAACATCATTTCATGTGTTTATCTGCCATCTCTAGATCTTCGTTCATGTCTGCTCATTTTGTAACTGGGTTTCGATTGTTTTTTACGATAGACATTTTCCAATAAATACAAAAGTTGATACAGTAGTATAATGAATTCATTATTGAACTTCAACAGTTACCACATTTTGCCCTTTGTTTCTTTTCAGTATTTCAGAGCAAACCAGGTACTTAGGTATCATTTCACTTGTAAATACGTCATTTCTATCTTATAAGGACTTTTGAACACTATAGCCACCAGGATATTATCATAATTTAACATAATTCATTACTATCCAATACTAACACCGGATAATATTAGTATATATTTTATACATTATAGTAATAGTATATATTTGTAATCAGTATATATGTAGTATATAGGTAATAGATATCTAATGTACTTAGTCCATAGTTACATTTCTTTCTCAAAGATGTATTTTTAAAAGTGGTCTGAATCAGAATTCAGATCACATCATTTAGTTATGTACTCTTTTTGACAGCACTCCCTCCTTTTCTTTCCCTAGGCAGTGGACTTTGTCCTACAAATTGGGTCATTTGTCTTCTAGATTAATTTGGATTTGGCTGATTCTTTTCTTCTTCCATTTAACTTGTTCTGTACCCTGTTTCTTTTAAACTGTTAGAAAGATTTAGTGGCTTGGTTAAATTTGGTTCAGATGTTTAGACAAGAGTTCCTCATGTGTACTTCCTGTCGCATTACGTCATGAGGCGCATAATGTTTGGTTGTTCCAATTCTGGACTGCTAGGTTCGATCAGTTGGTTCAGGTATTTTCAACCCCATGCCTATTTAAAAAAATTGTTCCATTAATCTGTTACCTATGGTTATGGCTCTTATTGATGATTGTTGCCTAGATCCAGTATTTCATTTGGGATTGCAGGATGGTGATTTTCCAGTTTGTTATTCCTGCATTTCTTTGTTGGACTGTTACCATTTATCAACTCTTTGGTTTTTGTGAGATATATTCGTACAGGAAAGGCAGGAAAAATGCTCAATTCCGTTCACTCCCCTTTATTGATCAGTTCCGAGAGCAATGAAAGCAATCTACAGAAGACACCAATCATTTTCTTTGTAAGTCATTTCGAATTTGTGGATTTTTTAAAAAAAGGCATGTTATGCTTTCCAATGACATTTTCTTTAAAGTTTTGTTTTCTACCTGTAGGTATTTAGAAATATAATTGATTTTTGCCCATTGGTCTGTTAAATTCAGCAACCTTATCAAATTCTTATTCCTTTACATTTATTTTTAGGTTTTATCCTCTGCAGTAGGCATTTTTTTTTTATTTTACCTTTTAAGTCTTTATACCTTTACTTTATTTTTTTCCTTACTGTAGAAGTAGAGAACTGTATTACTATTTGAATAGAAATGAGATGCTGCAACCCTGTTCTTGTTCCTTACCTCAGAGGCCGTGCTTTCAATATTTCACTATTAAGAATCAGATTAAGAATGTTTCCTTATATTCCTATACATTTCATTATGCTTTAATATTTCATTTTATGGAATACTTTTCTGCACCTTTCCCATGATCATGGGAGTTTTCTGTTTTTAATCAGATAATGTGAATTACACGAATTGATTTTCTAATGTTGAACCAATCTTCCAGTTCTATGATGAACTCAACTTTGTCATGGTGTGTTATCCTTTTTGGAGTTTGTTGAATTTAATTTGATAATAATTTTAGATTTTTACATTTATTTTCACAAATGAGACTGGCTTTATAATTTTCACTTTCAGTACTGTTTCCTTGGTTTTGGTACTAGTGTTAAGCTACCCTCATAAAACAAGTTAAGGAAGTGCCCTCTTTCTGTTACTCTCTGTGAAAGTTTCTGTTAATAGAGGAATTCCTTTTTTCTTGATTTTTGCTAGAACTCACTAATAAAGCCATCTGGGCCTAGAATTTTATTTGTGGGAAAACTTGCCAGGTGGTTTAGATTTTAGACCTTTGAAGAATGTAAGGTAAAAGTAATACCTTCCTATGTTGATAAGCTAGCAATTATAAGTGAAATTCAGTCATCAGTTAATATATTTTACTGAAGGGTTTGAGTAAAGTTCTTTTGTCTTTATTTTTTGAGGTATATCCAACATATTTTTGTCTAAATAATTACAAATTATATTGAACACAATTATAAATTGTATTGAATACAATTACATTTAAAAAATAGGTTATCTAGCCCTGGCTGGTGTAGCTCAGTGGATTGAGCGCGGGCTGTGAACTAGGCATCGCAGGTTCGATTCCCAGTCAGGGCACATGCCCAGGTTGCAGGCCATGTTCCCCAGCAACCGCACATTGCTCTCTCTCTCTCTCTCTCTCTCTCTCTCTCTCTCTCTTTCTCCCTCCCTCTCTCCCTCTTCCTCCCTTCCCTCTCTAGAAAATAAATAAATAAAATCTTTAAAAAAATAGGTTATCTATTATGCAGGGTAGGGTAAAAGTAGGTTTTCAGTTGTGAGTACACAAAAGAGTTTATTCTTGTATTATTATTTAATTATTATATTATTTTCCATATGAGTAACTGTAAACCTATTTTGCTATATCCTGTATATAATACTGTTGTTTAAATTTATGTTTTAAGCTTCTTAAATTAGTAAGCTTTCTAAATAATGAATTTTTAAGGATTGTTTAAGAGGACATAGAGTTAGACATCCAAGTTCAACATTTGGCTCTGCCAGTTACTATCTTGTGTGTATTTCTTATTTTCTAGGCTTCACATTCCTCATTTTAAAAAAATACCTATTTAACGTAGTTTTCAAGAGGATAAACTGAGAAGTGCTTTATAAACCATAAATTATATAAGTGAAAGGTGTTAAAGATAGTAAAAGTTAGTGAGTTAGAAGGAACCTTTGTGATCTGTTTGAGCCCGTTCATTTTATAGGAAATGGAAGCTGCTGCTAGTGTGTGGTGTGTACAGAGCTGACTGCACAGCCCTGCTGTGCAGGAAGAAGACTTCCTGCTTCCCGGACCACTGGGCTTTTTCTGTTTTGCTTTTATTCAAATTAAATACTAGGTACTTGTGAGAAACTTTGACTTCTTTAGGAACATAGCTGAGTGTATCATTCCCTAGAGGTTGGGTAGAAAAGTATATGTGACATTAGGGAGAAAAAGGAATTTTAAGACTTTAGTTTCTTAAGTTACCAGTAATTAAAACTGCTGTCAAAGTAGTTATTGAATTTTTTTCCCCAGAATTTAGACAAAGAGAGACTTGTTATACTTTTCAGGGATTAAAATTCATCTAATACAGTAAGAAGTAAGGCCCTGTGTGGTTGCTACATAACTTGTATTTGAAATTCAGTTGAAATTTTACTCTAGAACCATTGCTTCAGTGTAATTTTAGTAAATCTTAACTTATATTTAACATGAAAACTTTCAAGTTAATTGTGTTTGTAAAAGACAGTTCCTTGTAATCTAATTTGCCTCTTTATTTTTCTTATTTTCTGTAACTATAGTCTTATTTTTTCTAAATATGGAAAAGTAGTTTCAAGTTTTTAAGTTGATAATACTAGTGGAAAGTTTTTTTATTATTTGAGCTTTGAAGATTCACTATATTATATAGTATTTGCGATGTCCTGTCCTTGGGGAGGGGGGACTTCTTTCCTCTCTTTCTCACTGCTGTATACTGGAGACCCCAGACTATACCCCACTCCTATGCTTCTTACTCCTTCCCCTCCATAAGGTGCAGCACATATTTCAGTTACTAATCCTTATCTCCAGTTCTGTTGTCTACTCTCATTTAAGAATTTCTTTTTTCCTTCCCTTCTTACCCTTCCTCCCTAGGAAGTTTGTTTCCCGTGAAATGATGAGACACACAGGGACACATTGAAGGGGGGGAACCCAGATTGGCTGAGGCAGTTAAAAAATCCCAAACACTTTTGTGGAATATATGTATCCCATGTTTTAGATAAGTTTGTAAAATGTTTACTTAAGTCATTTTAATCCCACTTGTATTTTTTTTTTCTGGGAACACCTTCAAATGCTAGATTTGTGAAGTTATTTTCAATAAAAAGTTTCTGAGAACTGAGGTTGTTTTTTACTAATTTCTATGAGGGTTCAATAAGAATTTATATAAAGTGAATTAAATTTTGTTGGTTTAAAGTTGAAAATAAGATGTAAACTTTTTTTGTTAAATTTATTGGGCTGACATTAATAGGATCATGTAGGTTTCAAGTGTACATTTCTATGATATAAGATCTGTATATTGCCTTCGTGCCCACCACCCAAAGTCAGACCATCTTCCTCACCCTATATTAGGTGCCCTCTTCCATGTGACCCCCCCACTCATTTCCGTTTGGTAACCACTGTACTGCTGTGCCCATGAGTTTCAGTTTTCAAATGTGAGTGAAATCATAAGGTTCTTAACTTTTTCTGAGTGATTATTTCACTTAGCATAATATTGTCAAGGTCCATCCATTTTGTTGCAAATGGCAGTATTTCATCTTTCCTTACGGCTGAGCAGTATTCCATTGCATATATGTACCACATCTTCTTTACCCAATCCTCTATTGAGGGACTAGACTTTGGTTGTCTCCATTTCTTGGCCACTGTGAATAATGCCGCAGTGAACATAGGGGTACATATATCTTTGCAAATCATTTTCTGGAGTTTTTTGGGTAGATATTCAGGAGAAGGATTTCTGGATCATATGGTAACTCTATTCTTAATTTCTTGAGGAACCTCCAGATTGTTTTACACAGTGGCTGTACCCGTGTACATTTCCACCAGCAATAAATGATGGTTCCCTTTTCTTTACAGCCTCTTCCACACTTGTTATTATGATACTTGTCTTACTGATAATAGCCACTCTAACAAGTATGAGGTAGTATCTCACTGTAGTTTTGATCTACATTTTCATAATAGCTAGTGGAGTTGAACATCTTTTCATATAGCTTTTGGCCATTCGTATGTCTTTTTGGGAGAAGTATCTGTTCAGTTCCTCTACCCACTTTTTAATTGGATCATTTGGTGTTTAGTTTTATGAGTTACCTTTTGTTGGAGCTGTTTGCAAATATCATCTCCCATTTAGTCCGTTGCCTTTTTGTTTTGTGGTCAGTTTTTTTTGCTGTGCAGAAGCTTTTTAGTTTGTTATAGTAGCATTCATTTATTTTTGCTTTTACTTCCCTTCCCTTGGGGTCAAATTTATAAAATGTGCTCTGTATCCAAGGTCTATAAGTGTAGTACCTGTGTTTTCTTCTATGTAATTTGTAGTTTCAGATCTTGTATTTAGGTCTTTGATCCATTTTGAATTAATTTTTGTACATGGAGACAAACTGTAACTGTTTCATTCTTTTGGATGTAGCTTTCCAATTTTCCTAGCACCATTTATTGAAGAGTCTTTCTTTTCATTGTGTGTTTTTGACTCCTTTGTTAAAAATTATCTGCCCCTATACATGTTGTTTTATTACCAGGCTCTGAATTCTGTTCCATTGATCTGTGTGTCTGTTTCTCTGCCAGTACCATGCTGTTTTGATTATTGTAGCTGTGCAGGATAATTTGAAGTCAGGTAGTGTGATAATTCTGGTTTTGTTCTCTTTTTTCAGGATTGCTTTGGCTATTTGGGGTCTTTCATGGTTGCATACAAATCTGATGAAATTTTCACTCTATTTCTTTAAAAATTGCCATTGGGGTTTTGATTGGGATTGCATTAAATATTTAGTAATACGGCCATTTTAACTATGTTGATTCTTCTAATCCGTGAACATGAATATCATTCCATTTTCTTGTATCTTTTTTAATCTCTTTTATTAATACTTTGTAGTTTTCAGTATATAGGTCTTTCACATCCGTTGTTAAGTTTATTCTTAGGTATTTTATTCTTTTGGTTGCAATTGCAAAATGAATTTTTTTTTCATTTTCTGAAGTTTTGTTGTTAGTATACAGGAAAGCAGTGGATTTTTGTACTTTGATTTTGTATCCTGAAACTTTTTGTATTTGTTTATTGTTTATAATAGTTTTTTGGTGGAGTCTTTAGGATTTTCTTTGCACTGATTCATGTCAGCAAAAGGTGACACTTCTGCTTCTTCCTCCCCAATTTGGATGTCTTTTGTTTTATTCTCTTGACTTTGATTTCATTCTAGCTCTGGCTAGGACTTCCAGCAGTGTGTTGAAGAAGAGTGGTGAGAATGGGCATCCTTGTCTTGTCATATATGGTCTTTATCATGTTTAGGTACCTTCCTTCAATACCTGGTTTATTGAGTGTTTTAATCATAAGTGGATGTTGTATCTTATCATGCCTTTTCTTCATCTGTTGATAAGATCATCTGATTTTTAGCCTTTGTTCTGTTATTGTGGTGTATTACGTTGATTGATTTGCACGTGTTGATCTATCCTGGTGCCCCAAAATGAACCCCACTTGATCATGATGTGTTATTTTTTGAAATATATTGTTGTATTTGATTTACTAGTATTTTGTTAAGGATTCTTGATTGTATTCATCTGAGATATTGGTCTATACTTTTCTTTTTTGTGTGTTTCCTGGCTAGGTTTTTATATCAGAGTTATTTTGGCCTCATAAAATATGTTAGGGAGTATTGCCTCTTCTTCAGTGTTTTGGAGGAGTTTGAGAAGCATCAGTTTCAGATCTTTGAATGTTTGGTAGAATTCACTAGTGAAGCCATCTGGTCCTGGACTTTTATTTTTTGGGTGGATCTTGATGGTTGTTTCAGTTACCTCACTGTTGATTCATGTATTTAGATTTTCTCATTATTCATTATTCAGTCTAGCAAGGTTATATATTTCTAGGTATTTATCCATTTCTTCTAGGCTATTGAATTTGGTGTCATATCGTTTTTCATAGTATTCTAGTGTGATCCTTTGTATATCAGTGATGTCTGTGGTAACTTCTCTTTCATTTCTGATTTTGTTTATATGGCCTACTTTCTTTTTTCCTTAGTGACTCTAGACAGGGATTTGTCAATTTTATTAATCCTTTCAAAGAACCAGATTTTTGCTGTATTAATTTTTTGTATAGTCTTTTTGTTCTCTACTTCATTCTATTCTGCTCTGATTTTTATTGTTTTCTTTCTTCTGCTGACTTTGGGTTGCTTTTGTTCTTCTTTTTCTGGTTCTGTAAGATGTAATGTTAAGTAGTTTACTTGGCATTTCTCTGGTTTCTTGAGATAGGCCTGTAATTATATAAACTTCCCTCTTTTTACTGCTTTTGCTGCATCCCAAAAGTTTTGACGTGTCATATAGTTGTTCTTATTTGCGTCTTATATCTTTAGATCTCACCTTTTATTTCTTACTTTGACCCAATCATTTTTTAGTAGTGTGTTGTTTAATCTCCACATGTTTATGGGTTCTTTACTTCCTTTTTTGCAGTTGATTTCTAATTTCAAAGCATTGTGGTCAGAGAATATGCTTGGTATAATTTCAGTCTTCTTGAATTTGTTGAGGCTAGTTTTGTGACCCAACATACGGTCTATACTTGGGAATATTCCATGTGCACTGGAGACGAATGTGTAATCTGATGATCTGGGGTGTACGTCCATTTGGTCTAATGTGGCACTTAAGGCCAATATTTCTTCACTGATTCTCTGTTTGGATGGTCTATCTAGAGTTGTCAATGGAGTATTAATGTCTCCAACTATGATTTTGTTTTGGTCTTTCTCTCCCTTTAGTTCTGTGAATACTTATCATTATAAAATGTCCATTTTTTCTCTTGTTATTTTTAAATCTATTTTGCGAGATTAAGTATGGCTATACCTGTGAAGATAAGATTTAATGTTACTTCAGCTGTTGTATAAGCTTGTAACATTTTTTCTATAAAAAAAAGGGCTTTAAAAAAGAATAAAGCTCATTACAGATGCTCCTTCACTAACAACAGGGCATGTCTTTAAAAACTTATTGTAGGTTGAAGATATTATAAGTCAGAAACGCATTTGGTGTACTTAACCCACCAAAAGTCATTGCTTAGTCTAGCCTACCTTAAGCATGATCAGAACACTTCCATTAGCCTACAGTTGGGCAATTATCTTGAATTTCATCTCAAGAGTAATTGCCTTCCTCTTCTCATCAGCACGAGGAGACACAGGTATTTTGTAGATATGATGGGATTTGAAAACACAAAAAACAATATCCAAAAAAATGCTGGAAGTCACAGTATACTGTAGAGTATCAGTTGTTCACCCTTGTGATTTTGTGGCTGACTGGGAGTTGAGGTTTGCTGTCGGTGCCCAGCATTACAAGAGAGTATCATACTGCATATTGCTGGACCCAGAAAAGATCAAAATTCAAAGTACAGGTTCTACTGAATGCATAATGCTTTCACATCATCATCAAGTTGAAAAATTATAAGTCAAACTATCAATTAAATCAGGGATCATCTGAACATGTAGTTTCATCACAAAGGTGGAATTTCTACCTACCATAGAGAAAATTTATTTCCTTTATATAATAAATGTTAGGGTTTTTTTTTTTTTTTAGGTTTTAGGTTTTATGGGTATTATTAGCTGCACTACAGTTCTATAGGTTTTCTAGAACTATGTGTTATTTTTATTTATATTTTTTCATTGCTATTCGTAGGAAAGCATGAGGGTGCATATTTTATGCTAATTTTGCAGCTGGGGAAACTTAAGAACCAAAGATGTTAAGAGGTTTGCTGAAGATTACATGGCTAGTAAATAATGAAATTGAGATTTGAGCTCATGTCTGACTCCCAGATTGGTGGTGGTGAGATTATTTAGGAAGAATGTGGGTTGATAGGTAAACAGTTACTTGCAGTTATAATAGTTATGCACAACGTGCTGTAAGAGTGGAGTATAGGAAGCATCTAACTGTTAGGAAGGTCAGGAAGACCTTATAGAGGTGAATCACTGGTGAACTGATTCTTAAGGGATCAGAACGCATCTTGTGTTTTCTGCTATGGAGACCGGACTTTATCCTTTTGGGGGATTGGGAGGTACTGAAGGATTTTAGCAGGAGGGATGATATGACCAGCCTCATGTTCTGACAAAGATAAGATGGCCATAAAGAGCAATATGTTTGTAGTGTGGGGGTATTCAACATTAGGGAGACCTACAGGAAAGCTGTGGGAGAAATGGTGAGGTTGTCATTAGTGGCAGGAGTGGAGATATGGAAAGGAGGGAATTGGATTTGAGCTTTCAAAAATTAAAGAATATACAGATGTTCTCACTTATTTCTTCTCCCCGTCAAAAATACTGAGATCTAAAAGTTTGTGTTTAGAAAATAGACTCAGTTCTCATCATCTTTAGATTGCTGATCTGGAAAGAACTTGCTCTGAATTGTTAAGAGTTTAGCCACATTTAGGGTAATAATGATGTCTGTTAGTCACAAATCCATTGAACTTTGGATGGAAGTGGAATTTATGCCTAGATTATGGTAATAATGTAGCTAAGACTTTCAGTATAGAATTTACAGTCATATGGCTTCAGGAAGCAAAACTAATATTACTCAAAATGATGAACATTGTTTTATGAATGACTTCTTTTATTCCATTCTTGATCATTCTGAATAATTTCTTAGAAATTTCTGATTGAGTTCTGCAGACAGGAAGAATGCAGTATTGTCAGTCTTTTTGACAACGTGTCCTCCTAGGCAAATTTCTACCAATTTGATGCCACCCTGCATCGTGTGTTTTCCTCATATCTTGAGCTGGAAGGGAAGCTGTTGCAGTGTTCCAATCTGTCATGTGGTAGGTGGGGTTTCTTGGATTGTCTCTAAGAACAGTCTTCCTGTTGTTAACGAGGTCAAAAAAAGTGTAAAATAATATGCACTTAGTTTTTAGTATCTAATCAGAAATTTCATTTATATATCTAGATGTATCTTTGTCTAAAATTACAAACTACAAAGGAAAATGATAGTTATCTTTTTGCTTGATAATGAATAAGGTCTTTTCCTGAACAATGACATCTCTATTTAATGGATGCTGCATACCGTAGTGGAATGAATGAAAAGTCTAGGAATTAGTAAACCTTACCTTGTAAATATTTTTATAATCTGCCCCTTCTGTTTCACCTTATTAGCATAGCTTTAACTTAGACCTTGTTGCTTGGGATAATAAAATATCTCCTTATCTCCAGTCTGCATTTCTTAATTCCACATTCTGCAGCTACCTGAATCTCTTTTACACAAATGTGACACTGTCCCACCCATGTCTCTGTGAGTTTCTTAACTGCTAGTGAGTTCTGCTAAATGCTTGGAGAGTGGCATAATCATAGTGGCTCCTTGGACATTTAATTTCCATGAAGTCTCACTAGCTTAACAATTTTATACTTACACACACACAGACATGCTTAATTTTTATAATATATTTTAATGAATTTATATCTTCAAGTATTATTTTACTTAATTATATATAATAGTATTTATTAAAATACCCGAGAAAAGACAGGAATGCTCAGAGTATAATACTGAAAAGATAGTATCACACCATGTTGCATTTAATACAAGGTGAGGGCACTGAGGGAAGAAATTTGTGTTAGTTGTCATATTGGGTGCCCCACACCAACCAGAGGGTCTGGCCCATTACAGGCATTCCATATCATGTTTAAGTGAACAAGTGAAATCTGTTTAGTGGAGACATGTGTTTTGGAATGGAGCACGTGATGTGCACTGGTGCATTTTGGGTAGCTAAGGTAGATGTCTATGATGTTGGCAAAGGGCAAGGATTTTGCTTTTTTTGCCATTGTCCTTGTAACCTGTCCTTGTATCTCATTCATTATAGGCATGGATCTTTTCTAATGGCTCATAATACTACTTTAAAAGAAATTTAGGTCAGTAATTTGAGTTAAAGTGATTACTTGTGCTGAATTAACCCAGAAGAGAAACAACTGAGAAAGAAATGTAGAAGACTTTAAAATAGATATTGGAGTTCCCAACTATCCTAAGTTAGATTTGTAGGCCTTAAGTCATTGTACCAAAAGGAGATACAGTTTTATGTGGAGAAATGAATTACTCTTGCCTATCCCCAACTCCTGGCTTTCTTTCCTTCTGCTACTTTAACTTGGCAAAATACCAAACCCTAGAGCAGTCTTCATCATTTACCTCCTGTGTTCCTTGGAGGCAGGGATGATGGTTGACTGTTGCTGGGATTACTGTAGTGCTTGCTGTGTGACAGCTGTGCCTCCAAGTCTTGCCACGAGCCCGTTCTTTTATTGTCACCAGAATGATCTGTCTATAAAAAAATCTGATTGTCCTCTCCTTGAAATCTATGGACTTCTTATAGTCTTCAGGATTAAAAATTGAAGTTCTTAGTGTGGAAAATCACTTTTAGAGACCTGGCCTCTTATCAGTGTCTTGCCTTATCTTTTAGCTCTTTTCCACGTGTTTTTTGTACTCCACATATATTAACCACTTGCATTTCTCTGAATGTTACATGCTGTTTTTATGCCACTGAACACAGGTTGCTTCTTTTTCCAGGCATGCTTTTTAGATCCTTGCCAATGTCATCAATCCCACGTCATTTAAAACTCCCAAAGATACCTCTAGAAAACTTCTGAGTTTTTTTTTTCCCATTCTGTATTAGGTAACACCTGATGGACTAACGTTCTCAGGGGTACCTAACCTAATATATTGTCCGTGTACCTTCTTTCTCATTAGACCTTTTTGAGTACTTGTGAGCTTTTTTGAGTATTGGATAATCCTATTATCACTTTAGTTCCTAATCCTTGTTGCTGGTTTGCCTAGAACTTCAGTTAATGTGTGATAGTTAATTTATCAGAAGCCCCACATGTGCCCAGCAATGTGTCTTGGTTATTATAAATGTTTGAGAAAAGGAAGAATGTGGTCTCAGCCCTCTTCGTAAGTTAATTGTGTGGACAAAATGATTTGTAAAGTATTTAGAGATTAATAAAGTACAACATTAAATGAGGACTTAGGTAGAAAGGTTTGAGAATAAAGATACAGTTGAAAATTTCAAATCCCTTGGCATTTTATATCTGCTCTTTACTCTGTTTTTCTCTGTTAGTAGTAGTAATACCACTATTAACACGCTACACTTCCTACTTGTTTATCTTGTTATGCTAACCTGCACCGCTAGAATATAGTTTTATGAGGAATTTCCATTTCCGTTGTTCACTGCAGTATTTCCATTGGCTGACACAAGGTAGGTCTAGTGCAGTGGATGGAATGATGTTCAGAGAAGGAAGTAATCAGTAGGAGATGGTATTTATGAAATACTTCATGAAGAAGTTAACATGCTGAAGTAGACCTTTAAAGTTAGTGTTTTATTAGATAAGTGTTTATTAAATAATTAAAAATTACCAATTTTATTTTTATGAGTTTGTTCCCATCATAGGTTCCCCCTAATTTTCTCTTAAAGTTTTATAAGGGTTGTACAGTCCTCATCGTTGACTTCTTTTCAAGAGTTTGACAAAACCTATTTAACCAGTGTGAGTTTTGCTGACCCTTTCCTTATATACTTGTTGCAATAACACTTCACTTCATATATTTACCAGCAAAGTAAAATGTGTTTGAAAAGTAGGTCTGCTGGAGGCAGTAACACATTTTACACAGATCATTACACAATAAGTTGTTATGAAACCTGAGAACTTATCTTTTACTTTGCATCCACTTAAAATAACTATAAATGAGTTTGCATTTGTAGGCATATCAGGGTCCTGGTTGTTTTATGAATTAGGGATCATAAATGACTATTTGCCTGTAAGTTCTTATTTAGCAAATCTTGATCATACTTTTAAATGTTATGTATACACATATGCATATGTCACATAACTTATAATTGCAATTTCCATTTCTGAAGAATTTCCTTTTCTGTTTCTTTGCCATCCCAGACTAACAAAATAACAATTGGATTTGGAATTAAAACTGTTAAAAATTTTAAATCACCAAAACAGGCTGTAAGTGGAACATGGTCATAATACTGATTTGCATTGCATTTTAGAAAATAAAATTATTAGTTGGTTTCTAACATTGGCTTATTTTCTTGCATTTTTCCTTTAAGCACAGAATTAGATATTCTTAGGTTATTATACCTGAAATAAGTTCTTAATTAAGTAAGCATCTAGTCTACTCACTTTATTTTAGAGGCTAATCCTCTATTGTGCTAGTAATTACTTTAAATTTTAACATTATACTACTTTTGGAATACATATAATCCTGAAGACATTTTAAAAGGATATTATTTTAGTGAACTGGTAGAAGCAAGTGGCTGAAATTTGTGAATCCACCAGCAGTCAGCTGAATTGGGTGTGAATGAAGTTTTGGCAGTACTTTTCCATTTTGGTTTACTGGTTTAGTACACAAGAAGTGATTTTTATCAATCTGATTTTAAGCCATGAAAAACCCCATGTCTCTTTAAATTGATAGTTTTTGACAACCTGAATGTAAGGACTCACATATTCCACGTAGGAAGAGTTTTAACCAATGAGTACATATTAAGGGAGCCATCAGGAACAAGATTTTTAAAACTTCAGTCTTTTTTTTGTGGCTTTTTCTTGTTGAATCTAGAAGTTGTGCATTTAAAAAAAGTCATGGGTTAACTCTTGGATTCTCTTAAATAGAAAAATGAAAAAAGTCTTTAAGGATCATATAAATATTCTACATTTCCTTTTCTTGTGTTCTTTGTGCTATTTTCCTAGGACTTATATTTTATTTAAACTGTTTTATACAAAAAATAGCACCTTGTAGTCCATGATTTTTTTTTTAAAGAGGAACTCATCTTTTTTTGTGGGGAATAATTGGTAAATATAATGGGTTGCATAAGGAGAAAATTATTAAAGATGTGGAAGAATGTAAACAACCTCAAGTTCCTACTGGTATAATTCCTGGTTGTAGTTGCCTAATATCAGTTCAGTTGAATGATTTATTTTTAGTCATCTGTGTTCCTATATTATACTTTTGATTTGAAGAATGCTCTGCTAGACTTTTAAAAGCCTCTTAGTTTGACTCAGTTTGAAATCTAATTTGTTGGGTTTTTAAAAAATTATACCTTCTAATTATTGCCTGTGTTTGGTATGGCAAGTTAGTAATTGCTCTTTGTTCTGTTTTAGATCCCTGCATGTCACTGAGTCCACCATGCTTTACAGAAGAAGATAGATTTAGTCTGGAAGCTCTTCAAACAATACATAAACAAATGGATGATGACAAAGATGGTGGAATTGAAGTAGATGAAAGTGATGAAGTAGGTGGAAAAATTTCTCTTGTATTCTCGTAACACACAAGGTTTTAGTATTAAATTTTCCCATTATTTGTTATATGACTCAACTCCTTCAACATCTTTTGTTTTTCTCTGTACATTTTAATTTTTCCCTTTGTATTTACGTGTTTTTTTCCGTTTTTTTCCTTCATGTGTATATTGAGTTGACCCAGTTTTATAAGAATCCTTAGTCTCATGTTCTTGGATTTCTCAACATATATTTTTTTCTGACTCTATCACTATAGAATTAATGGCTTAGAATGCAACACTTTATTATTTCTTCCGATTTTCTGGGTTGACTGCTTATTTCACCTTTTCTGTACCCCTGAATTGGGGCCGAGGGTCTCTACAGCAGTTCCACTCAGTTGGGAGCTCTGCTGGGGCTGGAATATTTAAGATGCCCTCTTATCCTTCAGAGTCTCTCTCCATGTGACCTCTCATCATTTAGGAGTTTAGCTCAGACTTCCTTACAGTATGGCAGCTGGCTTCCAAGTGGCACTGTTCCAAGAAAACAAGTTCCCATGTGAAAGTGTTTATCATGTCTCTGCTTGCCAGTGCCTGTTAATATCAAATTGGCTAAAGCAGGTTTTGGCTAAGCTCAGAGTCCATGTGGGAGAGGATTATATAGGGTATGAATACCAGGAGATATGGTTTTTTGGGGGTTACTTATATAATAATCTTTACCCATTGTATAAAAACATCATGCTTTATTTCTTCCTTTTTAGTATTTTTGTATTTTTTCCATTGTCATTTATTCCTCTTATGCCCCCACACCTCCACAGCCACCACACCTGTAATCCATACCTATGAGTCCTTTTTCCTTTTTGCCTGATCTTTCTAACCCCTTAATCCCTCCTCTCCCAGAGCTGTCAGCCTGCTCTCTCTGAGTCTGTCTCTATTTTGCTTGTTAGTTCAGTTCAATAGATTCCACATATGAGTGAGATCACATGGTATTTGTTTTTCTCTTACTGGCTTATTTCATTTAGCATAATGTTTTCCAAGTCCATTCATTTTTATGGCCAAATAGTATTCCACTGTGTATAGTTACCATAGTTGTTTTATCTACTCATCTACTTATGGACACTTGGGCTGATTCCAGATCTGGTGATTGTAAATAATGCTGCAGTGAACATAGGGGTGCTTATATTCTTTCAAATTAGTGTTTCAGGTGTCTTCAGATAAATTCCTGAAAGTGGAATCTCTGAATCGTGAGGCCGATACATTTTTAATTTTTTGAGGTGTCTCCATAACGCTGCCCACAGTGGCTGCACCAGTGTGCATTCCCACCAACAGTGCAAAAGGTTTCCCCTTTCTCCACATCTCACCAGCACTTGTTCGTGTAAACCTCATTGATGTTTTAATTTGCATTTCTCTGATGATTAGTGATGTTGAGCATCTTTTCATATGTCTATTGGCCATGTCTATGTCCTCTTTGGAGAAGTGTCTATTCAGGTCCTTTGCCCATTTTTTTAATTGGATTGTTTGATTTTCTGATGTTGAATTTTATGTTCTTACTAAATTTTGGATATTAACCCCTTATCAGATGTATGGGCAAATATGTTCTCCTGTTTAGTGGGTTGTCTTTTTATTTTGTTGATGATTTCCTTTGCTTTGTAAAAGATTTTTAGTTTGATATAGTCCCATTGTTTAATTTTCCTTTTGTTTCCCTTGCCTGAGGGGATATATCAGAAAAAATAATCCTATGAGCAGTGTCCGAGATTTTATTGCCTATGTTTTCTGCCAGGATTTTTATGGTTTTGTGTCTAATATTTAAGTCTTCAATCCATTTTGAATTTATTCTTGTATATGGAGTAAGTTGCTCGAGTTTCATTTTTCTGCATGTATCTGTTCAATTTTCCCACAGCCATTTATTGAATAAACTATCTTTAGCCCATTGTATATGCTTGCTTCCTCTGTCAAATATTAATTGGCTATAAAGGTGTTGGTTTATTTCTGGTCCCTCTATCCTGTTATTGGTCTGTGTGTCTGCTTTTATACCAGAACCATTGCTGTTTTGGTGACTGTGACTTTACGGTGAATAGTATAGTTTGATTTTAGGTAGCTCGATTTCTCCAACCTTATTCTTTCTTTTTCTCAGGATCTCTGTTGCTATTTGTTCTAGTTCTGTGAACAAGTATTTTCACAGATACTACATTATTGGTATCTTGATAGGAATAGCATTAAATCTATAGATTGCTTTGGGTATTATGGACATTTTAATGATGTGAGTTCTTCCTGTCTGTGAACATGGTTTGTGCTTCTACTTATTTGTATGTTTTTAAATTTCTCTTTTCGGTGTCTCATAATTTTCTGAGTACAGGTCTTTTACATTCTTGGTAAGATTTATTCCTAGGTATTTTATTATTTTTAAAGCAATTACAAATGGAAATGGAATGGAATTATAAGGAAAGCAAATTGTTTTCTTAATTTCCCTTTTTGATAGTTCATTACTGGCATATAAAAATGAAACTGATTTCTGGATATTATTTTGTATCCTGCCACTTTACTATAATCATTGATCAGTTCTGGTAGTTTTGATGAGAAATCTTTAGGGTTATCCATGTATGGTATCATGTTATCTGCAAATAACGACAATTTTCCTTCTTCCTTTCCAATTTATTTCTTTTTCTTGTCTTATTGCTATAGCTAAGACTTCAGTATTATAAGAGAGGTGAAAGTAGACATGTCTGTCTTGTTTCCAGTCTCAAGGAGAATGCATCTAGTTTTTTGATGAGTATGATGCTGGCAGTGGGTTCGTCATATATGACCATTATTATGTTTATGTATGTTCCCTCTGTTCCACTTTGCTGAGAGTTTTTATCATAAATGGGTGCTGGATTTTATCAGATGCTTTTTCTGTATCTATTGATGTGATCATGTGATTTTTATCTTTCATTTTATTTATGTGGTGAATCAAATTTATTGATTTGTAAATGTTGTACCAACCTTGCTTTACCAGAAAGAATTCTGCTTGATCATGGTGTATGGTCTTTTGATGTATTGTAGTATTTGATGTATCTCGGGCTCTGGACTGGGGAGCCTGGCTTGGGGTTTAGACCCCACACTTCTCAGAGGGAACCCACCTGGCTGCTGAAATATTCCTCTAGCACTTCACTTGCCAGCCATGTGAGCCCAGCCATTGCTTGCGCATCTCTGCACTCCCTACCAGTCTGTTAGTGATGTTGTTTCTTTTGTAAGTTTTGATTATAAGACTTCTCTTCAGCTAGTGATCAGTAGCTTATTCAGTGATTTTTCTATGATTTAGTTGCAATTCTAGTTTGGTCCTGGGAGGAGATTAGTGTAGTTTCCACGTACTCCACTTCCATCTTGGAGAGTCAAATAATGCCTTCTTTTTAAATTTTATTTATTTTATTTTAATTGTTGTTAAGTACAGCTTTCTGTCTTTTACTAATACCTTATTTCTTAAGCATTCTCATCTTTCCCCTTCATCTGGTGTTCCTCTCAGTTTCTACATAGAAGTGGTTTTCTTTATTCCTCTGTGGTCGCATTCTTACCAAATCCCTTGGTTAGTTTCAGTCCTCTTCAAACACTTTGTTGTGTTTGGCACCGTTGAAGTGCTTCTCTTTTAGTTTATGGGGGTTCTGTAGTCATACTGGTATTTAATCACGTTGTTGTCTAACAGTAACATTCTTTGAAGGTCTGTCCTTGACCTGATGTAAAGCATTTACCTTAAGAATACTCATTCATTTTTAGGTTACTACTGATTCCTCCATCTCTAAGCCAGTCCAGATTTCTATGTGTGTATAATTCTTCCTGACATCTTCTGAGGGCATTTACTTATGCTTTCAACTAGTTTGTAAACAAAATCCTGTCATTCCTCTTTGAAATCCCTTACTGTTGAATGGTACTCCTGGACTTACTTCTCCTTAATTTTTATTCTTCTAAGTCAGGAACGGGCAGACTTATTCTGTAAATGACCGAAGCTATGGGTTGAAATGTGTATCCTCCAAAAACATATTTTAAAATCCTTATCTCTGTTATCTCAGAATGTGATCACATTTGGAAATAGAGTCATTTCAGATGTAATTAGATAAGATGGGGACATATCACAGTAGCATGGGACCTTAATCCAATACGGTGGGTGTCCTTACAAGAGAAGAGAACATCTTGTGGAAACAGATGCAGGGGAGAGATGACCACATGACCGTGCAGGCAGAGATTGGAGTTACGCAGCTGTAAGTCAGGGAATGACAAGGATTGCTGGTAACACCACAAACTAAGAAAAAGGCATGGGATATATTTTTTCCTTAGGGCCTTTGAGAGAGCATGGCCCTGCTGACACCTTGATTTCAGACTTACAGCCTCTAGAACTGGGAGAAAATAAATTTCTGTTGTTTTAAGCCATTTAGTCTGTGGCACTTTGACATGCAGCCCTATAAAACTATACAGGCCAGCTACTAAATATTTTAGATTTTTGTGGGTCATGTTGTCTCTGTTGTAACAACTCAACTCTCCCATTGTAGTAAAGCAGCTATAGACAGTACATGATTCAATGGGAATGGCTGTATTCCAATAAAACTTTATTTGCAAAAATAAGCAGCAGGGCCATGCTCTCTCAATAAGAGTGGTTTGCCAACCCTTGCTATAAAATCCTGTGTTCTTAAAATGTATTTATTTATTTATTTATTTATTTATCTTTTCCACTTAACTATTGCTTGCTGTATTTTGCTTCAGGTCAGCAATTTTTAACTGGTATGCCATAGCACACAGGTGCGCTGCAAAAAAATTTAAAATATGCAGTACCTGACTAGTCAGGAGCACTGATCTCTTTTCCCTTATATTGATAAAAAACTGACAACAGCCAGTACAACATTAGCTGTTTGGTATGAGTTAATCAAAATTATTTTTATTGTCAGGTTGGCAAAAAATACATTTTTTGATGTGTCATAAAATTTCAGTAATTAGTTTATGTGTGCCATGGGATGAAAATGGTTGAAAATTGCTGATCTAGGTATTTATTATCTTGTGTCTAGAGTATCACCTCTAAATTTTTCCCATTTAATCCATTTCAATATCACTTTGAGAGTATTTTTCTCTGGCTAGAAAACTTAATAGTGATTTCTTAGTGCTTATTAGATCCGATACTAACTCTTCCATTTTATATTTAATGTCTCTAAATTAACTGACTTGTGCTTATTGAGATTATCTCTTCTCATTGTGGTTAAATCATTTTGATATTTAGAGCCCAGTGACATTAATGTCGGAATCATGGCTTCCAGTTATAAATAGTCCAATTTATTTCATTCATTTGTAGAACCACAGGTGATAGGATAATCCTATTTTATGCTGTGTTTCCAATTTAAAAAGTATTTGAAGTATTTACATATACTCTGTCATCAGGTAGAATGAAATGAATTGATGGGTTATTGAGTTTTACTATTACTGGAAACCAACATAAAGTAGTTGTCATTTATTGTCAGTCATTTTATTATATTTAGTAATTCATTTTTTCAACATCATCAGCATTTCTTTACTTTCTCATATACACACACAATCAAGCTTTAAGATTACTTTTAGTAATAATATTCTGGATTAGCAGTGATGAATTGTTCTTTTTAATCGTCTCAAGATTGTCTCAATGGTTTACTTTGTTGTCAGCATAATTAAGAATTGACTATTAAATATGCTAACAAATTCCATTAGTCTAAATTATATCTATACATTATGGAATAAATATAATTTACTAGCATATTAAGTACTTTTTATGGACAAAATTATTTTCTAGTCTAAGTAGCTTTCCTTGAAGTTATTGTACATTTTCTTAGTCATTTATAGTATAACTGCATTAGTTTTATTAAACAAATTCCATGCCAACTCTGTAGCATATAGTATTTATATATGGATGGTATGTGTAGTTTTATAACTTTGTCCAACAATGAATTTGGAGATAACTTTTAACATTAAACTTTGTGGTACTGTGCTGAGAGGACATAATTTTAAGTTATTACGCTGGTAGCACTTCATTTTCCTTTGATGTTGGTGTTACTTGAGGACCTAATTATTGCTTACATTATTTTAATGCTGAGGGATTATTTAGGGGGGAGGGAGAAGTGAGACTGGGAGAGCATATGTGTTTAATCAAGAGTCTTAGTATTATAAAGTATTTGAAAATATTGGTGCACATTTTCACTTTTGAAGATGGAATAGTTGTAGATAGCCTGTGTTTAAGAGTTAAAAATTAACTTACTGAGATTGGTTAATTTTGCACCTAGAATAAAGCTAGATTGTTTAAAAAATCTACATAATAGAAATTACTTTTGTTATTGATAATATGAAGTTATAAATATTACTACTTTGGGATGTTTTCTTACACCAGTCAAGTCTTCAATTCTCCAACACCAACTGGGTGTCCAACCATTCAATTTAATTCTAACAGTGTCTACCTGGATTAGTGTCAGATCCCACAGGTTGTGGGCTTAGTTTCACAAGACTGCCCCCACTCCAGGTGCCAGTCAAAAGTCTCTGGCCATGTGTACTTCCGACCAACCTGCTCCAACCAAGGGTTCCACAATCATTTCTCAGATTTGATGTTTTGCTGGAATGGACCACAAAACTCAGGAAAACACTTTACTTATGTTTACTTTTTTTTTATGAAGGATACAACTCCAGAACAACCAAATAGAAGAGATATTTAGAAGAAGGTATGGGAGGAAGGGCATGGAGCATCCCTTGCGGCATGCCACCTTCTTAGCACCTCACACGCTCACCGGCCTGAAAGTGCTCTGATCTCAAAGTTCAAGAGTTTATTTTAATAAATCGTAGTTTTCCCAGAGGTCAGGTGGGTGGGACTGAAAGTTCCAATCTTAATCACTCAATCCTGATAACTAGTTCCATCTTGAGGCTATTTTAGGAGACCAGCCCTAGGTAATCTAATTAGCATAAACTATGGGCGAAAGATACTTCTGTCATGCCCTGGTGGTGCTGCTCAGTTAGTTGGAGTGTCGCCCAGTAGACCAGTAGGTCGAAGGTTTGATTCCTGGTCCGATTATAGTAGGAAATATTTTTTTATGGACATACTGGATTATCTGAAGTATAATATAAAATTAGTTTTACTTGTTTCTTTTTACTTTTTAATGTCACTTCTGGAAAACTTAAAACCACATGTATAGATCATAGTTTACTTCTGTTAGGCAGCACTTACCTGGAAGCGGCGGTGTGCGGCGGGCTGTGAGGGACGCGTTGCTAATTCCGAGTTCTGGGCAGGCTTGTGCTTTCAGTGTGGTGCAGCACATCTGGGTTTGGGTTTTTGTAGAAGCGTCTCTTTTGTAAGGAAGTGGGAGTAAATAGTAATACTGTTGTGGACCTCTAGCAGCCATAATTAGAAGACTTCACAGTTTTAATAGGAAACCTTAGTAAAACATTTAAAATACTTTATTTCTTGTTGTAATTATTGGTTGGAAATACTGCTTTTTATAAAATTTGGAAAAAAATTAGCATTTTAAAATGCTATTTGAAAACTTAATGTTTTTCCTCCTTACTACTTTCCTCTGTTTTGGTTTTTGTATGTTTTTTTGGGGGGTGGTCATATGATAAAGAATTTATTTTTCTAGTTTCTTCATTCATTTAATATAGAGCTAATACGTGAGGGTCTGTTATATGGCAGATACTCAAATAGATATTGGAGTATGTTAGAGACAGACAGTATTCATATAAATCTTTTAGCCATTAAGCTAACGTTCTGTGGGTGCTAAGGGAAGGCAGACTAAAAAAGCTAAATAAGCTGGGAAAGTGGGATCGGGCCAGCTAGATGATGGGTGGCTATAATTTTAAATGGGGTGGTCATGGTAGGCCTCATTAAGAAGGTCACACTTAAAGTATGCACTAGTAGGGCAAATAAGAGTAAATATCTGACAATTTTCCAGAGCTATTGTAAAACTGAAATGGGAGGATTTAGGAGTATTTCAGATTAGGAACAAGATGGAAAGCTTTTGTTCTCTAGGTCATTATCTTTTGGTCCATGATAAAAAAAAAAGATTAGATGTTAGCATACCTGGAATCTGTGACCTGTTTAGATTGAGTTGCTGATTACTGTCCAGTTTGTGTGTTCTGTCAGTATTGAAGATATTTTGGAAAGTATGGGTACTTGATCAACAAACAATTTTAATAAGAGAAATGAATGGCTTTGCTGCTCTGAGCCCAGCAGTAGGAGTCGGTGAGAATTCACATTGTTATTACCTGCTTTGTGACTGAAAAATTTATAGTTTCTAGGGTGTATGAATTTGTTTTTTTTTTTCTTTAAATTAAAAAAAATTCCTTATCTCTTTTTAATTTTTGTTTTTTTAACCCATTCGCACCTTTCATTGATGTCATTCAGAATAGTTTTAGAGTTTTTGTTCCTATCAGTTGGTTTGATATATATAGTCAACTTTAAGATCAACTTATATGAATAATATTGTACCTGCTATTTCAGTTTTTCTTATGTTAGCTATTCTGCCTGAAGACCTTTGACATCATTTGTCTATACACTTCAGAGAACTTAGTGAATAATACAGATGTTTCTATATCTGAAGCAAGGAGAGTCACTTATGAAAATAGGCAAAAGTAAGGTTAGGAAAAAATAGAAAATAGTTTTAAAAATAAGATCAGTGAGTTTTGAATTATGTGGAATACTGTTTCTAAAGGAATAAATTCATGTGTTTTTTCATTTTCTCAGTTAAAAATTTAACCTATTTGTTAATTATCTATTGCTGTGAAATAAATTTCTCCTAAATGTAGTGGCTTACAACAATACACATGTTATCACTTCATGGTTTCTGTGGGTCAGATAGTCCAGGTGCAGCTTAGCTGGATCTTCTGGCTTTGGGTCTCATACAAAGCTGCAGTTAAGACGTCAGTGGGTATTATAGTCACTGTAGAAAGTAATTTGGAGGTTCCTCACAAAATTAGAAATAGAACTACCATATGACCCAGCAGTCCCGCTTCTGGGTATTTATCAGAGGAGATCCAAAACACTAATTTGAAAAGATGTATGCATCCATATATGTTCACTGCACCATTATTTACAGTAACCAAGATATGAAAGCAGCCTAAGTGTCTATCAGTACATTACTGGATAAAGATGTGCATATATACAATGAAATATTACTTGTGCATAAAAAAGAATGGCATCTTAGCATTTTTTACAACATGAATGGATCTAGATTGTTTTATGCTAAGTGAAAGAAGTCATACAGAGAAAGACAAATACATGATTTCACTTACATGATAAATGAAAAAAAGATAAATGAGAAAAATAGAAACAAACTCATAGACACAGAGAACAAACTGATGATTGCTAGGTAGGAGCGGCGCTGGGGGACTGCATGAAAAAGGCGAAGGGTTGAGAAGTACAGATGGGCAGTTGCAAACAGTCACACGGATGTAAGTACAGTATAGAGAACATAGTCAGTAATTGTAATGACTGCATGGTGCCAGGTGGGTACTGGACTTACCGGGGGATCACTTCATAAGTTAGATAAATATCTCACCACCATGCTAGACACTTTAAACTAACAGTACTGAATGCTTACTCTAATTGAAAAATTAAAAAAATTTAGATACATACAGTTTTTCATTAAAAATTGTTTCCCATTCCTGTTTCATCAATTTTTAATTTACCTTATCAAGAGTTCCGTGTTGAATACTGTCACCGCCTGGAAGGGGCAGAGGAGTGGGAGCGTGAACCAGGACCTGCATCTGCCCTCCCTCAGTTCCAGCCTCGCAGCACTGCCAGTCCTGCTCCTCTCCGCCCTCCTCCCCGGGCTTTGCAGGGTCCCAGCACGGCACTGCACTTACGTAATACATTTTTGTGAGAGTTTAGACATTTCACATATTGGCTCATCTTCTAAAAGATCTCTGAGTTAGGGTGGGTACAGGACCTGTTTATTTCCACTTCACAAGTGAATTGAATAAAATTGTACCTTTACTGTATCATTAGCTCTATGTTATATATTGTTGTCATTATAGATAGGGTGACTGCACAACTCATTACCCAAACTAGAATAATATTGAGAGTAAAAGAGGGTGCTATTAATAACTATATCAGGCCAATGGGTGTGTATGAGGACTGTCCCAGGCAAATGAGGCTTTGTACATACTTTCCTGTATGTGTCCTCACAGACTGCTTTCCATTGTACTTGCCTTGATCTGGATCTTGCTCCTTCACTAAGTTGTTACTAAATTAACCTAAGTGTTGTGCTAAGGTTTGTGCTATTAGTAAAGCTTAGATCTGTTTCAGTTTAATTTACCACCCTAAGTCTTTTTATGTAGTGCAGTTTTTCTGGTAACATGGCAGAGACTTGGGTATTGTTTTTTGCTCCTGTTTCCTAGAGTTAAGTGCTTTTTTGGTGTCTTTTTATTTAGTCCTTAGAAAAAATATAGCTTAATATTTTCTATATTAATTTTTGTATTGTTTTTCAAGTACAGTTGCCTCCACTTCCCACCCCTACCTCCCACCCTCAATCCTATCCCCCCCTTTGGCTTTGTCCATGGTTCCTTTATACATGTTCCTTGACGACTATTCCCTTTCTTTTCCCCCTTTTCCCCCCCCCCCCCCCCCCCCCCCCGCCCACTGGTTACTGTCAGTCTGTTCTTTATTTCAGTGTCTCTGTTTATATTTTGCTTGCTTGTTTTCTTGATTGTGTTCCTCTTATATGTGAGATCATATGATTGTCTTTCACCTCCTGGCTTATTTCACTCAGCATAATGCTCTCCAGATAAAATAACTCATTGACCCTTTCTTTTCTTTTTAGAATAAAAAAAATTAATAGTAAGTTTCCTGGCTTTCCCAAATTTTCATACCAGACTATTTTTTGTAACAGTCTGAATTTTCCTATAGACCTGTTCAGTGTTTGGCCTGCCAGATTTTCTCCCAAGACTTAGTGTTGCAGTCACTGATCACATGGTCTTTAGAAGACTGTTGTGCTCTAGGGCACTGTTTTTTTGTGGTTTTAAGGTAAGGTACTGTGCTGTGTCAGAGAGATGTGAGGTAAATTGCTTTTAGCCCCAGGTAACCTCATTGTATGTTGATTGTAACGTCATGGTTTATGAAGCATTTATACTGTCTCACATTCTCTTAGTGATTTTTTTTTTTTAGGGATGACAGGTGGTACCCTATTTTATAGATGAGGAGACTGGGGTTTAGAGCCGAGTGTTGATGACTTGCTTCTGACTATCTCCCTGGCCTTTTTGCAGTGTTACTAGGTCTGTAGGATGAAACTAGAGGACTCAGTTGATAAAGAGCGCTTTTCTTTTTTTTAACTGAAGAAATATTTTACCTTGATCCTGAAAATGTTTAAAATAATTTAAAAAAGTATTCAGAGCATTTTATTTTAATTGCTCATCCTTGCCAACTGACCTTTTAAAAAACACATTATACCCCATAAGTAGCTAAAATTTTCTTCAGGTCTTAACCAAGGAGATGCAGGAATTTTTAAGGAATTTTAAAAACGTTTTTCTAATCCTCACCCAAGGATGTGCTTATTGATTTTAGAGAGAGGGCAAAAGAAGGAGATGGAGGGAGAGAAACATCGATGAGAGGGAAACATTAATCGGTTGCCTTTCATAGGCACCCTGATGGGGAGCGAACCTGTAAGTAGGCATGTACCCTTACTGGGAATCAAACATGCGATCTTCCAGTCTCAGGGACTACGCCCAACCAACCGAGCCGTATGGGTCAGGGTGTAAAATTATTTTAAAAATCAAATAGTTGATTTTTGTTTTGTTCTGGTTTTCATTTTATTTTTCCTGGTTCCCTCAAGGGCTTGGGAAATATGCCTACATTCTTGACTAAGGGCGTTGTTGACCAATTAAAAACAAGACACACCTAATATTTTAAGTTCCTATTTATGTGTATAGCACTATACTAAATATGGGGCAGAATGAAAAAATACGAGCTTAGACCTTCATGAATTAACCATGTAGGGGGCCATGTAATGTCATAGATATATAATATAAGACATATGAGGGGGGACCCAAAAAACCTGGAATTTATTTATAAAAAATGTTTATGTATTGTTCCATGTTTAAACTTCAATCACCTTCAAAGTACTCTCCATTTGATACAATATACCTATCAAGACTTTTTTTCCCACTGCTCAAAACAGGTTTTGAACTCATCGATTTTTGTGCCTTTTAGTGCTTCTGCCGTTTCTTGGTTCACCTCTTCCACATTGGCAAAATGTTTCCCTTTGAGGACTTTTTTTGTCCAGGGAAACAAACAAACAAAAGGTATCTTGGGATGAGATTGGGTGAATATTGAGGCTGGGGCACAGAGGTCATGCTGTTTTTTGGTCAAAAACTGCTGAACACTTCGTGTGGTGTGGGCAGGTATGCTTGTAAGTTATCCATCATGAAATGGGCAAACACATTGAGTCTTCAAAAAAAATTTACCGAATCCTCTCACAACAATGCCAGCTGGTACACAGATACAGATGGGTTCCTAGAACACCCACCGTAGAGGGGGATGCATGTACTACAAGGGGCCTGCCCTCCAGAAGATAATTCAGGGTTTTGGGGGGGCCCTCCTATTATGACAACTTATATAGTAGGAATATATACGAATCATGGAAGTGCTCCTGTGTTTCAGAAGATAAAATGCACATCTGTTTTTTGGGGTGTCCAGGGAAACTTGCGTAGGAGAAGTCCTTGAGATGGACTTTTGGAAATGGGTCTGATTTTCACAGGTGTAGATGGTAGGTAGAACATTTCAAGATGAAGGTGGGTCAGGGTAGGGGAAACGCATTAAAGCAAGAATGTAGAGGCACTAAATTATGCAGCAGTGAATAGTAAAGTCTGACTCAAGGATGGTGTTGTGGGGGATAGATAGTTTTGAAATGTGCTTGCTTGATTTTTCTTCTTCCTGCTTCTGATCACCTCTCTGATTTCTTCATTGTTTTTGCTTTTCTTGCGCCCTTAAGTGTATGTATTACATAAGACTTATTTTTTAAGAGTTAATTCTTTTAAAGAGCAGTTTTAGGTTTACAACAAAGTTGAGGTGGAGAAACAGATTTTCCATATACCCTATCCCCCACACATGCATGGTGTCTCCCATTATCAGCATCACTCACCAGATCGGTGCTTTTCCTTTTCTTAACTAGTGAGTCCATAGTTTGCTTTAGTGTTTATTCTTGGTGCTGTACATTCTGTAGGTTTGGACAAATGTATAATAACATTATAATATCATATAGAGTATTTTTACTGCCCTAAAACCCCTCAGTTATTATTGTTTCAGGTATTACTTCAGTTCTTTTATCTTTTTCTTTTCTTCTGGTGTTTTTATTACACACATATTATACTTCTGTTCTTGTCCCACAGTCCTTGGATGTTTTGTTGTCTGTTTTTCCATCTTTGTTCTCTTTTGCTTTTTAGTTTTTGAGGTTTTGGTTGGTATATCTTCCCAGTCAGAAAAATTTTTTCTATTTTATTTTATTTATTTTTTGTTATTCCATTACAGTTGTCCCAATTGTTTTCCCTTTGCCATCCTCCACCTGGCGCACTCCCCACCTCCGCTCCCACTGTCAGTCCCCACAGCGTTGTCCATGTCCATGGGTCATTCGTACATGTTCTTTGTCTAGTCCCTTCCCCTTCTTTCCACCATTATCCCTGTCCCCTCCCTTCTGGCTGCTGTCAGTCTGCTCCATGTTTCCGTGTCTCTGGTTCAGCTTTGCTTGTTAGTTACCTCAGAAATTTTTTCTTCAGCTGTATTCAGTCTACTAATCTACTAATTCAATCTGCTAATAAGCCCAGTCTACTGAATTAAGACTTTCTTTATTTCTGTTATAGTGTGTTTGATCTCTAGCATTTCTTTCTGGTTCCTTCTTAGGATTTCCATCCCTCTGCTTACATTGCATGTCCTTATGTACTGCCTGCTTTATCCATTAAAGCCCATAGCATATTAGTTATAGTTGTTTTAAATTCCTCGTCTGATAATTTCAACATCCCTGCTGTGTCTGATCTGATACTTGTTCTGTTTCTTCAGATTGTGCTTTTTTGCCTTTTGGTATGCCATGTAATTTTCTTCTGCATAGCTGGGCACGATGTATGGGTAAAAGGAACTGCTGTAAATAGGATTCTAGTAATAAGGAGGTGCGGTGTGGGGGGGAAAGTGCTCTACAGTCCTGTTATTAGGGCTCATGTTTGTTTCAGTGAGCCTCTGTCTCTGGGCTGTAAACTTCATCAGTATTCCGTAGTTTTTGTTTTTCTTCTTCCTTAGGTGAGATGGGATGGCTAGAGTGAGCTGGAGTTGGGTATTTTTCTTCTCTCACTGGAAGGATAGGGCCTGGTGGAGTTGAGTATTTCTCATCGTCAGTTAGTCTCGGATGATATGCCTGCAGGTTAGGCTCTGGGTAACTAGCTTCTCCTGAGGGCAGGCCTTGTTTAGAGGAACAGAGTCATCTGGAGTTGCTTTTTTTAAGTTTAATCTTTATTGTATTTTTTTCCATTACTATTTAGTCCTCTAATATCTCCCTCCCTGCAGCAATCACCACCCTGTTGTCCATGAGTCCTTTTTCCTTTTTGCTCGATCCCTCCACCTCTTAAACTGCCCCCCCAACCTAGCTGTCATTTGCTCTCCATTTATGAGTCTGTCTCTGTTTTGCTTGTTAGTTCAGTTTGTTCATTAGATTCCACATATGAGCGAAATCATATGGTATTTGTTTTTCTCTGACTGGCTTATTTTACTTAGCATAATGGTCTCCAGGTCTATCCATACTGTATGAAAGGGTAAAGCATTCTTCTTTTTTATAGCCAAGTAGTATTATTCCATTGTATAAATGTCCCATACTTGTTTAATCCACTCATCTATTGATAGAAAATCAATTCTTATCACGTATGATTCCAGTGATACATTTCACAGAGCTAAAACAAATATTTAAAAAATTTATATGGAACCGCAAAAGGCTCTGCATAGCAACAGTGATCCTGAGAAAGAAGAACAAAGTTAGAGGAATCACACTGCCTAATATGAAACTATACTACAAGGCCATAGTTATCAGAACAGCCTGGTACTGGCATAGAAACACATAGATCAATGGAACAGAATAGAGGGCCCAGAAATAAACCCACACCTTTAATAATCAATTAATATTTGACAGAGGAAGCAAGCACATACAATGGGCTAAAGATAGTTTATCCAATAAATGGTGTTGGGGAAATTGGACAGATACATGCAGAAAAATGAAGCCAGACCACTACCTTCTACATCACACACAAGAATAAATTAAAAATGGAGTATTTTGAAATGGTTCTTTTTTCCCTCTCCCTGTTGGAAACAGGAAGGGATTTTTTTCTTCCCCTCAATATTTGCTGTGGGTATCTGGTCAAGCTTCTGGAGGTAATTTTTACAATATGATGGGGGTTTTTATCATGTAGGAAGAAATTTTACTCTACCCTCCTGAGTTCTTTAGGGTGGCCTAATAATTAAATCTGCATAAGACAGAGTAACGAGAAAAAAAAACAAATTTAATTACATGCATGCACATGGGACTACCACATACATGAGAGAGTCAGAGACAGAAAGGGAAAATGAGATACATACGGCATTCTGAACTAAAGAAGTAAAACACCTTGGGGCTTCAGAGGGTCATTGCAGGATGAGAAGAAGGGTAAATAAATGTTCAGTAATTAGGAGTTTGCCTCACCATATACATAGGTGAACAAAGTTTTTCTCTGATAATCTTTTACTATGGACAAGGCCTCTGATTCAAATTCTTCTAGGTGGTTAAAGGGTGGGGGTGGGCAGAAATTTCTCTTGAGTCTGCAGGGTCTCTGTTGCCTTTACTTCAAAATAATTCACATACCTCAGAGGTACATCTTCGGGTGACTCATTCTGAGCCTCTACACCCTCCTTATGACTGGATATCCCTGGAGTTTGTAATTCTTGGACTTCTCTGCAGTTTGTCAATTACAGTTCAGATTTTTCTACCCCTGCATTGGGCAGCAGTTAATTCTGTGTCCTTCCTTCTCTAATAGATCCAAGAAGAGTTTTTTAGTATTTAATCAGTTCATCTTTTTTACTGGTTAGAAATAAGTGTCAACTTGCAAGCTCCTTACATGTGGAACTAGAAACCAGAAGTCTCTTCCATAAGATTTTTGTCTTTTGGGCCTCTTTTTCCTTCTTTCAAGTAGGAAGCTTTATTCAGGCTTATGGCTTTAATTATCACTTCTCTGTGTGTTCAATTCTGACTTCTATCCTGAACTCCATTCTTAGATTTTGTTTGCTAGGATCTCCAACTCTGTCCTAAATTCTAAAAAACTACATTGCTGTCTCTCCCTGCTTTCCTGTTTAGAAAGTCTCAGGCTGAATCAATTACTGACTGACTTAAAAAAAAAAAGATTTTATTTATTTATTTTAAGAGAGAGGGCAAGGGAGGGAGAAGGAAAGGGAGAGAAACATCAATCGCTTGGTTGCCTCTTGCATGCTCCCAATTTGGGGACCTGGCATGGGGACCTGGCCCGCAACCCAGGCATGTGCCCTGACTGGGGATCGCAGTGGCAACCTTTCAGTTTGCAGGCTAGTGCTCAGTCCACTGAACCATACCAGCCAGGGCACTCACTGACCCGCTTACAAACTGTTTCCTGTCTGTCCTGAACTATGGTGATATTTTTATTGATGGTATCACTATTTTACTTAAAACTCTGGCTCACTGCTGCTTCTTGCCTCCCTCTCTGAGTTGTTTGTTTTGTTTTTATGATTCGATTTCTAAGTGGCCTTCCCATTGCTATTTTCTTCCCTTAGAGCCCATTTTGACCATTATTACTTAACTAAAATATTTTAGAACTCAGTATTTTGTTATTCTCTTTCCCTACTCAAAACCTTACGTTAGATCTTCATGGTCCAGTGGTCTCAGTCTTTCGTGTGCATCAGAATCATCTGGAAGACTTGTCAAAACACAGATGACATGGCTCACTGAGAATTTCTCATTCAGTAGGCCTGGGAAGATGCCCAAGGATTGCCTTTCTCATAAACAGAGGCCATGTAACTACTGGGGACTCATTTACCTGCATTTATGTCCATAGACTCTGTATTCTCTCCTGTTACCATGGGTTCACTATGCTCCTTGGGAATGTGAATTTTTTGTGTACTCAATCTCATCCCTTCGTACTAAACTTGGACAGTGATTTAGTATTTTTTCTTCTCTTTTTCAACAACTATAGTTTCAGTTTATTTTTATTATTTGGAATACTTCTTTAAAGAGAAATTTTAATACATCAGTTATTTGGTTTTCTATAGGGAAGACAGGATAAATGTTGGTTCTTTCCCTTTATTTGTAGCTTTCCAGAAATAATTAGTTTCCAAGACTTCTTCAAAAGAGATAGAAGAATGTTGGGGGTGGGGGGCAGAGCTAAGTGGATAGGTGAGTATGTGTATAGTATCATGAGCCCATGAATTTAAATGCATTTCAGGCTATTATGACGTATTTTGTTGTTGTTTAAATTGTCCCATATTTGGTCAGTGGAAGCTAATTTTAGCTTGCACCTGAATCCTTTTAGTCCAGCCTTAGTAGTCTCTGATAGTTTTTTGCTTTATTCTGTGATAAGTTGTTTCAGGTTCAGCTTGTACATCTCTGGCCCCAGAATTCCACTTCCTTCAACCATTTCCTAAGAGCCTTGATTTCTTTTATAGGAGGAAAACAATATCTGACAGACCACAATCAAGGTGCTAGTAGTGCTGTTAGTCATTTTTCCTTGTGTTTTCCATGAATAAAACTAGGAGTTTTTGTTTTTTGTTTTTAAAGATGATATATACTGTGAATTCAGCTTGATACTTGATGAGATGAATTTAGTGCTACAGGGTTTTTAACTTCATTGATTTTACCTCTTTATCTTCCTATAATCACATGGAGACTCTTGGTGCTTAACAATGCTAGCATAATTACTAGCATACTAGATTCTTCACATAGTATGCACAAACAGTCTCAGCATAACATTGCTAACATTAGCACCAATGATATGTTTATTGAAAACAGTTTAACCCTCTTTTTTTGTTGTTCATAAGGTATATTCAACTAGGGATATATAGTGAAAGTCAGTGGAGGTAATACTTAACTGTATGATTACATTCTAACTAGAAAATACAGTTATGTTCATTTGTTTAACTTAACATTTAACTTTGTGATTACATTTAAAGATGATTTGTTTTATATTTAAAAAATGGTTCCATAGTCCTATCTATGAGGCAAAAACTATATGCAAGAAGTATAACTTTTATCCCAGACCCACATGCATATATTGTATTTCCTCTACCCCTTTCAGGGTCTGCAATACCCTTCCCTTACCCCCCTGCCAATTTTATGGTGTACTTGTCATTTGATTCATTAAATATTAACAAATACTTACATATTTTTATTCTCATGTTCTTAAAAAAATCATCTTACTGCAAGTAGCAATATACTTTTAGTTGTACTTATTTTATTAATTTCTGGGTTCCTGGTACAAGAAAGTACATTCTTTGAGGTTAGGGATTTTGTTTGTTTTATTACTTAGAACAGGTTCTAGTCCATAATAGGTAATAAATATTTATGTGAATAATTAATTACATTATGCTTTCATGTTGTTTCATCTTAATGCAAATTAAAATGTGTATTTGTTAAAATATATTCCACTGTAAATACTCTACCTAAGAGTTACAAGATACTGAAGAGCTCAGATTATCATTCTAAAAGTTAATTTTTGCTTCTGTGTAATAATCTTTCCCAGTAATTAGTGAAAATAGTTTCTTAACAAAAGTAACAAAATATGCTTTTTA
The DNA here is from genome assembly GCA_004024845.1 of Tonatia bakeri. Lineage (NCBI taxonomy): Eukaryota > Metazoa > Chordata > Mammalia > Chiroptera > Phyllostomidae > Tonatia > Tonatia bakeri. The sequence goes on from PVIA01000562.1 coordinate 310,610, forward strand.
ACAGTCACTTTATATCTGTTCTTCCATTCGCTGCCCAAATATTTCACCAAACTTTTGTTTAGTCTCTATATATGTGCAGTGATTTATGTGTATGGCTCAACATATATTTTTAAAATCTAACAGTTCATGGAGAATATTTATATCAAAAAAGCATGTACTATGGAGGAAGGTGTATTCAGGAACTCTATACTTTTCTGCTAAATTTTGCTGTGAGCCTAAATCTGTTCTAAAAAATAAAGTCTTAAAAACTTAATGTGCTATTTTAGTACTATTAGTCTGAAATTCATGGCAGATTTACAAAGTTATGGTGATGTCAGTTAGATTTGTGCCAGAAACCATATATAAAGTCATTACATTTGTATATGATGTCATTATTATAAATTGCACATGCAAAAATCATCATCAGTTTTATTAGTAATAAAGTGAAACAAGTAAGTGCAATTAATAGAATGAGTATACTGGGAATGGAACTGTGTGTGTTATGATTAGGTAAACCGTGCAAAGATACTGATATCTGACCATGTTTAAAATACCTAAAGGTAGCACTGCAGATCACTAGGAATATTAAAGTTACTTCAGTAAACAATGCTTGGATAATTATTTAGAGAAAAATGAAATTAGATCCTAACCTTTCACTTTATGTAAAAATAAACCAGTCTGCTTCAAAAATTTAATAATGAAAGTGAAACTTCATAGAAGTTACAAGAAAATATAGGTGAATGCTTATGAGAAGTTATTAGCACCTCTGATGAGAACCTGTCAGTTTTCTTAATGTAATCCTATTGTACGTTGGTTCTTTAAGATGGGCAAGGGTAAAAAAAAAAAGTCAAGTGGAAAGAACAGCTCAATTTATGGCTCTGACTTTTATCTCCAGATCTTTTCCTTCTCTCCATAGGACTCTTACTATTTGCTGCCATAATTGCCAGGCACGCTTGTGTGTGTGTGTGTACTTCTTATGTAGTTGCACTTATGTGTACCCCTCTTTTTCCTTTAGCTCCAATGTAGAAATATGCCTTTCCTTGAGTTCCCCCAAAGCAGAAAGAATTTTTTTAATTATATTTTATTGATTATGCTATTTTAGTTGTCCCAATTTTCCCTCTTTTTCTGCCTCTACCCAGCACCATGACTCCCTCAGGCAATCCCTCTACCATTGTTCATGTCCACAGGTCTTGTCTAAGTTCTTTGGCTACTCCCTTTCCTATACTGTACAAACCCCTTGGCTATTCTGTAACTACCTATTGTACTTCTTAATCCCTTCACCTCTTTACCCACTCCTCCCATCTGGCAATCATCAAAACACTATGCAAATCCATGATTCTGTCTCTGTTCTTCTTGTTTGCTTAGTTTGTTTTTTAGATTCAATTGTTGATAGGTATGTATTTTTGCCACTTTATTGTTCATAGTTTTGATCTTCTTTTTCTTAAATAAGTCCCTTTTACATTTCATATAATAATGGTTTGGTGATGTTGAACTCCTTTAGTTTTTTCTTGTGTGGGAAGCTCTTTATCTACCCTTTGATTCTAAATAATAGCTTTATTGGGTGAAGGAATCTTGGCTGTAGGTCCCTGCTTTTCATGACTTTGAATATTTCTTGCCAGTCCCATCTAGCCTGCAGAATTTCTTTTAAAAAATTAGCTGACAATCTTATGGTAACTCCCCTGTAGGTAACTAACGTCTTTTCTCTGGCTGCTTTTAAGATTCTCTCTTTATCTTTAATATTTGGCATTTTAATTATGACGTGTCTTGGCATGGGCCTCTTGGCATCCATGTTGTTTGGGACTCTCTGTGCTTCCTGGACTTGCATGTCTATTTCCATCACCAAATTAGGGAAATTTCCTTTCACTATTTTCAGTTTTTCAAATAAATTTCCAATTTTTTGCTTTTCCTTTTCTCCTCTGGAACCCCTATGATGTGAATGTTGGACCTCTTGAAGTTGTTTGAGGGGCTGCTTATACTGTCTTAATTTTTTTATATTCTTTTTGTTCTGATTGTTTTTTTTTTTTCTTCTTTATGTTCCAAATCATTGATTTTGATTCTCGACTTCATCCACTCTACTGTTGTTACCTGTAAATTGTTCTTTATTTTAATTAGTGTGTCCTTCATTTCTGAATGGATTTTTTTATGCTGCTGAGGTCCTCAGTAAGTTCCTTGAGCACCCTTATAACCAGTGTTGTGTTTTTTTCTCTTTTCTTATTTTTTTAAAAAGATTTTATTTATTTATTTTTCAAGAGGGGAAGGGAAAGAGAAAGAGAGAGAGAGAGAAATACCAATGTGTGGTTGCCTCTCACATGTCCTCTACTGGGGACCTGGCCTGCAACCTAGGCATGTGCCCTGACTGGGAATAGAACTGGTGACCCTTTGGTTTGCAACCCGCACTCAATCCACTGAGCTACACCAGTCAGGGCATAACCAGTGTTTTGAATGCTGCATTTGATAGATTGCTTATTTCCATTTTATTCAACCTTTTTCTGGAGTTTTGATCTGTTTTTTCACTCAATCCACTGAGCCACACCAGCCAGGGCTTGATCTGTTCTTACATTTGGGCCATATTTGTTTGTCTCCTTGTTTTGGCAGCCTCCCTGTGTTTGTTTCTATGTACTAGGTAGAGTTGTTTTGATTCCTTACCTTGGCAGTGTGGCTTAATGTAGTAGGTGTCCTGTAGGGTTCAGTGGCACAGACTCCCCTGTCACCCAAGCTGGGTACTCGAGGTGCACCTTACGTGTGGGCTTAGTACACCCTCCTCTTCTAGTTGGGTCTTGGTTGTGGTTGACAGATCAATGGGAGGGATTTACCCAAGCCAGCAAACTGCAAGGATTGGCTGTGACCACTTACCACCAACCTCTTCCCTCTGTGGAGGATCAGCTGTGCAGGGAAAGGGTGGTGGTGCTTTAGTGTGGTCTGAGCTGTCCACTGGGTTTGCTGTTTCTGGGGTTTCCCAGGTGGTGCAGGCCAAGGACAGCTCCCACTTGTGTTTTGCCCGGGGCCACCTACCTGAGCTGTAAAACAATCTGAGATGGCTGCTACTTTGCTGGGCTTGGTGATTCCCAGGTGAAGCCAAGCTGTAAATCTAGGCTGGCTGCTGTTAGCACCAGGTCTGGAAGTCGCTGAGTCCAGTTGTTGTTGACAGGATTTAGGAAGCTGTGAAGCATGAGCCAAGACCAGCCATTCATGTGGAAAACCATCAGACAGTGTTAGCCAGGTTGATGGAGTCGCAGATACGGCACCAGCCTGCCTGCTCTGTGGGGAGAGGGTTCAGAAAAGGGACAACGGCCTCTGCTGGCCTTGATGCCAGACACTTCAGCTCCCCCTGCACGCCACTGGTGCTCCTCAAGCCACCACCCCAGTGCTGGAGCCCAGAAAGAGTGAGTCTGAGTAGGTGAATCTGTGTGTGGGTTAAGAGAAACTTCTTGGGGTTCCAGCACTGGTTTTTGCAACTAGAAATTGTGGGGACTTACGTTCCTGGTATTGGAACTCTGGGCTGGCAGGCCTGGTGTGGGGCTGGGACTCCTTGTTCCCGAGATATCCCTTCTGGATTTTTTCCCACCAGACATGGGTGTGGGACAAGTCCATTCCACATCCCCAGCCTTCTACCAGTCTGGATGGATGTGGTTTCTTTAATTCTGTAGTAGTCAGACTTCCATTCAATTCTGATGGCTCTGAGTGATTTATATTTTAATTGTAATTTTGATGTGGTTATGCCATGTCTGCCTGTGTGATCATCTTGACCGGATGTCCCAGAAGGAATTTTGAATGGCTTCATAACAGTTTGTACTAAAAGGATATGCAGACATATTAATAAGCAGTTGGATAATCTGGTTTATAAAGTTAGTTCATCAGTTTGCTTTTGTGATTCCTTATATTTAAAATTCCCTATTTGTGTCTTGCTTTTTTCCCTTGTGTCGAAAGCCATCTTTGCTTATTACCAGTCACTAAATGATTCTAGACTCTGAATACCCGACCTAACTGATGGGGACCAGCAAGCTATAGGAGTTTTCTTGTTTGAGAATTGTACAATAGCACCTCTTTATCCTCAGTTTCTCTTGCCATGGTTTCAGTTACCCATGGGTAACCGTGGTCTAAAACTATTAAATGGAAAATTCCACAAATAATTTATAAGTTTTAAATTGTGCACCTGAGTAGTGAGATGAAATCTCTCGCTGTTCCTTTTTATCTAGCCCAGAGTGTGATTCATCCTTTCATCTGATATTTCCATTCTGTAGAGGTTACCTGCCCATTGTTTCTTAGTAGCCATTTCAGTTATTCGATCAGTTATCAGAGACAGACCACATTTACATAACTTTCATCAGAGTATATTATTAAATTACTTCTATCTCATTATTTGCCATTGTTAATCTTAGTGTGCCTAATTTATAAGTTAAACTTTATCACAGGTATGTATGTATAGGAAAAAACTTAGTATATGCAAGGTTCAGTACTATCTGCAGTCCCAGGTATCCACTGGGGGTCTCAGAATGCATTCCTTATGGATGAGGAGGATTGCTGTGTATTTCTGGATGATTTTTTTTTTGGCTACACGTAATAGAATACCTCAATTAAACTATCCTAAACAATACTGGTTTAACATTTGAAATTATATTACCATAAGTCTAGGACTAACTGCTTTCAAGATTAACTTAGAGGCTCAATAATGTGAAGGACTCTGTTAGCTTTTCTTTCATTTTGTTAGTTTTCTAATTATGATTGGAAGGGTGGTGGTCTCCCTTTTTCTGTTTCTTAGAAAGAAAACAACACATGTTCCCACATGTAAATTAAGTATATAATAGACATTTCATAAAAGAAATACAAATGGTTAATAAATACATAAGAGAATTTTAATCTCAGTAAGACTCTAGGAATGTCTGATTTAGTTCTATGCTTTTCTTGGGAATTATCAAACAGTGCCTTGGTGAACCCAGGTAACACATTCTTGCATTAGGGTAGAAGTTAAGAGAGAGCACCTCAAAGTACAAGTTCAGAAGGTGTCCAGCCATGTAATATGAAAAATAGAGGCATTTACTGGAGAAGATACAAAATACAAGAAACATTGCACATAGGAAGACCCTGCAGTTTATTTCAAGGAACCCATCTGCTTTAAGTGACTCACAAATCAGACCTGGACACTGTGTTGTTTTGATGGCAGTGTCCTTTGGGAAAGTCTCTGCTTACATTATTAGTGAAAAAGCTGTGGTTTTTCTACTTCTGTGTTATGTATTTTGTTTGAGAACATCTAAAATGGTACTTTAAGAATATTAAGTAATCTTTTCTTTATAAATGTCTCATAGTCCCCCAAGTGTGTATTAAGCGTACCAATATAGTTGGGATGAAACTCATTTGTTCAGGTTTAGACTTTAACAGCAAAACAACATTTATAAATAAAAACCAATCAAAATATTTTGATTTAATATAATTTTATCATCTAATACTTCTGTGCACTATGCATTTGATTTTCATGACCATGATAGACAGTTTTGTTTTTCTCGTTGTACAGAGAAGAAATACGAGGCTAAGGAGAATTTAAGTAATGGTCAGGTTTTGAATATAGTATGTCAGAGTGCAGAGTCTGAGTGCCTACCTCGGATAATAAATCATCTGTGCTAGGTATTCAGGTCCTAAAATTGTGTCTTTAAAAATAAAAGGGGAAACAGATTTTTCATTGTCATATCGTGGAAATCAGGACAAGAATTGCGTAGTCCAGGCCTCCTGAGGAACTGAAACTGGAAAGTCTTCAAGAACTGAGGCAGTTTCTGCTGCCATTTCTTTCTTTCTCTGACCCATCTCTGTTCTCTTTTATGGTTTCTCTCTCTGGGTTGGCTTCCTCTCTTCTCGTTATCACCTGGTCCATCCTGACTGCCCACAAAATGGTACCTTCAATACCAGTGTCTTATCACCTTAAAAATCTAGAGCCATGACCAGCTGTACGGTTTCATGATCTGAGTTACAGTTGCCAGTGAGAGAGAATTCTGCTGTCCTGATCAGGCTCTGGATTGTTTTCTTTTGGGTCAGTGTCCATCCTTTGATCACATAGCTATCGCAGTGGGTGATAGGGTGAGGGAGCTGTGGCTGGACACCTTCAGGGCTTTATACTAATTTGGTAGATAGGTCCTCAGGGAAACAGGTATAGGCTGAAAAGAGTCCCAAGCTAATTTTGTTATAATGTTGATGAGATGCCATAGGAACTTGACTTTTGTTTATATCAATTAGCCTGTAGTAAAGTTGATTTCATTATACATCATTTTGTTTAAAGTCACAGAACCTACTGATGATGTTAAGTGGGCACTTATTGCACTAACTTGTATCAGATAATAGTAAAGCAGTGTCATAAAAATAATAGCACAAATACAAAATATAAGTACGAAATAATAATGGGTACAAGAAACTGAAACTGGTCGATCACTTAAAAGCTACCTTCCTGAAACTGGGTATGTTATTTTTTAATGGTACTAAAACAATTTAATTAAAACAATAACCTGTGTGAATGTTTTTGAAAAGAATGTTCAGTAGTCACTATTTATTGAGCATTCTTTTATTTGTATTGTCAGTTCAGGCTTACCTGTAGTGAGTTCGCATAAGTGGATGTGCTTATCAAGGAAGTCTACACTATTTGTTTTACCTTATTTGAAGATTTACTTCATAGAATTTAAGAGTCTGTTTTTGATTTCTTATTTCATTTATGTGAATAAGAAATACTTGTAATTTGTTGTGCATTTTGAGTTATTGGTGACTGCTTTAAAAATTTCTCTAGTAGCCTGCCTTATTTTTAAAATTTGCAGTTTTCCAGTAAGTTGTAGAAAAGTCTGGGTAGATTGGTCTGCTCTTTTGTAGCATTTTAGGAAGAAGGTTTAATGGAAGCTGATGATTTCTAGCTTACTTTCAGTTAAACATTTTCCAGCTTAGTTTCAACATAAAGTAATTTTAATAATAGTGTTTTCTAGTCATATTTTTGATCAAATTTTGAAGATATATGAGATATAGAATATGCTTTTATGTAGTTTGTTACAAATTGTGGTATCTTGGGCTTATATTTTAAAACAAATATACAGGTTGAGGCAAAAGTAGGTTTACAGCTGTGAGTGTGTGAAATATCAAGTTTATTCTATCATTTATTAATTATTGTATTATTTTCCATATGACAGCAAACCTACTTTTGCCCCACCCTCTATATTAATTTTCAAATGACAGTTCCAGGGGAAATGTAATTCAGTGTGCGTTTTTAGTATTTTACCCAGTTTTCTTAGGAGCCAGATAGTTCCTTCACACCAAATGGGCTATAGATGTCATAAGCTTAAAAAATATGTTTAATATTTCTTATTTTTGTTAAGCACATATTTTAGTAGATAACTGTACACTTATTCTGGGCTTTCTAAAAGAGTTAACTCTTTCTAAAAGAGTCAAGTAATACATAACAAGTCTAGTCTATATGTGGAAATTAGCTTTATTTTCTCAAATATACTGATCCTGAAGCTACAGAACTGGACTTCTGGGCTCTTTGACTTCATGGAGTGAGAAGAATTTCCTAGGACATTGTGTTTGCTGTTGTTGTTAATGTATCATATAAATGACACAGTTGCCATTTATTTCAACTGACTGGACCAGTTCCAAAGCAGGCTTCCTCCGTGTTCTGTTCATTATGGCTTTTAATATAGTTTCTCGATAGCTCTTGGACCCCTTCAAAAATAGGGGCAGTTTCTGGGTATCTCAGTGGCAGTGACTTTTTCAGAATAGTACTGGATTCTGAAGGTATCAGTCAGGAAGAGCAGGAGGGTGGCCAGGAAAAGAGAAATAGAAAATAGGAATGTAGACAAGGAGGAGTTGGGGTAATGAGACAGGTCCCTTTAAAAAGAACTTTTAAAAAGGGCATTTAGAAAAAAAGAGGAGGCATTATTTCTAATAATCTTTAGGTCAGTGCTTTTCAAATTATCTGTGGTAAAGGACCAGATTTTTCATTTTTAATTCATTATTTATAGGGTCATGCACGTAAGTACATGTATCACATGCGTGGGTCAGGTGCGTTGAAAACGTTGTCTAATTGCTGCAAAGGTTTCTAAATGGCTACTTTCCATTTCTGTCTATACTACAGATTGGCATCAGTTTTAACAGTGACCACAGTCTGCTGACCACATGTTGAGTAGAGTTGTTGATCCTAAAAAGCTTTTTTCTTCATTTTGCGCTCAAAGTATTGAAACTCAAAAAAGTGAATTGATTTACTCAATATTACACAGCTATTAAGTTTTTTTTTTTAGTTTCAGTAGAGAACAGCTTTACTCAAAAGTAAAAGTTGGTCTTTTTTCTCAAGGTGATGTCCACTGTCAGTATGTAAAAGTCAGAAAGTTATGCCTCTGGGGATTTTAATTTTCTGCATTGTGGATTCTGAAGTAATCTTTTATATTATCTTATATTTCTGGAATCAGAAGAAAAATCAATAAAAATACCAAGTAAAACAATACCAAAACAAGAAAAATCAGAAATATTTAAATATAAAAAGCATAATAATTTGAAAAAAAAATCAGTTTCATGTAATTAGATTAATATATTAATATGGGGGAAGTGTGAAGAAAAGACTGTCAGGGGCAGGATTGGGAATGGTGTGTAAGCCATAAAAGGAGTTTGCTTTTTATTTGTAGACGGTGGGGAGCAGTTTAACAATTTTATACAATGAAGTAATATAGAGGAGGTTGGTTTTTAGCAAAGAAAGTTTTAGTGCTTTTTCTTTATACTATTAAAGTAAGATTAACAGAGGGTCTACTTCAGTTTTGTAAAAAATACTTTAGTTCTAAACACTGTAATTGAATGCCTGTCAATTGTAAGGAATAGCTTAAAAGATAGGAGAATATAGAAATTTGATGCAGTAATTGAGATTAGTACTTAGTGTGTTTTGAAACAGCCCTGCCACTAAGTAGTTGGTAAAAATGTATAATATTGAGGTGTAGACTAGTTCCTGGCAAATAATGAACATTAAATATGTACTTTTGCTGCTGCTGTCATGATTTGTAGTAGAAGGCATTTTATTAAATAAATTATATAAACATGTAAGAATAATGTGAGTATAAAATATCAAAATGTATCAGTTACTATCTGATAGTCACCACCCACTGGATTTCAAATTTTTTTCTTAGTTTATAGAGACTGAAATAATGAATTTAAGTGTATTTAACTTAGTGTTTTCTCTTTTATAGTTTATCAGAGAAGATATGAAATATAAAGATGCTACTAAAAAACACAGCCATCTGCACCGAGAAGATAAGCACATAACTGTTGAGGATTTGTGGAAACGATGGAAGACATCGGAAGGTGAGACTGTGGTAGTGACCTAGATCCCTTCCCTGCTTCTCTGCCTGCTTACCCATCGTTAACTCACTGATTGCGTACAATCTGACAAAAGATCAAAATAACATTTCTGTGTGGATATTTACATTTTAGTAAATAATTATTTTATCAAATAAATATATGGATTCCAAAGTTTTCTTTTTAGTTGTGGAGAGGAGTTTCTAAAATGTTTAGATGGCAAGGAACTTGTAAGCTTTTTCTTACTAAATCTTTAATGAGATTTCTAATATTTGCATGATAAAGTTGTGTGATTTATATTTTATCCCTCTTTCTTAAGTCCTCAAGCTTACTCATTGTTTAGGGCAGGAAAAGTGTAATACATAAAACCTCAACTTGTTCCCTAAAAGTAGAAAGCTACTTAAATTTTTTTAAAGGCCTGTTAAGGTTATTATTACTTTTTTGAGTAACAGAGTCAACCAAAATGTCTAATGTTTCTGTGCTTTTACCAAAGTCAAATAATTATGTTGTAGCATATGTTTTTCTCTTCCAAGTTTGAACAGTAAAATAAAATTAAAAGGAAGCTGGAACAGATTACCAAGTAGGAGTATAAAGAAATAATGGAGTTTACTAGACTGTCAGTAGTAATATTTGGAAATGGGAAAAGTGCAGAAAACTTCTCCATCAATGCTCAGTACTTTTATCAATGTAGAAGACTTATAGCTTGCTTATGTATTTTTTCATTTTTTAAAAGAGGTGTGTGTTGCAGTATACTAGAAAGGAGGTAAAAAATACCACTAACTTCAGTGAAACATACATAGACTTTAGAAATTTGTCTCTGCATTTCCCTTCCCCATACCACTTTTAAGTAATATGAACTTGAATAAGAATAGGAATAAGTGAATATAAATTGCATCTGGTAAAGTGCTAGAATGGTAGAAAACTCAGAAAGACTCTCTGCATGAAATATCATGGCAATATGTATATTTTAGATTTCATGTATCTGATAAGTTGAATGGAATTCACTGAAACATTTTTTTTTAATAAAGGAAAAAAAATTTGACCGCTTTTTATCACTTGATATGCTACTACCTAGTTCAGTCCCCATCTCTTGCCTGGGTAATTGCAGTAGCCACTTAATGGTGTCCTTGCATATACTTGTGCTCTGCTATAGCCTGTTCTTCACTTAGCAGAGTAACTTATTTAAAATATAAATCATATCTGCTCATTACCCTACAGTGACTCAGAGTAAAAGCCAACATCTTCACAAAGACCTGTAAGCTTCTCTGTGATCTGCCTTATACTCCCTCCCTCTTATGTCTCTTCCTGTCCAGCTTCCTCACCCACTGAGCTCTATCCTGGTTGGACTCTTAGCTTTTCTGCGACTGCAGAAATGCAGACACCCTCATGGCTAACCCCCTTACCACTTTTATTAAGTCTACCAGGGCTATTCTCTCTTGAGGCCCACTCTGACCCCTCTATTTAAAACTGCAGCCCTGGCTGGTGTAGCTCAGTGGATTGAGCGTGGGCTGCGATTGAGCATCAGAGGTTCAATTCCCACTCAGGGCACATGCCTGGGTTGCAGGCCACAGCCCCCAGCAACTGCACATTGATGTTTCTCTCTCTCTCTTTCTCCCTCCCTTCCCTCTCTAAAAATAATAAACAAAATCTTAAAAAAAAAAACCCCTGCAGACCACACCCTCACCCCTGTTTGTTTTCGCTCTTGATCCCTCTTTCTCAGCTTTACACCTTCCCCCCTGCATTGTGTATTACCTTCTAATGTATTATAAAATTGACTTTTTATTGTGTTTGTCTCCTTTCTTTCTCTCCCCTGCACCCAGGAATGTAAGCCAGGGTTCTTCGTCTGTTTTGTTTATTAATGTATCCAAAATCCAAGGGGACTCTCTCCTTTAACCTCATTTTGGCTTCTTATCCTAGTGAGCTTGGTGAGATCTTTTGTGATCTATGGGAATGTTGTTGTTGTTTTTAAGCTTAAGGCCCTTTCAAATGAAAAAACCTCTTAATCTCTTTTTCCCTAGGTTTTTCACCTTGATCTCCACCCCCTAAGATTTTACCATTATGATAATGAGAAGATTTCCACCTAAGTTTCCAAAGAGTTGTCCTAAATTATCTAATTTCTGCTTCCTTTTTGCTGAAGCCCATCTCTTACATAACCTTTTAGGGGATTAGTGTGTGGGAGGAGTTGTTTTAGTACTCCTACTAAAACAGCTTCATGAAGGGGAAGAAAGAGAAGTCCAGTGAAATAAAGCTCCACCCAGAAGCTTTACAGTAACCTAATTCTGAGTAGCAGGGGGGTCCATCCAGTATGTGCCAAGCAGGCGTTGGAGCCTGGGTATTAAAGCTGAGTGAAACGTGTCTCTGGGACATAAGGAGTGAACAGCTCAGGAGGAAGACAAAGCACATGATTATAATATGTGTTAAGTACAATAATAGAAGTAAGTGTAGGATATAGAGATATCTCACTGAAAGGAGTAATTAACGCTCTGAAGATTGTGTTGGAGATGAGCTGTGAGGGTTGCACAGGAGTTCGGCAGGGGATGATGAGGCAGACCACAAACAGTAGCCTCCTCATGGCCCCTTCTGTAGTTACCTGAACATCTGCTGGAAGTGAAAGTGGGGGTGACAGTTGTACTTTAGGAAGTATGTGGGCTTTCCAGCTGTACAATTTACCTCCTGACCCTTTATTTATGAACATTAAGACATTGGGCACATTTTAAAATATACTTACAGAATGCAGTTCTTATGTGGTATAAATGGGTAATGAAGGAAAAGTGACTGGCATAATTCCTAGCAATACCTGGCAGTAAATGTTCACTTATCTGTATAATAAAACCGAGTAAACCAAAATGTTCAGCTGCATTTAAAGTTTTGTAAGGTTTTAGATTCAGTCTTAAAATATTAATAACATGAACAATCTATGAGGCTAAATACCATTGTAGTATGTAATTTTCTGGAGGATGAAATGCACCCAAGATCTTTGTGGAATGTTGTCAACTGATGAAAAGTAAAATTGTGTTATGCAGAAACTGGTCCTGATTTCACATAGAAAAATTTCAATGTGACCTGAATATAATTTTTTTGGTTTCTAAAGAAAATGCTTGGTCAGTTTGCACATGGCAACAGTCCAATGCCAGTGAAAGCCATTTTAGAAACTAGTGTTAGATTTCAGATAGATTTGAGAAACTGGATATGCTGTTAGAATTGCTGAATGTAATTAAATATGTAATGAAGGAAAATGTAGATAAAAATTATTGGTTATGTATAAGATTTAGGGATCACGGAAGATAAAAACTGATTAATGTACTGTTTTTAAAAAAAATAACTCATTGGGTTAAATATTATAACATATGACAAGCGTGAAGTAATCTTTCCATCTTGTTCAGCAATAGGTCTTACCTTACCTAAGGTCATTGTGTAATTTTGGGCTACAAATCGAATAGGTATTTTGAAATTTTGCATAATATTTAATTTTTTTGGATTAAAAATTTAAAGTAACTGCTCTGACTGGCTAGCTCAGTTGGTTAGAGCATCGTCTGCATACCCCAAGGTTGTGGTTTGATTTCCGGTCAGGGCACATACAAGAATCAACCAATGAGTTGATAATAAGTGGAACAACAAAATCGATCGTGTCTATTTCTCTCCCCCCCCTTCCTCTATTTCCTCCCTCCCTCCCTCGTTCCCTCCCCCTCCTTTTCCTTCCTTCTTTTCTCTCTCTAAAATTAATAAATACAATGTGAAAAAACCAAATTTAAAGGAACTGAAATTGTCTGAGAGATGAGAGAGGTAGGCATTTTAATAATGGCTGTTTTCAAGTTCATGTAAGGTTTAGTCAGAGAGAAAACGACTAAGTATTTTTTTCTGTTTAGGAAAATGAAAATGTAAATGTTAAGTAAAAAGGAAATGTAAAGGAAGAAATTCCTGGACATGGATGTTAAATTTTTATAAGTAAGGAGGATTTATAAATATTTTCTTTATATAGATTCTTAATATTCATAAGGATTTTCTTCTGGGTGTGAAAGTGTAATTGAATTTTTAAATATTGTTAATATATACCAGCTTTTTTAGATGCTGTTGGTTATAGTGAGACAGGAATAAAAAAAAAATAAAAGGATCAGTGTATGTTGTTTAGCATTATCAGAAGAGTAACTCAGACTGTAGGCCTTGCAGACAATAAGGTAGCATTATCTTTGTGATACCAACAACACAATGTTTATTTGCATATTTACAATATGCATACATATTGTATACAATATACAATGTACTGTTGTAGTATAGAAGGAAGTATAAGATAATGCCTTTCTCCTCAAGGAGCTCATATTATTGTTACATGATCACAGATAAAGTGGTACACACGAATTCAAGAAGGTTTGATTAAATACTAGGTAAGTGGTACTGTTAGAGTCAGTATATGTGAGATAAGAATAAATTACTGTTTTTAATATTTGTCTTTTGCTATTAATATGTAGTACTTAACTTTTCTGTGTCTTGGTTTCATCATATGATAAATGGGGTAAAAGACACCTACCACATCAAATTGTTGAGAATGAAGTGAATTTGTACATGTAAAGTGTTTAGAACAGGGCCTAGCACATAGCAAGTACTCAATGACTGTCTCTTGTTACTCTTGTTCTGTGAGACAAATGCGAACATGGCATGTGTGGGGAATGTTGGAGGCTGACATTGCTGGAAGAGGCATCTGAGTTTGGAAACAGTAGAAAATAGGGTCATTTAGAGAAGGAGACCAGACTGACTATTGAGCCTTGATGCTTAAACCTGTGGAGCTGCTCCAAGAGTGGCAAGTAAGATTTCACTCATATACCAGCACTTCCAAGTGATAGTGTTGCCTAGAGTACTGTATTAAGGAAGCTTGATCTATGTCTGGTCTCAGTGGCAAAAAAAGGAGGGATATAGTAGAAATTATTGGTTAGCAATATTTACTATGTGCGTGAGAGGTGATAGCATATTTTGGCAATTTTATCATTATTGCATAAAGTATTAGGAGCTATTATAACTTCTTGTTTTAGCAAGCCCGATATCAAAGTTACAGGAAAATGAATTCACTATAAGTAGGAAGACTAGCTTTGAGCTTAATATAATGTGGGTTTGAGTGGGAAGAATGAAAAATTATGAATTCTAAGAAATGCTTTAAAGGAACATTTGATTCAACTTTTTCACTTTGTTCAGAATGAATTCTATTTTTTTTTTCCTGCTTGTGATGTTAGACCCATTTGGCTTGAGGCAAATCATTTAACTGATTCATATAGTGACTTTTTTTTAAGTAAATGGTTATTATGAACAAGGCATTGTCCTAGGTACTGAAGACACATAGATGAAGACTATGTTTTCTGTCCTCCACACGTTGACAGTCTTATTGGAAAGAGGTCCATTAACAAGTAATTAAAGGATGTGATATGATCTGTCATAAAGACGTGTAGTAGGCACTGTGGGTTAATAGAATAGAAGTATGTTAGTGTGCGTGCAGAGGTCAGGTAAGGCCAGAGGAATTAGTGGCACTCAGGCAGTTTACTTCTGATCTCTTGGCGCCTCTCACCAGGAGGCGCTTTGCTGGACTCATAGCGTCCAGGGTGTCTGTAGTTAGTGCAGCGCATTTGAAAACGTGAGGCTCTGAATATGCTTTACATATTTGTGTTGGTTTACTAACTTAAATACTTTTCCAACTTTTTATACAATATTGTTAGTTCTAGGAGAAATCGTTGTTAGCCATCTATAGAGGTACTGGGTTTTTATTGTCCTCAGAAAGCAGTTTATGTAAGGGAAGTCCTGTACTTGAGGCAGCCTAGTTTCAGAATGACAATGCCATTATTTGTACTATTAACAAAAGTCTTTTATAGTCATAGTTTCTTGTATGTAGAGAACAGATGACTCAAATATGTTGCTCATTTACTCTACCAGCCAACATTTAAGTGCAGGTTTTCCCAGCAATCTGAAAGTAAAGTATTCCTGTGAAAAGCAGAAATGGAGAAAAACAGAGAAGCAGATATCATTACTTTACATGGAAAATTTTTGAGCATTTTCAGACCTCAAAAATAACCTACCAAATCATGCAAATAATGCATTAAATCTAAGTAACACAAACATATAGTAAAAACAGGTATGATACACAAATGTACATATCACACTTTGTACACCCATCTATTCACTCAAGCAGTAGACCTGCTTTCCATTTGATATCTTGCTGGTTGCCAACTGAAAGAGCTTGCTTTGCTATTAGCAGAACCAGTAGTAACTTTGGAAGCTTTCAAGATTTCTTTCTGTCTGCGTGTAAATAGTGCCGGTGTTAGATGCAGGCAAGTTCAGTACATGCATAGAGTCTTTATCTCATTCACCACAATGGAAATGCTTAGTTATAAGTCCAGTTTTATTTTATGTGTAACAGTCTTGTGAGATCTTTTAGGGTTTTCTGATGCATTAGAATATATCAGGCTAAAGGATATACAGAATAAGTCAAGATGAGGCACAGATGCTCACAGACACAGTTCAAAGCTGTGGTGGCCTGATGCTGAGATGCTGAGTGTGTTTTCTGGGAAGGAGCCTGATGGTGCCACTCTTGCTCCTTAGGTGCCTCTATTAGCTGCCAAACAAACGCTGAACACTATTTTCATTTTTCGCCCCTTTCTCATAAAAGCAAAAATCCTCTTCTATTTCTTTTGGTTATTGAAAACACATACTCTTTTAGGTCTTTCATAAATGCACAGTGATGAAATGAGAACCTTTGGAAAATGGGGGGATGCCTGCATGCTTAATGAAGGCTTTTCCCCAGAAGAACTGCATAAATGTTCAGTGATTTGCAAATTACTTGATCAATTTGCAAAACTCTGTATTAATCAGAATATATTTCCGTATTTTGTAAAAGTGTGTCCTTTATTTCTTTAAAATTAAACAGCATTGTTTTTGTTACAAAGTTTTCTAAATGAATTTAGGGAACTTACAGTAAGTTTTTACTCTTTTTTGATTATCATCCTATGTTAGCATCTTGGTCTTTGTTCTCTTCATTTCAGATCTATTCATATAGGGTTAACTGGTTTTGTTTTTGTTTTTTGTTATAGTAGTTGTGTTCTATTTCTCTTTGATTATTGACACTTTTACTCTTTTATTTTAGGAGATGTAGGGTCGTTGCACATACTGATCTTCTAAGATTAATTATGCCTTCTTAATCTATGGAAGATACTTGACAGTGAGACAGTTTGGTTTCCTTTTATAGATCTTTCTTGGTTTTATTCTGAAATAGACCACCTCTCATAATAGGATGCAGAGACCAGCTGCCTATCGTATTTCTCTGTCCCTTTGGGTCTAGCACATCTGGCAGTTACTGTGCTGTGGCGACACATGAAACATAATGTTGTGAGCCTCATTTTCTCAAATAATGAATTTTTTTTAAAAAATTATATTTTATTGATTATGCTATTATAATTGTCCTGCTATTTTCCCCTTTGCCCTCCTCCACTCAGCACCTCAGATTCCTTCACAACCCTATACTTTTGTTCGTATCCATTTGTCATGCGTGAAAGTTCTTTGGTTACTCTCTTTCCTATACTGTACTTTACATCCCGTTGCTATTCTGTAACTACTTATTTGTACTTCTTAATCCCCTCACCTCTTCATCCATTCCCCCAAACCCTCCTCCCATCTGGTAGTCATCAAAATGCTTTCTGTATTCATGATTCTATCTCTTTTCATTTGCTTAGTTTGTTTTTTAGATTCAATTGTTTATAGATACGTATTTTTGCCACTTTATTGTTCATAGTTTTGATCTTTTTAAAAAATAAGTCCCTTTAACATTTTATATAATAATGGTTTGGTGATAATGAACTTCTTTAGTTTTTTCTTGACTGGGAAGCTCTTTATCTGCCCTTCAGTTCTTACAGATAGCTTTGTTGGGTAGAGCAATCTTGGCTGTAAGTTTCCGCTTTTCATGATTCTGAATATTTCTTGCCAGTCCCTTCTAGCCTGAAGTTCCTTTTGAGAAATCAGTTGACAGTCTTATGGGAACTCTCCTATAGGTAACTAATTCCTTTTCTCTTGCTGCTTTTAAGGTTCTCTCTTTATCTTTAACCTTTGGCATTTTAATTATGATGTGTCTTGGCATGGACCTCTTGGCATCCATGTTGTTCGGGACTCTCTGTGCTTCCTGGACTTGCATGTCTATTTCCTCCATCAAATTATAGAAATTTCCTTTTTACTCTTCTCACTATTTTTTTCAAATAGATTTCCAATTTCTTGCTCTTTCTCTTCTCCCTCTGGCACCCCTATGATGTGAATGTTAAAATGCTTGAAGTTGTCCCAGAGGCTGTTTATATTATCCTAATTTTTTTGTATTCTTTGTTTTTCTTCTTGTTCTGATTGGTTGTTTTTTTGCTTCCTTATGTTCCAAATCATTAATTTGATTCTTGACTTCATCCATTCTACTGTTGTTAGCCTGTAAATTGTTCTTTATTTTAATAGTCTATCCTTTGTTTCTGACTAGATTTTTTTCTACTGTTGAAGTCCCCATTATGTTCCTTGAGCATCCTTAAAATCAGTGTTTTGAACTCTGCATCTGATTGCTTATCTCCATTTTGTTTAGTTCTTTTTCTGGAGTTTTGATCTGTCTTTTCATTTAGGCCATGTTTCTTAGTCTCCTCATTTTGGTACCCTCTCTGTGTTTGTTTTTATGCATTAGGTATAGCAATTAATGTCTCCCAGGCTTAATGTAGTAGGTGTATTGTAGGGTCCAGTGGCATAGCGTCCTGTATCACCCAAGCCAGGTACTTGAGATGTGCTCTCCATAACACCCTCTTGTAGTTGAGCCTTGATTGCTGTTGGCAGATCAATGGAAGGGATTTACAAAGGACAGTCAGCTGCAAGAACTGATTGCAACTACTGAACACCAGCCTTTGCCGTCCTTGGACCATCAGCTGTGCTGGCACAGGGTGGTGGTGCTTGTATGTGGTCTGTAGCTGTCTACCATGTTCGCAGGCTCTGGGGTATCCCAGATGGTGCGGGCCAAGGTCAGCCCTACCTGTGTTCTGCCTGGGGCCACCCTGCATGTGTTACAAAGCAATCTCCAGATGGCTGCTACCGTTGCTGGGCTTGGAATTTCCTAGACGAAGCTAAACTGTGAACCTAGGCTAGCTACTGCTGGTTTTAGGCCGGGGGCCATTTAGCCAGAGATATGAAGACTGGGGGATCACTGAGGCAGGCTGTTGCTTGTTTGAGAGGATTTAGGAAGTTGTGAAGCGTGAGCTGAGACCAGCCATTCATATGGAAAAGCCACTGTTAACAGCTTGGGTGTGCCCACAAGTGGGTAGGGCAAAAGCTCAGGAGTTCTCCATAGTAGGGCCAACAATGTTAGCCAGGTTGAGGGAGTCTCAGATATGGCACCCACCTGCTGGCTCTGTGTCTCCTTGTGGGGAGGGTTCAGAAAAGGAAAATGGCTTCTGCCTGCCTTTCTGTTTGGCAGAAAACTGTCCCCCACCTCTCACCTTGATGCCACATACTCCTGTTCCTCCTTGTAGGCCACTGGTTCCTTTCAAGCTACTACCTCAGTGCTGGAGCTCAGAGGGAGTGAATCTGAGTAAGTCTGTGTATAGGCCCTTTAGAGGCACTGCTTGGAACTCCAGAAGTTTCTTCCACCAACTCAGTCCCCACTGGTTTTTGTGCCAGAAGGGCTTATGGGGCTTATCTTCCTGGCACTGGAACCCTGGACTAGTGGCCTGATGTGTGACTGGGGCTCCTCATTCTTGAGGTACCCCTCCTGAATATTCATTTACTATGTGGGTGTGAGACCAGCCCATTCAGTGTCTCCATGTCTCTGCTCCTCCTACCAGTCTGGATGGATGTGGTTTCTTTACTTCTGTAGGGTCAGACTTCCATTCAGCTTGATTTTTGACAGTTCTGTACAATGGTTGTTGTGTAGTTTAGTTGTAATTTTGATGTGGTTGTGCAAGGAAGTGAGGGTGTTTATGCATCCATCTTGACTAGAAGTCTGGTAATGCATTTTCCAGTACGTAATTCATCATGTGATGAAGCTTTTCTTATAATTTGAGGAAGTATTACACTAAAATTGTTTGTGAATGTGACTTATTACTAGACACCTGAACTATTCTACATTTCTCCTCTGCTGTGTTCACATACTCAAGGGATACTTCAAGTCTGAAGTATATAACAACCTCCTGCAGAAGGTAAACATGAGGGATGTCCACTTTTTACTGCAATGGACTATCTAGAAAACAGTAGGGTTCCTTGAACATATTATTATTCTTTCTTCCCCACCTTTTGGGAATCAGTTCCGTATGAACGTCTGGTAAATTTTGCTTTACCAGTCCTTGGTTTGAAAAGGGGTTGGTTAGGAGGGACTCTGGTAACAGTTCTAGATATAAAAATTTGTGTTATTGAAGGAGATTCGCCACATTGAATTCTCCTTGGGGTGGAACAAGTATTTTATTCCATATCTTTTGGATAAAGGATTTGTTTGTTGATAATAGTACTCTCCTCTTCAAAAATGGTTACTTGTAAAATATTCTTTTTTCTTTCAAACAAATCTGAAGTTTACTTCAGTCTTTTCTTCTGTTCCATTGAATATTACCTAACAATGTGTAAAAAACTAAACTGTAGACACTATGCAAATTACAAATATAATGGAAATAAAAATTTCAAGGATTAGTCATTTCAATTTGAATGTGAACATGGCTTATTTTTGAAGATTCTAAAGATTTCTACAATTCTGGGACACACACACACACACACACGCTTATGTGGTATAGTATATAATAAGTGACTCAGAGGGAATACATGATTAAAAAGTAGGGTTAATCACTTAGCATGTAACAGCGTGTCATACTTTCAAATCTTCTCACTCTGTGGACGGCTGCTCTGCTCAGATAGAGTGTTCAATACAAGTACAGCTGATTGTCCGACTTTCTCATTTGGTTAAGGTGCTCATTAATAAGAGGTCCTTAATAAGCATTCTTCTAACATTTGGCCAGTTTTCTGTTTCTCTCTGCATTGCTGTAAATACTTCCAGAATGTTGAAAATGAAGGACCCTTTAGATATTTTTGATTCACAGTATTTAAAGTCAGCTGCTTACTTATTAGTTTAAAATGAACAGTATTGGTTTGTTTGATAAAATGAAGTAGCAAATGCCAGTCTTATTGAAGGAAATTAAGTTTTTACTATGATTATCATTTTTCTTTATCATGTAATCAGTTAAAAAATTATAAAACTGGTGGTTATCACTACATGCTTATGACTTCTTAAGGTAGGGCTGTGTTCTAAAACAAAATAACAATGTAGAGTTGTGAGTCACTATCATAAAAGTATTATAAAGTCATATGAATTGAGACTTCACTAAGAGAACAAAAGAGAAAAAGAATAGCTCTTTGGGAATACTGCTAATAAGACAAAAGCAAATTGTTAGCCAATGAAGTAAGTAATGGCAATCAGAGATATGGCAGGTCATTGTGGAGGGTACAATGTCTTGAAAGTTTAGGGAGGAGTTTTAAGAAAGTGATGGAGGGTTGTATAGTCGAGGGCCTAGTCTACCATGTTGCGAAATATCTGTTGAGGCCCCTATAGAGCGTGCCCTTTTAGGTGTCTGTAGTAAGGAAAGTTGTACTCCGGAGGGGATGCGAACCCTGTGGCTGGTTTTGTTTTCTTCCTTGTCTCCTTTTGGTAGCTATTGTTAGACGGTCTTGTGTATATTTTGTGTGTGCTCTTAGTTTCGTTTTATTTCCCTGGTTCATTAACATCTTTCTTGTTTTAGTCTCTCTATATTACGGTTGACCCTTAAACCATGTGGGGATTTCGGGGCCCCAGCCCCCCACATAGTTAACAGTCCACCTGTAACTTTTGACTACAGCCGTGCCTCAGTATCTGCTGGTGATTGGTTTCAGGACCTCCCGTGGGTACCAGTATCTCAAGTCCCTTATATAAAATGGCATAGACTAGTGCATGCAGCCTGCTCTCACATCTGCAGATTCCCAGCTGTGGACTGAAAATATGTACTGTTTTCAGACTCTGATTGGTTCAATTCACAGATGCAAAACCCAGGGATACAGTGTATTTATTGAAAAAAATTGTAAGTGAACCCACATAGTTCAAACTGTGTTGTTCAATGGTCAAACGTGTATCTTTGTGAGCCATTTCTTTTCTCTCTCACTGAGGGTAGAGGAGAGGTGAAAAGCGGCCAGTAGCTCTAATACAGAGAAATGTGGTTTATTAGGAAAAAGCCATTAGATTTAGTAAGAAGAAAAGTCATTAACTTTCAGAAAATCAATTTAAACATTTCTTTGGGGAACTGAGTCACATACACATACAAAATAAGTCTTAAGGTAGATTTAAGTGAAAGCAATCTAAATATTCATCAACAGGTAAATGGTTAAACAAAATGTGGTATATACATACATGGGAATATTATTCAGCCTTTAAAAGGAAGGAGATTCTGACATGTGTTACAACATGGATGAACCTTGAAGACATTATGCTAAGTGAAAGAAGCCAATCACAAGAAGGCAAATGTAGTATGATTCCACTTATACGAGGTACCTAGAGTAGTCAGAATCACAGAGACAGGAAGTAAAATAGTGGTCACTGGGGAGGGAGCAGTTAGAGAAGGGTAGTGGGGAGTTGTAGTTTAATGGGGACAGAGCTTTAGTTTTGCAAGATGAAAATAGTTCTGGAGCTGGATGATGGTGACGGTTGCACAGTATGAATACTTAATACCATAGAACTGTACACTTAAAATGGTTAAGGCAATATATGTATTTTACCACAATAAGAAAATTATTTAAGAGAATGAGAAGATAGGAAGTAGAAACCCTGAATAATGCTGTATTTAAGGATAGGCAAGAAGATGGAGGGAAATTGAATGGTAGTTACGAATGGGTACTATGATCAAGTAAAGAGTTTACTTAAAAACTGGTAGATCTGACTATGCTTAAAGAAAAAGGAAAGTGCTATACTGATGTTTAAAAAAATTGAACATTAAAAAAAATTAACTCAGCAAGTACTTTGTTCAAAAAATACTACCACTATGTGTAAGAGTTGGTAATTGGGATTACATCTAATATCTATCCATTTAATATCTGAATTAATTTTCTTCATGGGTAATTGTGTTGGTTAATGGATTGAAAAGGTGTTAGGCTAACAAGAAATGAATTTAAGCTAATACAGGCAAAAAATTGTTGATAGAATAATTCTTTGTTACTAGATGGCACTTATAGGCATGTCACTAACCGTTTTCAGATCCTTCATAGAATGTATTTCTTACGAAGAATTTGAATCAATTCATTTAAAATAATGTCATAACCTTTTTGGAAGGGATGGAGGTGGGCTGGCAAAAGGGGAAATGGGAGGGTGAGTAATTAGAGAGGGGAGGCCCAAGAAATATCCTACCTTTTAAATTTGCTGATGTATTTGTTTGGTTTTGGAATAATATATTTTGTAAGAATATAGAATTCTAACATCATTATTTTCCATGTTTTGACCAGTACCAAATGTTTTGTGGCAGAATTTTTAAGATAGTGCTACAGCTCTACCACAGTGAATAATAATAGGTTTCTGTGTACTAGCTGCACACCCACTGATCCAGAGCCTGTGACCTTAGCAAAGGTAAGCACATCCCAGATTGCAGTGTGAGATAGTTGAAGATTGATCTGCTTTGGTAATTGTCTAAATTTTTCTTATCTGTTTTTAATGAGCATGCTCAATTGCATGAATCTGGCCGTGACATTAGACTGCATTCTCTTTTAGATGTGTAACTGAAGGCTTTTGAAAAAGGAAGGTTGGGTTTTAAGTCAGTGGATATATGCTTTAGGACTGTGTCTAGATTCCTTGAGTGATTTTCAGGAATGCTCAAAGAAGTAATCACTCCAGTTTTTAATGGAACCTGCACTACATTAAATACTGAAGGCTGAATTTATCACAAAACTAAACGCTTAATAAGTTCCTCTGCATAACCGATTGTTCAACATGCTTTGTTGAGTGCCTTGAAATTACAGTATACTGTGTCTTCATTTTTTACTAGAGAACTTTATTTTAAAATTTGAGCAGTTTATCTGTTTTAGTAAGTCTTTTTTAGTGGCAGAAGATAAAGAGAGATACTCTGATTATCTCAAATAATGGGAAATTTGTTGTAAGGATAACCTGTCATTAATAATTTGATTAATCACAGGTGATGAAAGTCAGATTCTCTTGCTCCATTCATTTGTTACGTCATGAAAAATTTCTGTAGTTCTTCTGTGAGATAGGGATTATTCTGAGTTTAGGAGATAAAGCATTGAGAGAAATATATACCCTGCCTTCATGAATTTAACACTCTTTAGGGAGATGTGTTGCATGTGTGCGTGTATATGCACACTCACGTGACTGCTGGAACACATAAGTAATATGATAAAAATAAAGCAGGGTAACTATAGTCAGTGAACAAGTAGGACAAAGGCTATTTAATATAGTCAAAGAAATGGTATTTTGTTATAGATCTGAGTGATGACAGTGAGGCAAGGAAATGTCTGGATGAAGTATATTCCAGGTTTAGGGATCAGTTAGGCTAAGATCCTATGGCTGGTGTGACCTCCATGTATTTTGGGACTGTAAGAAAGCCAGTATAGCTTGAAGGTCATAAGGGATTGTGGGACGGGGGAGTGGTAGGAGACAAATAGATGAGTGAGATGGACAGGGGCTAGATCTCATAGGATCTTACAGGCCAGTTAAAGAGTTTGAGATGTATTGTAATCATAATGTAAGTGCATTGCAAGTCTAACCCCATTTAGGAGTTTTGAGCAAAGTGGTGATGTGATACATCTTTTGAAGAGATTACTGGATATACTGTATGGATGTTGGACTCTTGAGGAAAAGGGGCAAGAGTAGAGTTGAAAGGCCTGTGAAGGCTCTTGTGGTGACCAGGTGAGAGGGAGGTAGAGAAAGGTCCGATTTATGATATAAACTGAAGGAATAGCTGATAGGTTTTGCTCTTGGGTTCGATTTAGGAAGTTGATGGGAGTAGGGAGAGGAAGGATGGCACCTAGGTTTTATGTACCTGTAGTATAAATGTCTTGGAAATAGAAGTGATGAATCTCAATTTAGGTGGGGGGCAATAATGAAAAAAGGTAGAAAATTACTGAGATCATGATGCAGACAGGTGAGGGACTCACTGTATTTTGTCGTGCATAATGTGCACTTTTTTGCCCAGATTTTTGAGGGAAAAATTAGGATACACATTATACGTGGGTACAGTTACTACATACCATGGGTATAATAATCCCATGTATAATGCACACAAAAATATGGGTGTGTATTATACATGGCAAAATATGGTAATGCTGAAAGGTCAGGAAGCAGAGGAGGAGCCAGAAAAGAACAAGTGACCAGTTAGATATGAGGGGAACCAGTTAGATATGTAGGGCCCTAAAAGCACATGAAAGACATATTTTAAGGAAGAAGGAACAGTCAGTGTAAATAGCTCAAGTGTCAACAATTCAAGTAAGATGATGACAGAGCCCTCACCATTGGATTGGCAAAGCAGAAGTTATGGTTGCTGGTAAAAACAGCCGCACCGCAGCGGGGGGAGTGAAGGTCTGACGGAGGTGGGTTAAGGAGGAAGTGAAGATGGTAAATGTTGTTGACTTTCCAAAGACGGAGAGTAGAAATGGAACTATGACACCTGAATATGCGAAAGAATATTTTATAAAAGATGGAAGATTTTACAGTGTGCTTATATGTTAATGAAATGACCCAGTTGAGACAATCAAACTATCTTAATATTAAAACTATCTGTATTTAATGGGATGGTGGAGGTGTATGATCAGAGGCTGAATCTACTCTGGTTATCTGCATTTCTGTTTCTCTCTGGATTTTCATTTTATATTTTTCCACTGCATTTTCTAGGGACTAGCACTGTGGCTGCTGGAAAGTTTTAGGTCTATGTTTTTCCAAGATCATTACCAAAGAGAAATGAGGAGTCTATCCTGCCTGCTCTAGTTTGAAAAAATTCAGGTAGTAACTAGCTTAGTTTGTGTGGCCATACCTGGACCTAACGCTGTGACCTCCAGGATGGAGTCCTATGATTACTTCCTCCCCTAGCCTTCTGTCCCTGGCCATCACGAGCCTTGGCTCAGAAGACAGAGAGAAGAGGTACTTAACAGGCAGATAGCTGTAATAGGTTGATGAGCAAGGGAAACTAGACTTTGAGAAAAGTAGTCAGAAGGAAAGCTTAAAAGGTTATTCGAGATCCAGGGGTAGGTTTGTGGGTCTAGCAGCATGGGTCACAAGGATTTTCTCTTGTACTCCTTTTGGTCCCACTCTGAATTTTATGATAATTGAGTATATCATTTTTCAAATATAGATGTCTTATTAAATCCTATTTTTGTATTTTAATGAAATGACTAATGTAGTTCTCAACACTGGAAACTATATCAGTAAATTCTGTTCCACCTCTCCGCTTTCCAAAATTTTCCTTACTATTACAGATTTTCACTACTGCATGGCACTTTTTACTTGGACAAGGTGAAACTGACCGCATTCACCCAGGATCCCCAAACGTGTCTCTACTATGTAAGAGGAACATAAGTATTTTTAAAAGCATCATTAAGGGAGCAGAAAAGTGAATTTGAGATGACAGAAACTAGCCACTGTCCATTCTTTCAGTTTGGAAATCTTGAGAATGAGATATTCTCCAAATACTTGTAGGTTCAGGGAACAGATGGTTATTGACACATGACCTAAATACTCCTAAGGTAAACAGTATCCCTCACACTTAAGTAATGTAAGAATACCAAATACTGTTCCCAGCTACTGTTATACTTTACTGTATGTTTGAAAATGTGGAAGGTTTTTGCAAACTGTGTCTTCATGTTGTCCTGGGGTTCTTGTCGTTTGAATTTCTCGTGTATTTTTGCCAAGCGAGGCTTTCTCAATAGGGAAAAAGAACACATACAATATTAGAGAACCAGTAAGTATAAAATTTATAAAGCAATTCAGAATATTGTCTAGGAGAATATGCCTTTATGAAATTACAAAAGGTTTTATTGAATTATAAGATCTAGGTAATACCTTGCTTTACAAATTCTAGGAAAAGAAATTTTTATGTGACCTACGCCAGTGGTCCCCAACCTTTTTGGCACAAGAGACTGGTTTCGTGGAAGTCAGTCTTTCCACAGACCAGGGGCAAAGAGGTATGGCTTTATAGCCTGCCACCAGATGCAGCCACTTACTGATAGAGTTTTGGTACGAGTCAGGAAGCAATTGATTTATTATGGTCTCTCTGCCCCCAAATCTCTCTGCTAGTGATGGTCTGTATTTGCAGCCACTCATTACTAGCGTCACTGCCTCAGCTACACCTCAGATCATAAGGCATTAGATTCTCATAAGGAGTGTGCAACCTAAGGCCCTTGTGTACAGTTCATAGTAGGGTTCGAACTCCTGTGAGAATCTAATGCCATTGCTGATCTGACCAGGAGTTGGAGCTCAGGCAGTGGGAATGATGGGTGTGGCTGTAAATACAGATGAAGCTTTGCTGTGTGGCCCAGTTCCTAACAGGCCACAGACCAGTACCAGTTTGTGGCCTGGGGGTTGTGGATCCCTGACCTAGGCTACCTTATGAAATGGTAGTTTTATAGTTTATAGTGCTGAATTTTCTATATTTTCATGAACATTTGGATAGTATTTTTTCAAAAATTAATTTGATAGTACTAGCAATATCTTTGATTTTTCCTTTAATAGGAACAGAATTCTCTGAAATATCAAATTGATACAATATATTATAGCATTTATGTACAAAGAAGATATGTGTAGACTACAAATAGCTATGGTGTTTGTCTTGTAAAATATAAGAATTTGTTTATGTTGCAAATAAATGGGTTTTAAATAAATAAAATAGGCAGGATTGAGAGATCACTTTTATTGTTTTTAGTTGTCAGTACTTCCGTTAAAATAAATAATCCGTACTTACTAGATGATAAATTGTATTGTTTGCATCGAAAATACTTAAAAGGCAATTTATAGTTTAAGAAGAACTCTGAATTTAATTATTTGGTAATAACTTGTTGGTTTCTCTCCAACATTGTTTCACTAAAGTAAGCAGAATTACTTTCTTCCCATTGGCACAGCTGGGGCCTGGGGGGAAAAAAGTTGAAACTGGCAAGCACTCCAGATCTGGGAAACAACAAGAGAACAAAGAAATACAAAGGAATAGAACTTAGAATTATTAAATAGACAAGTAGAAAAAGCAAAGCAAATATGGAACAGGCTATTTCAACTCCAGCCTATAAAAGTAGAGAATTAATAAAGTTTCATTGTTTTAGTATTTTAAACTAATATAATCACCATGATTCTAAAAAAGACTACTAAAATTGTAGATTGTTCCAGAATGCAGCCAAAGTCAAGAGAATTGGTTTTCCTTTAAACTCTAGTTCTCAAAAGGTATCATAAATATTTTTATAGTAGTTTATTAGTTCTTTGCTAGATAAACACCCTAAATCCATACTAGAAGCTTTCCAGTATTGTAAATTTAATCTTACATTTTTTTTCAGCCTGGTACTTGTGAGTATTGAACAAGTAACTTTGTGTACGTTCTGAGACCTCGTAATCATTGAAGTCTCTCATCTTTTAGACACTGATGTCTTAAGAAACCACAGAATAGTGTTACCCTTCCCTAGAGATACAGTGTCCCACAGTAAGCGTGGGGCTTTGCTGACTGCCCGGAGTCCAGTCTCTGCCTCACACTGACTAGATTTGTGGCCGTGGGCGTGTACGATCATCCCTCTGCGTTTACCTCCCCCGTCTGAAACATGTAGTACTAGCGCCCTCTTTAGAAGGGTATGTTAAGGGTGAAATGAACACATAGAACTTAGGACAGTAATTGATAGCAAATAAGGGCCTAGTATTTGCTATTTATTTTGCTGCTATTAAAAGATTATTATACTTTTTTTGAAGAAAAAATACAAGCTACAAATAATAGAGAAGTTAGCAATTATTAGAAGCCTCTACCTACATAATTGAAAAATAATTGTAAGATTTCTTTTTAAATTTTAATTTTTTTAATTGAATTTCAAATTTAGTGAAAAGTTAGAAGACCAGAACAAAGAGCTCCTCCAAGCACTTTGTCCAGAGACCCTCATTCCAGTTCTGCCAAAGGATCCAGTAGTGCGCGTCACACACAGCTGTCTGCCTCGGTAGTCTGTGTTTGATGTGGAACAGTTTCTTGGTATTTACTGGACTTGCATATCTTTGGTGACTAATTTTCAAAAGTGTCATTTTGTAGATTGTAACTAAATTAGGATTTGTTTGATGCTTTCATGATTATAGCCAGGTCATGCATTTTGGGCTGGACTGTGGGAGAAAAATGATTCTTTTCATAACATTCTTTTGAGTGGCACATGGTGTCAGGATGCCATCTGCTACATTTCTGTAACTATGAAGTTACTTTATCTCCACCTTTGTAATTAATAAATATTTGTGTGTGTGTGAAAAGAAACTTGGAGAATTTGTAACATCACATTCCTCATACCATTTTATCAGTAAGTTTTAACATCCATGGATGTTTCTTGCCTAAATTATTACATTGATGGTTGCCAGATTGCAATATTTCAAATTCTGTCATTCTTTCTATTTATTAATTTGCTTTCTAGTGTGAGAAAAAGGTTTAAACAGTGTATCATCAGCATCTTTTTCTGTGAAGATGGTGGGTGATAACAGACATATGTTGAAAATAGAAATTAGAGAAATAATGCATCTCAAATCTTATGATTGTTCTGAAGATTGATCTTCTGCTTTTATTTATTTACATCAGTGTGGGCATCCAAATTCCTATTTTTCTGTTTTTTTCAGTGGGTTATAATTTATTATCATTATTTTGAGGCTTAAATTATCCCAAATTTGGCTAGTAAGAAACCTTTCAAGCTGGCTTTTACATTCTTTTTTTTTTTTTTTTTTACTATTTTTAAAAATTATTTTATTTATTTATTTTTAGAGAGGGAATGGAGGGAGAAAGAGAGAGAGAGAAACATAATGTGTGGTTGCTGGGGGCCATGGCCTGCAACCCAGACATGTGCCCTGACTGGGAATCGAACCTGCGATACTTTGGTTCACAGCCCGCGCTCAATCCACTGAGCTACACCAGCCAGGGTGGCTTCTACATTCTTTTATATGTATATCCCCATCATTTTTTGAGACCTTCTATATGTATATCCCCATCATTTTTTGAGCCCTTCTATATGTATATCCCCATCATTTTTTGAGCCCTTCATTTCTAGCACAAAAGGACGGCGTTCCAGGCTCATTTTGTTATTTCTTAGCCTTAGCTCTGGAAACAACCATTTCTCTAAGGATTCCTTGTTACTTTTAGTTGCAGTGGTATTTAGAAACCAGTGTTTGGGTACTAGGTGTGCTCAGAGCTGCTGAGGTGTTTTGTATCAAACTCTTGTAATGGACAGTTAAGAAATGCACACACCTATATTTCTCTTTGTATATTAAAAGTTTTGAGTTCACTCTGACACCAACACTCCTGGGATAATCCTAGCTTAACCTCTTTCCCTGTTTGAATTCCTTTCACTTATTGAAAAACCTAGCTGTGTTGTCATCAATATATATTGTTATTTGCCCTGTCCCTTCTTACATGGCCAGCCTCCTGACCCTGATGGGCTGTTATCTAACTCAGGAGACTGCCTGGTATAGATCTCTGCCTTCACAGAGTCACCACCTGTGTCTCCATTATGGAGATTCTGGCCATCATTGCTTCTCTATCTGCCCATTTTTATATGACCTGGCAGTTGCTGGGCAATTGAAGGGTTTTGAAATGAATTTGAAAATTGGAAAAAACTTTGGAAAGTCAGAGTGTACACTATATAGTGTCATTGTGTTAATGAGTCTATTTTTATGAATTAATTTTTCATTGAAGCACATTATTCACATGTTTTCTTCCTCATATAACTCTAGCTATTGACAAAAAAAAAACCACAGTGAATGGGGAGGCTACTTAGTATTTTATTGTTTTAACCATTATGTCAGTACTCACAAAACAAGCAGCCTTTTCCTGAAAGTTGTCTTGGCATTAATAATAAATAGTTAAAGCACTACTGTATATGGTAAGTAAGCCTTGGTTGGAAAATATGTATACCAAATAAATGCACCTAATACTATTGTGAACTGTTAGGTTTTTAAATGTTAATTGTACTAGAAAAAACTGTGGGTCAAACAAATTTTCTGAGAAAGGTTTATCTTGAAAATACTTCTGTTACTGGAATCGGTTGTGTTTTTTCTATTCTAGAAGAAACTAGCATTAACAAGTTAGGGATGTAATATCTCTTCTTATCTGGAGATTGTGTGACAACCAGGTGTGAAAGCCTAAGTTTTAGGAGACCTCTTATGCCCTTTAGAAAATATTAACTGGGTTTTGTATTAATTTTTTGTTGAACTCCCTCTTAAAGTCAATACTTCTTCTTCTTTTTTTTTTTTTTTACATTGAGCTTTCTGCTTGTCTTGGCAATATTGACTCTGATGTTTTACATTTATTTTATTCATTGCCTGTCAGTAATTACAATACACTCAGTAAATATTTGCTGAATAAAAGAAGCCCTAGTTATTTGAACGGAAAATCTTTTGAAGAAACTTTCAAATTCCAAGAGAAAAAAAATGAGCATTTCTGATAATTTTAATAGCAGAAAATTAAAGAAAAAATTTGTAAAGCTATCATTTTGAAGTAGAATTTATGTTGTTAAACATATTCTTTAAAAAATAGCATTCCCTCTATTTTATGAAACATAGTTGTACTTTGGAAAGAATTGATTTCTTTTTCTAGAAATGCCACTAAAAAGAGTGAATGAAGGTGGCATTTTTCTAGCAGCTTTGTTTCATAGAATCATTTTGTCATCCATCCACTCACTCATTCTGTAAGTACTAATTGAGTTCCTGAGATGTAGCTGCCATTCCACATTTGTTTAATGCCTGCTATATTTTTGGTATTGAATAACATGTTGGAAATAATAGAAATGAATAAGAAATATTGTCTGTCCTTATAGAACTTACCTTTATTTGATGCAAAATGTTCTTTTTATTCTCTGCTCAGTATTTTTTTTAAGAGGAAAGAAGCCGAGAGACAAGTATAAAATGAAAGAATGAATACCCAGAGATTCAGTCACTCTGTCCCTCAGGTGGTATCTTTAGTGACATATTTAGGAAAACTTGATTAAACATTGTTTCCTTATGGCCAATGAGTCCACTGGTTTTGTTGAATCATAAAGGAAGTATATTCCTTGAATTTCCCTAAGTAGAAAAATTCTGATTATTTATTTTATTATAATAAATTTACATTTGTAGAACACTTTTTACAATTCCTAAGTCATTTCAAATATGTTTTGTTAATCTTCAGAACAGTCATGCAGTTTTGAGACACAATGTTTCTCCAATTTCTGCTTTTAAGATAGGACTTCCATGTTTCGCCGTGTTCATGACGCTAGGTTGACAGTGCACTCTGTTTGGAAACAAGAAGACTGCAGTTTAGAGCAGAAGTGGTAATGTCGCTCTGTCGTGACCATCGTGTCACTGCCGGGAGGAGAACACACTGCTGATTTTTAAGTTCTGAATGCTCAGACATGCACCAGCATTTACCTAGTCTACCTAAAAATTTCATGTCATTCTTGCATGGTGAAAGGTAAGGGACTCCTGAAAGAAAGTGTGTAGTTCTCTTTGGTACAACTACTGATTATCTGGACTTCCCAAATTCGTGCTGTGGCTTTTAGATGTCCAAGTATAGCATGTTGCAGGAATTCAGTCCATGTCATAAAGACATGCTCCCCTGACCAGTGAGCAAATGGGGAGCCCCCATTCCGGCACTGTTCTAAAGATAAGCCTGTCTTGACTGTGCTGAGCAGCTGGTCATGTCAAGTTTCACTCAGAAGTGACACCACAGCATCTCTAAACTAAGCCAAGATGAAATGCGGAAGGCTTTAAATTTTTTCATCTGTCATATTTTAAAAAGTTATTTTTATGTTTATATTACATTTTGTTAAACTTGCTTTTTATGAAAATCTTGCCATATTGAACCTTGGGTTAATGGCATATAAGTGTCCATAATTCAGATATTTTTCTAACTGACTAGTTTTTAGGTCATATATCAGAAGCTTCAAAATATAGGAACATTTTTCAATGACCGTTTCATATGGCCAACTTTAAATATAGTTACTTTTATTAATAATGTTTATTCTTTCTCCTCCCTGACCCTTTTACCAAACCTTTGATACTTATAGAGATGTTTTTGTGCTTTAATGGAAAGTACGTAACTGTACAGTACTGTATTATGATATCAGAAGTTGATTTCTCTAAAATATATTAGTTATGCCAGTGCCTCTGTCCCTCCCCCTGTCCCTCCATCCCTTTTCCCTTCCTTTCTTTCTTTCTAGAGGGGAAGGGAGGGAGGGAGAGGGGGGAAGAAATGATGATGGGAGAGACAAACATTAATTTGTTGCGTTTCATGTACACCTCTGCCAAGGACTGAACCCACAACCTTGGCATGTGCCCTGGCTGGAAATTGAACCAGTAACCTTTCTTCGCAGAGCAATACCCATCCAGCCGAGCCACACCTGCCAGGGCAGCCAGTGGCTTTCTTAAAATTAAGAACAACATCACAAATGGTTTTTTAATAAAGTTTTTTTTTAAAGATTTTATTTATTTATTTTTAGAGAGGGAAGGGAGAGGGAGAGAGAGAAACATCAATGTGTGGCTGCTGGGGGACATGGCCTGCAACCCAGGCATGTGCCCTGACTGGGAATCGAACCTGCGATGCCTGGTTCGCAGCCTACGCTCAATCCACTGAGCTACACCAGCCAGGGCACAAATGGTTTTTTATCATAAATTTAGGATTTAGTGGTTTTAAAAAACTAGTAGGAGAGCTATTAAGTGAAATGCAGAGTAAACGTATGGTGTGTCTTATATCCAAGGTCCGACTTGACTAATAGTGAGTTTGGCTGTATTTGGAAATTTTCTCAACATACTGGGGAAGGAGAAAAAGGGGAGCTTAATGGTTGAGTTGGGGCTTTGAGAACAGAGTTTTGAATCCTGTCTCCACTACTTACTTGGTGTGTGAATTCAGACAAGTTACTCATGTTCTCTGAGCAGCCTTGGTTTCCTGATCTTTAAACCAAGATTGGAATGTTGAAACAATTTTATGAAATAATTCATTAAAAGCGTTTTGCACAGTTATTGGAAATTGTCAAGTATTCATAAAATGTTAGCTACTGATATTATTAACATGTTTCTGCATGCACACTAATACTTTAGAGATTAGTTTTATTTCCACAGTATGTAGGTGATTTCATATATCATCTTTGAAGATTTTCAGGACAGCATGAATTTATGTTAAATATAACAGAAGAAAACTTAATATGGTGATACTTCAGTAAGCTGTTTTGTATTTTAGGTCTGTAACTCACTGTGTTTTGCCGTATATAATGCTCACCCACATTTTTGGACCAAACTTTCAGGAAAAGTCTTTCGCTTTAATTTTTTAATTCTAATTTTATTTACTCATTTAGATGCTTGTTTTTTATATTATAAAAGAATTTTAGAATTTATTTTTGAACATATTATGGTACAAGAAATTTTGTGTAACAAATAATTACAAAACACAAGAACAGATAACAGTTATTTCGGGTTCTACCCATGTATAATGTGCACCATAATTTTTCCCTCAAAAATTTGGGCAAAAACTTGTACATTACACCGCAAAATATGGTGCTACGAGTATATGGCTAAGTGTATGGGGTACATTGGTTTTATAAAATTCCCTGTTACAGATGAAAGCAGCAAGTAATCTTTTAATGCTTGTCCTTCACACTGATTTGTGTATGCCATGTTTGCTTAAGGCAGGGATGGACTGAAGCACACACAGATTCTTACCTCATCCTACTGTCAAACACACAGCAATAGGTTGGCACCTTCTGACTGTCATGTTATATAGGTCCCTGTGATCCTGTTTCAGAGTCAAGGATTTTCCAGTGCTTCTTTGAAATAAGATATAATGAAAACAGTGTTGTGTGTCTTTCACACAACTACGGGAGAGCAAGTAGACAACTAAAAACAAACAAAACATCCCTGGCTGGGTGGCTCAGTTGGTTGGAGCATTGTTCTGTACAGCAAAGGGTTGCTGGTTCCGTCCTCAGTCAGGGCACGTACCTAAGTTGTGGGTTCAATCAGCCGAGGTGTCTATGGGAGGCAACCGATTGATGTTTCTGTCTCTCTGTCTCTCTCCCCCTCTCCTTCCCCTTCTCCCTCCCCATCTTTCCCTCTTTTTCCCCCTTTGTTCCTTCCTCATCTCTCTCTAAAATCAATAAACATATCCTCTGGTGAGGATTAAAACAAACAAACAAAACAGGTTCTTGTCTCTAAGGAAGAAAAAGTCAGTTATACATTCAGCTATTACTTAAATGGCAACTTTATGCTGGGCTGCATTGTGCCTGTTATGCAAGTTTATAATATATAATATGTTAGAAATATAAGATGTAATGAGACAAGTAGTTACAAAATAAGGCAGCACATATGATATGTCATTTGGTAGAAATAGTAAGTTCTATAGAAATGAAGGGGAGGGAGCAATCAGTTTCTTCTACTTACAACCTAGTTTATATAACTGAAGGTGTACCTGTGTGTATGACTCTCGTGTCTTTTGTAGAAGGCTGCTTCAGCTGGGTGGCCGCAGGACTGGTAGTTCCCTTACTTCTTGGTTGCTGGGTATTTCTAGCCCTTACTATCTCTTCATTTTCTCCATTTCTACTGCTCTACTGCTGTCTAATGCATTCTTATGGTTTTTTTTATAATTTATAAAATTGTAGTTATAATTTTTCATCTTTTTTAAGCATCCAAAATAATTACCTGGTAGTGTTACTGACAGTAGCATGTAGGAAGGGGAAGAAAGGAAAACGATTTTGGTGCAGAATCAGGAACATTATTTCCTATGGTAGAAATAGCCCTGTTGATAACAGCAAGGGAGAGGGATGATGAAAAGGAGACTCCTCATCTTGTCTCTGTTTCTGTGAAAATCCGTAAATGTGTGCCCCCACGCATACATCCTACATCTGCATACGCCTTTATCTCTGGGAGATTTGGTTCTGTTCCCCATCCTGTCCCTACTCTCCTCTCCCCCACCCTCTCCTTTGCCCTGAAGCCCCGCTCCAGCTCCGAATTCTCTGGCTTTTTTAAATCTTGCCTTTTAGTCTGTTTGGGCCCCCTTTTTAAGTCTTAGGAGCTACCCCCATGTTGAAGAACTGGCAGAGCTCCATTGAGCTATTATGTTGTTGCCTCCAGGTCTTCATGATGGACACATGATGTGTATAGTGGAATCCTTAATCCACTAATGCAATTGCCTGTGACAGATTACTTATATATAATGTTTGACTCTAGTATTATTATTAGTACTACTGAATGAAAGATTTGTTTCTATGAAAAAATGTGTTTCAATTTTTAGAGTTAAACAGTGAGTTATTGTTCCAAATCAAGAGCTACCTGTATTGGTAATGAACTTGGAGTCCGAAGATTACAGTACAGATTCTAGCTGTCCCATTTCCTAGACATGTGTGATCACAAGTGGAATTACTTGGCCTCTCTTGACCAAGTATAAGATTGTAGAAGTAACAACTGTCTCTTAAATCTGATTGGTGGAGGATTAAATAAAAACATGTGAAAGTGTATAATAAAAATGTAAAATCCTGTATCAAGTGAATGTAGCATTATGCTGATAATAATTACTGTAGTAGGTAGAAGAACAAGTTCCTGCTCTCTAGGAACTCATCATCCAGGAGGTAAGGCAGGCATGGCCAATCACAGTGGAATAGGTGATAAATCCAGGACCAGATATGGACCAGATCAGGTGGCACAAAGAAGAGCAACTATAATCTGGAAAAGGGTGGACAGGGAAGACTTTGTGGGGAAGGAGTTTCTGGTCTGATTCTTAAAGATGAAGGCAAGCCTGGTAAAGAAGGAAGGAGAAGGAAAAATCATTCCAGGTTGAAGGAATGGCCCAGAGGAATATGGTACATTCAGAAAGCGGGAAATGTGGCTGCAAGTATGACTGGAGCATAAGCTGTCCGCTTGTAGTGCCTAATTTGGTTATTTGGATTATTATTATCACTTAACCTAACTCCAGAGAGGCATTGCTACTGCACAGAGGTTCATGACTCCAGAAACAGACTTAGTCTGATACCTGGTTGGATAATTTACTAATTGGTTATCTCTGATTAAGAATTTCACCTTCAAGCCCTGGCTGGCATAGCTCAGTGGATTGAGTGCAGGCCTGCAAACCGAAGGGCCTCCGGTTCGATGTGGGCACATGCCTGAGTTGCAGGCCAGGTCCCCTGTATGGGGCATGTGAGAGACAACCACACATTGATGTTTCTCTCCCTCTCTTTCTCTTTCCCTTCCCCTCTCTCTAAAAATAAATAAATAAAATCTTTAAAAAAAGAATTTCACCTTCATAAACTTTTAGGATCAAAATGGTGATAAAAGTATCTTACTTCTAAGGTTGCTACAATAAGTATTTGAAGTAACATTTGCAAATCTAGTGTTTAACAAACATAATATAAATGTTAACAGTTTCTACTGCTGTTCTGAAAGTCTTAGGGACTTCTTTCCTCTCAGTATTCTAGAACCTACTGTTCTAGGCTACCAGTTTAGCACTCTTTTAAAGTCCAACTCATGTTTGTTATAATGGAATTACAGACACAGAATTTGAATGACTTTTAAAGGTGGTCAAGGTCAGAGCAACGGAGTCATAGTTAGATAATCTGTGATGTCACAATGAACCAGTGGCACAGATGGAACGGGGATCGGGACTCTTTCCAGGGTTCTTTTTGCTGGTCTTGCAATAAATTGCCCCAAGTCACTCAGAGACACCAACCAATGGTGTTGGCCACAATTTGTTGCAGAAACAATGTGTTAAAAATGTAGAAATTGGCATTTTTGTTGCTTTGCAGATAGGGAAATGTATTTTGAAACGAATACCGTATCATTCTCTGCCTACCCTCTGCTGGAAATGCTGTTTAACAATAGCACATATGAAAAGAGCAGTGAGAGGCATGTAATAAAGAACCAGATAATTCTTAAGTAAGTAATTTCTTTGCTGTCAAGAATTGCTTATACATACAGACTTCTATTTCTGGTTATTAGGTTCTTCTTACTAAACTGTGGAAATAAATTTTCATAGTACCTGTCAATTATACTTGTTCTACTTCATTTATTCAAGAGGATCCAATAAATTGTTGAATGCTCTTTATGTACCAAGTGGTAGGGATAGAATGGTGAGCAGAAAAGCTTATGCTTTAGTGGATTAAATAGATGTTGGAATAATCTTACAAATAAATATAATTAGTTAAATGCTATGCATAAAAAGTTGAGTGATTTATGATCATATAGCAGTGTTTGGGAAGGCTCTCCTGTCTCAGTGCTCTCCATACAGTAAATAGGTTAAGGTGAGTCACAGGAATGGAGAAAAGGGTCTCATACTGATGAAACAGCATGTGCCAAAGCCCTGAGGAAGGACATAGAATGTTCTGTCCTAAGAATTGGAAAACGATTAATTAGTGTATTTGGAGCAGAAAAGGCTGAGACAAAATGCAAGCCCTGGTCACAAGGAGAGAAGTGACGGCGTCACTGAAGAAATCAAGCAGCACGAGGAGTGGACCTCCTCCCGAAGTGGAGTGTGTGCTGTGCATCAGAGTTTTGTTGTGAATATTCATGGTAAAGAAGATTACATTAGAACCCCTGTAACACTCAGTTTACTAGCTAGAATAATATACTAGGATTTGGGCACTTTTAACTATGAATTATTTTTCATTTGATTTTTCTGTCTTTCTGTCCTGGCTCATTATAGTGAGGGAATATTTTGATATCCTGGTGTGTTTAGGTTAGGGATTTTTGCTGTTGATAGTTGAACAGCCTAGAAGTGACAGAGAATCCTGTTTTCTTGGCTGAGGTTTTTGTGTGGGTGTATGAGGTGCAGCTGCAAACTGTTGGTTTCTTGGCAGTCAAGACGGGGTAATGCTCATGGCAGTTCATCTTGAATAGGAAGGAACTTAAGAGTAAGGAAGCTAAAAAAAAAAAAGAAAAGAAAAAAAAAAGAGTAAAGAGACTACTTTGAATCTATTAAATTTAGTGGAAGGTACCCAGGGCCTGAATCTTTGGCTGATATTCTAAGTTATTTGGCTAAATTGATACAGCAGCCCCAGGCACATGTCCAAGCTTATGGTAGGAACACAAGCAGGAGAGAACATAAAAGAAATAGTTAAAGCTTTGTCCCAATATAAAATTATCAATTACCACATGCAATTTTCAGTGAATTTATGTTCATTTTCAATTAAGCTTTTTCTCTAAATAATGAAAAAGGCATATTGTGAAAAATTAATTTTATAAAAGTGAATTAATAATTTGTAGTTTACCCAGCAAGATCTTTTCTCAGATTTATTTTTACACAGATGGATTCCCAGATCTGCCTTTATTGCTCACTTGTTTTCTTCAGTTTCCTTTGACCTTTTCTGTGGTATATAAGCACTTTGTTTTCCAAAATTTTCTAGTTAAATACAGATAATATGCAGCCCTTCATTTTTTTAAGTGTGCCTAATTAATATTATTGTTTTCAGGGTGGCACAGGGTCAGGTCCTGAGGTTGGTTGCCTGGGTTTGAATTTAGTCTTGCTACTGACTATTTTGATCCCACTAGCTACTCAGTTAGTTTCTGATCTCCAAAGTGGAGATAATCATGTTAGTGCCTCATAAGTATTTTTTTTAAGCCTTAAAGGAAAAAGTGCATGTATCAATGGAAAGCTTAATTCAAACTCAGTGACCAACAGATGAGATGCTGGCTATCATTTTCTTCATGATTTGGGGTCAGTCTCTTAGAAATCATTAGGGTTATTAGCTATTAATAGCTATCTTCACTCAGTCTAATCTATATGCTCATCACTCCCAATTTATATCTCCATTCCTAACCTCACCCTTTCCTAAGCTTCAGACTTATATGTCTGATGGATTCTTTTTATCTACACTTAAATATCTAATACGTACTTTAAACATAACATGTCTAAACAGAACTTTGATCTCCACCACCTGCCACTACTTGCTTCTCTAGTCTGTTCCCATCATTCTTTCCTATTTAAGTTAATGGCACCACCCTCTGCACTTTTTTTGGCTTTCTTCTAGCTATCAACCCCCATCCATGTTGTCAGCACACCTGACAGCATTATTCCCAGAATATGTCCTGAGTCTAACCACAAGTCACCATATTCTCTACCAGCACCATGGTTCAAGACAATAACCTCTTTTGCTTGGACAGATGTATAAGGAATCGTCTCCTGTTTCTCTCTGTTTTCAGGTTTGTTTCCTACAATCCATTATTCACATTTTGGAGACTTATATTTTAACAACATAAATTATTTTATCCTTACCATCTTCTTACTGAAATGGGAAAAGTATCCAGAATTTTTGAAAATCCTCTTATGATCTGGACTTTCTGTCTGCTTTCTTCCTATCTCTAAACCATGGCCAAAGTTCATTTCTGTCTTAAGGTCTTTACATTAGTTTTTCCTTTCATTTGAATTATTTTTTTTTCCAGATCAGCACAATGTTGGCTCCTTGCCATTTTTAGGTCTCAGTTTAGCTTTTCAGAGAGGTTTATCCTGACAGCTTTCCCTCTTTCCTCTCTTAATAGCTGATGACTACCTGAAATGTGTACCCCCTTTTCTTCTTTCTTTCATGAATTACCCCTTTCCACTCCCAAAATAATTGATGCTCTGTGAGGGCAATGACTTTATTCATCTTGTTTATTACCATACTCCCAGCACTTAGAGTAGAACCTGATACTTAGAAGGTTTATTGTACAATGTGGAAAGAAGGATGAATAAATATGTATATATCTGGTGAGTTTTCTACATTCAGGGAAATAATGGATTGTTTCTTCCTGTACGAACTTTACATAGATGCTTATTTTACAATTAACTATGTGAGTACTTTGTCTCTTTTATGTGTTTTCTCTGTTGTAGTTGTATGCCCTTAAGGGTCAGAGGTATGTCTTTATTGTTTTTAGCTCCCATAGAATGCTAATCCATTTTAGTACTTAGCATTGATTGAATTAAAAAATTGAATCTAACATCTTTATTTCTTCTGAAGTTATATAATTATGTGTGTGTGTTTCTGTATATATGTATATGTGTGTGTATATGTAGATACAATTTATATACATAAAACAGCCATGTATAAAACATGCCTTCCCCATTTATCTCTTGTAGTTCATAATTGGACCGTTGATGACACACTTCAGTGGTTGATAGAATTTGTTGAACTACCCCAATATGAGAAGAATTTTAGAGATAATAATGTCAAAGGAACAACACTTCCCAGGTGAGTCTTTATTATCCAAGTGTATTTTTCTACTCATGGAAAATTGTATGCTACATGTTACTTTTCATTGCCAAATATACAAGTTACTTCTGTGACTAAGAGCTCAAAGGATATATTATAAATATATCCATTCTTTAATTTTTTAACATGTGAGTTTTTACAAGTTTTAATCATTTTTTTCTTGTCTAAATAAGAACAACCTTTAAAAAATTTATACCCACGAAAAATAATTTTGTGAATGAGAAGGTGGGCCAGCTGTACATTTTTTAGATAACATCGAAAGGCCAACCTCTGATCATCTGATAAGTATAAAAAAACTTATTTGACACAGATTCATCTTTATGCAAAGATTTTTTGAATAGATTAATTTACAGATTCTTCTGAGCTGGTATTCTTTTAGTTAATAGCAATAACCACTTAGTGGCCATAAGTTAATTTTTAAAAAATTAAGTTTAATAAACAAAATGTAGATAATAGCAACCATTTTTAAGTATATATTACATAGAGGTACTCTGTATTATCTCATTTAAGCTTCATGGTTAAAATGAAGTATGTATTATTAATTCCCATTCTGTAGATCAAAAAAACAAATCAGAGAGAATTTAAACATTTTACCCAAGAAAATGTTTCCTGATACCAGAGTATAGGATGCTAATTTATCCTTTATATGTCTATAATTAGTTGTTACTAGTTTTCTGAATTACATTTTCTAAATCTCTGTTAGTTGTTAATAATCTTTAGAGATTTAATTGTTAAAATTTGAAATAATTCTACCAAAATTTGACCTTACAGGATTGGTTATGTTTTATTTCTCCCTGGATTGTTTTTGATACCAAAGACTCTAATCCCGTTTTTGCTATCTAATCATTATATTTGATGAAATAGGCATATTGTATTTCTCATCAGTTTGCTTACATACCTTATTTAAAAGTTGCCTCTGTTGATTTAAAGTTTGTATTTTGGGTCAAGTTGAAAGTTTTCATATTTTCTTTAAATGTATTCTGAATACGAACATCAGTATTTCTGATTTTACTGTGCACATGACCGTAGTGATGAAATCAGGGAGTAAGAGTCAGTTCAGCAAGTGTGTATTGGGCATCTTTTATGTTTATGGTGCGACTAGATGCTGGAAGGAAGACAAAATTAAGTAAGATGCAGTTCTTGCTTATAACCAGAGAAGTTACTAAGTTAAAACCAAAAAATATAGAACATTAAAATGTGATTAGTGTTTTCTGAATTATATATGTTGCCCTGGTTATGAGGAACCTATTCTATTTTTCTTATGCTGTCCTTTGGGGAGACTCTTTTTTTCATTGTTGTTCAATTACAGTTGTTCCCACTTTCCCCTCCTTACTCGGTCCTGCCCTACCCACCTCCACCTCCCACATTCTGTCCTTGTCCCCTTGTCTTTGTCCATGGGTGCTGTATACATGTTCTTTGACCCTTCCCTTTCTTTCCCCCATTACCCTCCCCTCTGGTCACTGTCAGTTTGTTCTTTATTTGCATGTCTCTGGTTCTGTTTTGTTTGCTTGTTTGTTTTGTTGATTAGGTTCCACTTATAGGTGAGATCATACGGTATTTGTCTTTCACTGCCTGGCTTATTTCACTTAGCATAAAGCTCTCCAGTTCCATCCATGCTGCCATGAAGGGTAGGAGTTCTTTCTTTCTGCTGTGTAGTATTTCACTGTGTAAATGTACCACAGTTTTTTGATCCACTCAGTTACTGATGGGCAAATGTTATAGCCACTTTTTTCTTTTGATTTAAATAGAGAGTATCAGAGATACATCAAATTCTGGTAGAATTGTTGAGATAATACACAGTTAATCAGGGTCAATAAAAATCAATTTTTGAAATAGTGAATATGTTTCTACAGAAGAAAAGTTAATGTATGTAGAAACTTTCAGGTCAGCCCATCAGAGTCTCCTTGAGTGCAGGAGAAGGGGAAACTGGAGTACCCTTCATCCAGCCCCTCTTATATGGAAATACAATTAGATAAGTCAGTTTAAATAGGTAATGTTAACACAAACAACCATGTAAGTTATGTAGGGTAATTCTAGATATGAGCTATTTATAAGACTGTATAAGAAAGTGTATTACACATTCCAGATGTACACATGCTTAAAACAATTCATTATTGTTTCCTTTCTGTGACATTAAAATTTTGTTGCTTCTGAAACAGGTAGCCAAAATTATGTTAGTTTTATATTAGTTATAATGGTTATCTTAAGCCCTGTAGTGTATTTTCTAGACTGTAATTCTTATACCAGAACTTGTACTAAGACTTTCTTCACCTGATAACATGCCTGCTCATTCCTTTCAGACCTGTGTCAACTTCCTTGACATCCTTACCCTCTCAGGTAGAATCACTTCCACCTCTGGGCTTATATTGAACTTGGCATAAAATTCTGTTATATAGTTTTCTTATTATTACATCTCATTGTCTTTCTTAAAATTAGTCTGTTGATAGTATTGCTGTGAATTCATTCATGCATCCATCCATGCATTCACCCATCTATTATACAAACATTTGTCAAGCATCTACTTTTGCCAAGCCCCATGCTAGGTTTGGGGATACAGAGCTAAGATAGTTTGTGCCTTCAAGGACTGTGATAAGTATTGTATTAAAGGAGTAACAGGAGCATAAACGTAAGGTACCTGTGAAGAAGATGAGGGCATTTTGTAAAGGGAAAGTTAGAACTCTTCACTCAGTAAGTTTTATAGAAGCCTCAGGGGAGTTCCTTTAACTTCTACATAATCGGAGGTTCTATCTTCCTAAATAAAACGTGGTTGTTCAGGTACAGTCGTTGGAATCATCCACATTGGGGTTTGAATCTCTGCCTTATCTTTTACTAATTATGTAATGTTGGGCAAGCTATTCAGCCTCTCACTACCTTGACATAGGTCCCAGCACATGGCACATGCTTGTTTTTATTGTCACTATTATTAACACTTCTATTATTATTGTTATTAGACTTTGTGTTACGAAGTCTTTATTGGCATCATACTTGGTTGTTAAGAAATCTTAGTTGACTACTGGGCTGCTTGGATTTGGAGTCCAAATTGAAGTGATTTTATTTATTTTACCTGTGTTTTGGCCCTCTTCATACTTTTTCTCATTGCTAATAAAATGGTTCAGTACTTCTTATTACATAAATCCTTCAAATTACTTTCCCAACTACTGATGACTTCTTCCCACTTATGACTTCAGTGGATTTGTTTAATTTTTAAACAGTTTAAATATTAGACTGTAAAAGTATAGACTTCTTAGATAATTTTAGAGAAAGGCAATAATCTAAATTGAGAACTATTTTTTAAAGTCTGCTATTGACGTTAAGTAAATTATTTACAGTTTTCTTGTTCTTTGTGAAGTGACACTAAGATGCCAGGTAATTAATAATTATAAAATATTTTTAATTTGATAAATTTAAAAATCGTATTAAGTTACAGAATAAAATAACCTTAGAAAACAAAAGTATCAATCTAGCTAAACTAAATTTTTAAACACAGGAGTTGTTTGTACAACTAAGATGGTACTGAAAA
Organism: Tonatia bakeri; assembly: GCA_004024845.1. Classification (NCBI taxonomy): domain Eukaryota; kingdom Metazoa; phylum Chordata; class Mammalia; order Chiroptera; family Phyllostomidae; genus Tonatia; species Tonatia bakeri. The sequence continues at coordinate 354,804 of PVIA01000562.1, forward strand.
TGTTTTAGATACATGTAATAAAATATTAAATCATACTTGAATGAGGTCTTATAGTAGTTATTAATATGTAAAGTATTGATTATGTTCTCAAATATTTAAATTTATATACTAGAAATATTTTTATTTAATGTGTATGTGTTTTTTAAATGAACAGGATAGCAGTACATGAACCTTCATTTATGATCTCTCAGTTGAAAATCAGCGACCGGAGTCACAGACAAAAACTTCAGCTCAAGGCACTGGATGTGGTTTTGTTTGGACCTCTGACACGTTAGTATTTGCTCTCACAGAATGTGGTGCAAAAGAATAATCAGATTATCTATTTGTTGTCTAGAGAAGGAAAAAGTAAGGAAGGTGGTAGACTGCTAAGAAGAATCTTCTATTAATTGTAAAAGAAATTTAACACTGTCTTAAAACAAAAGATTTATAGGATGAGACTTTTGGTCATTGAAATATAGAGTGCAATTTTCAAAGCTGGTTATTGATATAAAAAGTCATAAAAACTATGTTAGTTGATAAATTAGAATTAAATTTCTATATTTAAAACTTTGTTTCTTTATACCAGTTTTAATGTTGATAATAGCTGGATGTTTACTGAAGAAAACTACACCTTTAAAAAATGGTGCTATCTAACCATCTTGAAGGCATGAAGTAATGGAACTTAATTGGATTTCATTAACCACCAAGAAAATATCTTCTTCGATATAGATCACAAACAAAGACCCACTTTGAAACTTTACAAAGTAGCAAGTGTTCTGCCTTTACAAGGTGGTAGTGTTCTGGCAGAAGCACGAGGTGGAGAGTTGTTCCTAGATTGTTTGAAGAGGAACAGTTAAGAAATTGCTCTGTCATTTTCATGAAGAAAATAAAACTGTATTTCTTTAATTTGACAGGAATACTTTTCTCAGAAGGAAGGTTTCATATGCTTATTTCATTTAATTTCAAATTTCAGAAAGCTTTGGGGAAAAGCATTTAAAGAGTACACACTTTAGAGAAATTGTTTCATTTTTCAGTAGCCAAAAACAAATAACAAACTTAATACAAGAAAAATGACTTCCATAAATTACAAATTAGTAAACTAATGTTTATTTTACCTTCATTCTTGGAGTTAGGAGACATGTAGGTTTCTGTGATACTATCTAGGGGGCGGCTTTGCTAAAAAAGGGCTACTGGGGTAGTTGGATGGATTCCATGACTTCACTGGTGGTTCTTTTTTGGCTCAGGCTGAAAGAGCAGCTGGTGAAACAGCTGGAACTTCCCTTTGTGAGGGTTGGTGGACATGCACTGTTGGTGGAAATCACAAACCCTAGGAAATAGAACACTACTGAAATGCCGAGCATTCCGTGGAGATGATACCCTTTTTAACCCTTCCCTTGCATAAGTTTCCTACTGAATCTCTTGGGGTGTCTTCTGTGTGATCCTAATTTTTTCATGTGAATGGTTGGTGAAAGTAGGAATTATATAATATTGAATTTGTCTCTCTATACAACTTGGTCAGGAATGTTTGTATTAACTCAGGGCAACCATTCTATCACTATTGTTTTAAAAGGACCCAAACGAGTCTCAGAGAATGTTGAAGATAAATGTCTTAATAAACCAAAAATGTTTTAATAAATACCTTTTTAATATGTTTGTCTTAAAATTATTATTTGAGTGAATGAGCCCTATACTTGGAAGACCCATGTTAGATTTATAAACAACTAGCATTGTTAAATGAGCAGAGAGATATTTTAAAGGTGTTTTCACCAAAATCTTTGCTAGTTTGTGGTACATATTGTAGTTTGGGACTAGCCCACTGATTGCTGTTTCTGGTGATTATATTTCAGCCTGAAGAGGGCTCATATTTGAACTAGAGCCTGAGCTGAACCTCTCAGTCTGAAGCAGAAATAGAACAAACCCTCTAAGACTTTAGCCATGTGCAGCGCATTTCTTTCACTGTAGGTTAGGGCATGCACTCTGCAAACACCCAACCCTGAGGGTCTCTGGCGTAGAGCGTGCTGTTTACTACACTGTGTAAACGTACACGGACCCTGGAGTTGGAAGCATAGGGACTTGTCCTTTCTATAGGGTTCTTCATCTCATCAGACATGCAGAACATCTTCTTGCTGGAGGTCTGGGCAGTTAGGCAGTTTTTTAGGTATTTCTTTGGAGCAAATAATACATTTTATTAGTTAAATCATTGTCTCCCCCAGAGGACCATTCCCAGTACATGGTGGGAAGTGCTGTTGCTTTTTCAGGGGTCCCCAGGACTTCTGTTACTACCTCCTTTCTCTGAAGGTGCATGGCATGTCCATCCATGTTGGTTTACCTTTGTTCTTCTGTAGCCTGGTATATCAAATAGTTGTAATAAGCACATTGATTATTTGAAGAAAGGATTTTAAAAAGCTAGAGCTTTTATATGGGAGGGACATTTTTGTGTTTTATATTTAGATGCCTCCTAATTTTTTAAAAAGTGTCTTGTATATTGAGATTCTGTTGCACTCAAAGATTAATTTAACCATCTTTAATTCTCTTCATAGGCCCTCCTCATAACTGGATGAAAGATTTTATCCTCACAGTTTCTATAGTAATTGGTGTTGGAGGTTGCTGGTTTGCTTACACACAGAATAAAACATCAAAAGAACATGTGACAAAAATGATGAAAGATTTAGAGAGTCTCCAAACTGCAGAGCAAAGTCTTTTGGACTTACAAGAGAGGTGAGTAAGTGAACAGACTGTAGGTCTTGTGAAGATGTAATATGGGCGTGTGCATACACATGTATATTTAGGTTGGTACACACATCGGGAATGTATGTAAACTTCATTTCACGCATTCACAAAAGTACCATTGTATTTTTATAGTAACAGATTATTATGAAGGTATGCACTAGGGAATGAATGGGTAGAGACCAGTGGAAATCAACCATATATAAGAGGAGTTATATGTGGAGTTAAATTAAATTTTTGACATGATACAAATAATTTTGTATTTCTTAAAAGTCTCTTTGCTAAAGAGTATTTCCCTGCTATCCCTGTGTTTTGAACTCAGGATAACCAGAATAGGTGTAGAGTAAGGCTACATGATGTTTTTACCATACAAACTTAAGATTAATAGAAAATTCTGCAAATTTTGATTGAAACATGTGTCCTATTAGGTATTTCATTCACATTTATATTTCATTCAAAATGAAATTTTGGCAACTTTTGTGAGGAATTCACATTTTTATTGTTCTGTAAGGCTTGAAAAGGCTCAGGAAGAAAACAGGAATGTTGCTGTGGAAAAGCAGAATCTAGAGCGCAAAATGATGGACGAAATCAATTACGCGAAGGAAGAGGCTTGCCGGCTGAAGGAGCTGAGGGAGGGGGCTGAGAGCGAACTGAGTAGACGCCAGTATGCAGAGCAGGAATTGGAACAGGTATTCATGTCTTACAACAAGTATTGTTAGGATATTTGTGCTGCCATTCTGAGTTTTTGTTTCTGTTCAATCTCCTGCATTTAATTGCATTGTGTACTCATCTTTCGTTAATCACAGAATCGTTTTTCAGATTGTTTACATTGATCAGAGTCCTCATAGCAAAATCACAAAGTAGTAACTCAGAGGTAAAGTTGCCATCATGTTCTTTCATTCATGAAACCTTATTCCATGCCATGTTAATTATCTTTGTAAAATTAAGGCATTTATTTAATTTAACATCTGTAATATGTTTCAGTTTTCAACTGTAACCTGGTAAAGTATATCTCATGTTAAACTTCTCTGTAAAGATAAAGAATCTCTATTGACCATCCATTTGAGTCCCGATAAGTGGTTTTAGAATATAATCTGCTAAAAATTCGGAGGTTGTTTAAAGGATATTCTTTCCAATATCTGCTTCCATTATGAATTTACTAAAGATGGAATATAGGCATTTAGGCATTACATAGTCCTTTGGGTGGTGATTCTGAAAGAATTTGTTAGGCAAATGTATTAGTTTTTTATTTCTGCTATAAAAGAGTCACCTTAAACTTAGTGGCTTTAGAACAACACATATTTATTATCATATAGTTCTTGAAGTTAGAGTCTAAAATAGGTCCGAGGGATTGCATTCCTCCTGCAGGCCCTAGAGGAGGATCTGTTTCCTTGCTTTTTCCAACTTCTAGGGGCCACCTACATTTCTTGGCTCATGGCACCCTCCTTCATCTTCAAAAACACTCTGCTTCCATGGTCTCATCTTCTGCTTTTGACTTTGACCCTTTCATAATTGATAAAGAAACTGAGGAACAAAATGAGGATGAGAAAGCATTTTTCAAGATTAGAGAGTGGCTCAGTTGTAAACCAGGGACAAGAACCTAGGTATTCTGCCTCCCACTTTGCAAAAACATTGTTGCCTTCTCAATCAAGTGCTTAATAAGGAATAAAAATCTAATGAGTTTCAATTTCAACTCCTGCAAAAAATGTGTGCATTAGTATTTCCTTTGAGTTCATCATTTTTGACTGAATGCAACCATCTCTTCCTGTTAACTGTTCTTTCCCTCCTACCCCAGACATCTATTTTTTGATGTTTTCCCTGTAAGAAGTTTGTTCTCTTAAGTTGCCTCCTAGACATATTTTGTAGTCAGGTCCTATTTACCTGAGGAAAAACTTCTGCAGACAGAACATAGTAAAGAATAGGGAGTTAAAAAAAAGTAAAAGAAAGGGGGGGCAGAGAGAGAGAAAGAGAGAGAGAGAGAGAGAGAGGGACTAGCCAAAATTATACTGTGTTCAAGAATTAGATATTTTGCCCTTTACTCCAATGAGAACTGCCTGCCTGTTCCCACTGAGACTTCTAACTTTGATTTGTTCTCAGTACGAAATTAAAAGCTTGTTAGCCGTTTTTCTGATAGTGCAAATCAGAAAGCAGTAGTAGGAATTCTTCTACAGATAGAAGCTAAGAGTGGTAATTTATAGGTGCCTGCCTCACAGTGAGGGAGAAGAGACAATATAAAAGAATAGCCAAGAATCATTAACATTCTCATCTCAGGTTTTTGGCTTTTAGGGACCTTGCATTCCATAGACCCTAAGATTACTATGGCATGTCCCAGTACAGACATACCAATCCTAATGGGATCCTGAGTCAGTCAGAGGTGGTTTAAAGGAGAGAAATGGGTATTTAAAAAGAACTCTGTCCAACATGATTATAGTAATAAGAAATACAATTTTATGAGTGTTTATATGTGTTATATTACACATATTGCAAATGGTTTGCTCCTAAATTTTAATCTTCACAATGCATGGAAATTATCCTCATTTACAGATATGTAAAGAAGTTAAATAACTTGCCATAGGTCACACAACTATTAAGTGACAAAGGTAAGTTTAACTGGGAGATCAATTTACGTGTAACATCACATGATCCACAGTTCCACATAGTTTGAAGTAGTACATTTGTCTAGGGAATAATCAACTTCTCAGAGTTAGAATGCAGGAGAATCTGGTACATATTTTATATAGTGTTATTTTCACTAAAACAAAACTTTTGGGTGAATAATACTACCACTTTATATTTTGCGTAAATTCTTTTCATGTAAAATTATTTTGTTCTTAAAGTCTGATGAAGCCTAAAGTCAGGGCAGGTCGTACCCCTGTTCTAAATACATGAAACAGTAAGCCTCAGAAAGTAAAGAACTTGCTGACGGCCTCAGAGGTAGTAAAATAATAAAGTTGAATCTGGAAGCCAGGTTTTCAGATGTTTAGGCTGTTTCTGTGACGCCATGTTTTTATTTATCGCTGTTTTACACAAAAGTTATATAAATAATAATTATACTTTTACATAATATTCATATTTGTAAAAGCTATTAATTACTCAATTTTTACTGCATCCATTTCCCAATAAATAACAATGCAGTTCAAACTAAGGGTTGGAATTTAGGTCAGATAATAATTTTAGGAAAAATAACAGAGAAAATTCTAGTTAAAATGGTTGCTATTATTAGAAGGTCAGGATTTTTAAAATTTTGAGAAGTTATTTGACAGTCAGTCAAAACACTGTAAAGACTCAGTTTATGCTAGAAATGTATCAATTTTGTTTTAAATGTATTTATCAAGTTCTTTTAGAAGTAATAAATGTGTAGATATAACATTAAGAAATGTCTTAATGATTAAAGAGAAAAACTTGAGTGAAATTTGTTCAGATTCTCTGTATACTTCCTTGGCAATGAAAATTATGTAGAAATCTTAGCTCTAAAATCTTGGAAGAAGAAGGGCCTGCAGCCCTGCACTCTGTGGTATTATGTAGACCTGCATGTCACAGGACCTGAGCTCAAATTCTCTCTTCCTGGGAGATTAGCAGGGACGCCATGCAGCTCAGCCAAACTTCTTACTGAGTACAGTATTGTCCCAAGCGCGTGGCACAGTGAACTGTGTCGGGCAAACGTTGCTTAGGGTTTGTTTTCAGTGAGAAAGCTGTCTTATCTTTGCTCTTAATGTCTGTTTTTTGAATTGTTTACTTAGTGTCCATTGTGAAATTTTTAAAACATTTTGGAGTTAAAAAAAATACTTTTCTACATAGGATTTTTCTTATAGATTCTGACAACCCTTCTGTTTCTGTATCAAAAGTTTGCGTATTGTACTCTTCTTAGTTTAATCTGACACACAACAAAAGCTTATTTAGATGAGTTGGGTTTTCAGATCAAACCCTCTTCTACATATTAGTTTAGGAGCAGATTTTTAGTTACCTTCCTTAACTTGAGGAAAATTAATTTGCTGTTATGGTGTTCCAGAAGGAAACAGGGTCCTCCATCACTCACTCATCATTCTGTCTGAAGGTCTGAGCGTGTGTGTACATATTCCGTAGAGCCCACCATGGATCTTTATGTATCTTCAGCTGAAACTCTTGCTAGTTTAAGCGAATTGTTTCTAGAATGGGTTGTCTCTTCCTGCTTTGTCCTTAGTGATGCTTTCTTTATGAGTATTTTCCTGTTTTCCTTAGCATTTAACGCCACCTCACACTCTAAGCACTGACGCTTCTCCAGGGCAGCTGCAGGAACGACACTGAAGGCTCTGCATAGTCGCTCATGGAAAGAAAAGTCAGACTCTCACTCAGAATCTATTTTCCCAAAATTGGCACTTTATTTTCTGGCATATTAGAAGCAGTGAATTAAATAAAAGTGGCAAAAACTGAGTTTGTAGTTAAGGAGCTACAGTAGGGCTTTCTGGGAACATTAGAAAGGGTACTAGAACAGATAGTCACCCTATTTTGGATACTTATTCATATCCTACTTTCTAAACAAATAATGCATTATGAAAGGAGTATGATCAGTTTTAGTTTTTATTTGCCCTGGATTTTTTCTCTCTTAGTGAGTCTGGTTATAATAAAATATGGAAACTAAATGTTGCAGCTTGAGATACATGTAAGTCGTCCCCTCTCTCCTCTGGCTTTACAACTTTGCTTGGCTTTACACATTTTAGATGCACTTAAAACTTCAGCTTTAGTTTTAATATCAGAAATATATTGTTTTAGACTTTGTGATTTAAAAAATGTTTACAAAGAGCGTAATTAAAATGGGTTTTTCTCTTAATTTGGGTGCTAAAATATCTTAAATTCTTAAAAAAAATTTAATTTAATTATTTAAAAAAAAGAAATTTCTTTCTCTTCTCCCCCCCACCCCTTCTTCTCTTTCTCCCTCCCACCCAGGTTCGAATGGCTTTAAAAAAGGCTGAAAAAGAATTTGAATTCAGAAGCAGCTGGTCTGTTCCAGATGCACTTCAAAAATGGCTTCAATTAACGCATGAAGTAGAAGTACAGTACTACAATATTAAAAGACAAAATGCTGAAATGCAGTTAGCTATTGCTAAGGATGAGGTACTCTATTTCAAAACTTATTAAATTTCTAGAAGGATTAACTAGTTGGAATACAAGGATATGAATAAATTTTTATTATTGCAGTTTCTTTTCTTGAGGTGGAACTTATTGCATAAATTGATTCTCATGATCATTGGTTGTAAAGTAAAATTATTTAGAGAGGTGTATACCTTTCGGAATGACCTGTCACTTAAAAACCATCACTGTTATCATTATAATAAATGTTTTATACAGAGCTTTTCTCCTTTTAGGTTGCTGCTTCATATCTGATTTAGGTTAGTAGTTTAGAAATTAATGTCCAACTTTATTAAATTGTGTCAAATAAGATTAAGTCTTAATCTGATTTGTAGTGAAAAAAAGAAGCTTAGTTCACTCACTAACACCTCTATTGCAGTAAGATACAATGCTATGCAGTTAGTTTTAATAGAAAATTCAGGCCTTTCTGCACCACAGAAATAAAAGAAAAATTTTCTAGAACAAAGTTTTGAATCATATTGTTTGGGTTGGGAAAGCATGTTTTTTTCCATTTGTTTTCTTTCTTTTCGTTTTTGGAAAATAGGGCTATAAATTAGATAGTTTTTTACTGATTTTATTATTAATGTATTCAAAGAAAAATAAAATTTATTAGCATGTGTGTTTTTTTCCAAAATTACCCTTATTTTTCTCTCCTTCGGTTTCTAGGCGGAGAAAATTAAAAAGAAGAGAAGCACAGTCTTTGGGACTCTGCACGTGGCACACAGCTCCTCCTTAGATGAGGTGGACCACAAAATTCTGGAGGCGAAGTAAGATGTTGTTTTAGCTCTTTGTTTATTTTCACTGTGTTGAAGTAGGTCATTTGTAGATAACTTGTATTTTAATTTGTCATTCGATCATGTATATATAATCACATAATTTATACTAATTCTGAGAGTGTGTAATTTCTTCTTGAAAATAACTAATTGCCATGGTTTGTTCATGTAGCTGCCTTTTTTCAGTACCATATTAAAGACTGTTTCAAATGACAAATGATTCCTGTATTGACTTTTTCAGGAAAGCTCTTTCTGAGTTGACAACTTGTTTACGAGAACGACTTTTTCGCTGGCAACAGATTGAGAAGATCTGTGGCTTTCAAATAGCCCATAACTCAGGACTGCCCAGCCTGACCTCTTCCCTTTATTCTGACCACAGCTGGGTGGTGATGCCCAGAGTCTCCATTCCACCCTATCCAATCGCTGGAGGAGTTGATGACTTGGATGAAGATACACCCCCAATAGTGTCACAGTTTCCTGGTAAGTAGTGAGTTCAAAAAAGAGAGTTGGTACAGTTTTTAAAGTAACTTTTTATCATGCCATTTTTGGAGCATTTACTTTGAAGTCTATGATAAAAAATTTGCTCATTCTTTATTTTCTCTTTTTGTTGTTAATTTGTATTTACTATTTGATAACAGTATATGAGGGGGGGTGTGTGAAATACATCATACATACTAAATCATTTGTATGAATGAAGTGCTGAGCTTTGAGGCAAAACATTGTTTCAAATATCAGCTTAATTTACAGTAGAAAATAAAAATTAGGGGAAGATCTTGGAAACGTGAGTTCCAATCCTAGCTTTGCCACTCACCAACCGTGTTGTGTAACTTTGAGCCAGTCTGTGGTTTATGTTAAATTGAGTGGATTTTCACAATAGGAAAGTTTTTTAGTATTTTGTTTCGCTTTTCTGATTCTGTCCTTTCATTGAAAGAATAAACACTGAGTCACTTTGCCTTTGTACAAAGTTAAACTGTGTTTATGTTTAGAAAATCTTACATATCTTTTTGTTGTTAGAAAGTGCAGCTCCTCCCAAAGGTGGTTTTAACAAGTACAATTCCTTTGTTATGCTCTAGTCTTTGAAATTTTTTATATGGTAAAGGGTACATTTTGGTAGGAAAGTGAAATTTAAATATCTTAGATTTTATTAATAAATTCTAGAATTTGTTAATAAATATTTGGACTTTTTGCAAAGTTAGAGATTTTGAATTTGAAATGGTGCATTCCATGTATTAGAAATCATTTGAAAAATTCTTCACCTTTTTTTATTAGCCTGCCTGATGCGTTTCCCAATATTTTTGACCTTTCTGAAACAGTGTAGCTAGAACAGGAGTCCAAAGAATGGAGTGTAGAAGTTAATCATTGATTGATTGAGGATTTGCATGGAAATTTTAGCCTTTGAGACAAATCACAATATATCAGCATTTTCCAGTTTGAGTTCTATTCAATTGTTACACCTTTTCTGAAGTTATGATTTAGAAGAGGTTCTAGTTTTTAAAACAGTTTTATGAAAGAAAGCTCTATTTCTCAAATAAATAGTCAGTGACTTTGTGCTAATGTTCATTTCCGTGGTTTTAATTCTGTGGTTTAATGACAGGCAGATAATGCAGGCAGATTGGGGAGGCCTTACACTCTTATGAGAGAGAAGAGGAGAGGACAGATGGTAAATGCAATGAATACTGAGAGTGTGTGACCTCACTCAGTTTGCTGGCCCTATGCTGCAAGATAGTGATATTCATATGTAAGGTAGTTTTTTTATCTAGGTCTGAACCAGCTCTGCTGTTTGAATATTGTGTTTATTTGAAATATATACCCTAAGCTTGCCAAATGCAACACTGATTCATAGGTATATAATGTTATTTGAAAACTATAGCTTTTTAAAGTTGCAGGTCATCCTTAGAATACATAAGTATGCAATATCAGAAGTGTACATGAGGATGTATTCCCTAAATTAACCAGGTTTTTTCTTTGCTTTTTGTTTTTCCAAGTACTTTTTTGGCGGGTGGTGTTGGAGATATTTTATATATGTACATTAAAACACAACATTAAATGTGAATAATTATCTTAAGTTTTCAGTGATTGTGATATAGAAATTTAACCTTTTAAATACTAAAAAGTACAAGAGTTGATTTTAAATTTAATGTTGTTTTAGAAATGCTATGATCAAATTTATTACTTTGGAAAAATAACTCATGCCAAAGATTATGCTTTGAGAGCTCTGCCTCCACCCAGTGGCACAACAGTGATGCTCCATTCACTGAGCGATAAAAGCATGATCCCTAGACCTGATAAATGAGAGTTCTTGGCAGTAGGCTGAGGGTCTAAAGTAGGATGAAGGCTCTTCATTATATACCTTCCTGAGCAGTTTTAAATTTGTACCATGGGCATGTAAATTGTATAAGTGTGAAATAATGACAAGGAACCATACCTGTGGTATGTTAAGAGCACAGTAAAATTGTAAAGCTATATATACATAGCATAATATTGTGTGTTTAATTATTTGATGCAGAAAAAGACAGAAGATACAGTCAAAGGTTAGCTCTGTGTGGGTAGGAGGGCAGATGATAGTTTGTTTTCCTATTAATACTTTTACAGTACTGCTAAAAATTCACAGTAGGAATGTAGTAACAATTTATTTAAAATTTCTTATTCCAAAGCCTTTCAAATATTCCTAAAAATAATATGCTCACCTACAACAAAGCAGACTTTTTCTTTTTTTCAAAAGGGGGTTTATTTTATTGATTGATTGATTGCTTGATTTGAGAGAGAGAGAAACAGACAAACATCAATATGGCAGAGAAAGACCCACTGATCCAGGACAAACCTGCAGCCTTTGGAGCCCGGGAAGATGCTCCAACCCACTGAGCTGCTCGGCCAAGGCAAAGACAGATTTTAACATTTTGCTTTGTTCATCTCTCTTTTTTTTAAATATATTTTATTGATTATGCTATTACAGTTGTCCTATTTCCCCCCCTTAGTCCCCTCTGCCCTGCACACCTGCTCCCACACACATTCCTCCCCTTTAGTTCATGTCCATGGGTCATACATGTAAGTTCTTTGGCTTCTACATTTCCTGTACTGTTCTTCACCTTCCCCTGTCTGTTTTCTACCTGCCATTTATGCTGTTTATTCTCTGTACTTTTCCCCCCTCTCTCCCCCTCTTACTGCCCTGTTGATAACCCTCCATGTGGTCTCCATTTCTGTGGTTCTATTCCTGTTCTAGTTGTTTGTTTAGTTTGCTTTTGTTCTTGTTTTAGGTGTGGTTGTTAGTAATTGAGTTTGCTGTCATTTTATTGTTCATATTTTTTATCTTTTTTCTTAGATAAGACCCTTTAACATTTCATATAGTAAGGGCTTGGTGATGATGAACTCCTTTAACTTGACCTTATCTGAGAAGCACTTTATCTGCCCTTCTATTTTAAATGAAAGCTTTGCTGGATGAGCCATCTTGGATGTAGGTCCTTGCCTTTCATGACTTGGAATACTTCTTTCCAGCCCCTTTTGCATGTAAGGTTTCTTTTGAGAAATCAGCTGATAGTCTGATAGGAACTCCTTTGTAGGTAACTGTCTCCTTTTCTCTTGGTGCTTCTAAGATTCTCTCCTTCATTTTTAATCTTGGGTAATGTAATGATAATGTACCTTGGTGTGTTCCTCCTTGGATCCAACTTCTTTGGGACCCTCTGAGCTTCCTGGACTTCCTAGAAGTCTATTTCCTTTGCCAGATTGGGGAAGTTCTCCTTCATTGTTTTTTCAAATAAGTTTTCAATTCATTGTCCTTCCTTTTCTCCTTCTGGTACCCCTATAATTCGGATGTCGGAACATTTAAAGATGTCCTGGAGGTTCCTAAGCCTCTCCTCATTTTTTTGAATTGTTTCTTCCTTCTTGTCTGGTTGAATGTTTCTTTCTTCCTTCTGGTCTGCTCCATTGATTAGAGTCCCAGTTTCCTTCCCATCACTATTGGTTCCCTGTACATTTTCCTTTATTTCACTTAGTGTAGCCTTCATTTTTTCATCTAATTTGCGACCAAATTCAACCAATCCTGTGTACACCCTGATTGCCAGTGTTTTGAACTGTGCATCTGATAGGTTGGCTATCTCTTCGTCACTTAGTTGTATTTTTTGTGGAGCTTTGATCTGTTCTTCATTTGGGCCATTTTTTTTGTCTTGACGTGCCTGCTACGTATAAGGGGTGGAGCCACCCACGTTTCTGTGTTGTGACGCTGTCTGTGGGGATGGACCAAGAGGGAACAGTGGTGTTTGCTCCACTTTCTGCCAGATTTCAGTCACTTCCCCTGCTTCCCACAAGCAAATTGGGCCCTTCTGGTGCTGATTCCCCGGTGGATGGGCTTTTGTGTATGTTCTAGAACCCTGTGGGTCTCTCCAACACACTTTCCTGTGAGGCTGGAAGTTTCTTCCACTGCCACCTCACCTCCCACAGGTATTTTCTATCAGGTGTTTTAAGGCTTTATTTCCCTGCGCTGGGACCCTGGGTTGCTAGGTCTGTCTCGCTCCCTAGGTGTTCCTCCCGGTTTATCTGCACGTGAATGTGGGACCGCCCGCTCCACCAGCCGCCGCCTTGCCCGTCCACCAGCCACTGCCTTGCCGTCCAGCTGCAGCCTTGCTCGCCCTGCTCCACAATCCACCGCTTCGCTGGGTCCGCCAGCTGCCACCTTGCCCGCCCCGGTCCTCCGCCGCCGCTTTGCTGCAAGTCCTCTCCGCCCGGCTACCCGTCTCCGCCCCTCCTACCGGTCTGGATGGATGTTTCTTCTTTAACTCCTTGGTTGTTGGACTTCCATACAGCTTGATTTTCTGTCAGTTCTGGTTGTTTTTTGTTTTTACATTCTTCTTCTTCTTTTGATTGTGCGAGGAGGTACGGGGTGTCTACGTACGCCTCCATCCTGACTGGAAGTTGTTCATCTCTTTTTATTGAAATAAACCATTATAGCTATAGCTGAACCAGATCACCTCCCTTTCCCACTCTTTGAAATTTATTTATTATTCTAAAGCCTGTTGTACTTTTATTATATGCAGGTATATCCATAAGCAGTAAATATAATTGTTATTTATTTAAAAGTTTACATAGATGTTGTTTTGCAACTCTTTTTTGCTCAAAAGTATATTTTAGAAATTCTCCATATTTATATATAGATTAGTTAAATTCACAGTAATTGTTTAATATGAGTTAACCAGTGTTACTTATTGTAATAATAAACCATAGTTTATCCCTTTTTCTAAGATAGGTTCTTTCTACTTCTTTGTCCTTATAAAGTAATGCTATAATGCACATCTTTATCTTTATCTCCATGAGCATAGCTTTGGGAGTTTTTCTGGGTGGATGTCTAGAAATGGATTTGTTGGGAGGGCACCCCTTACTAGTCATTGCTGAGTTACTCTCGAAGTGGTTCTGTCCCTTTACATACCCACCGTATGAGTGCCTGTCTTCTTGTATCCTGACCAGTCCTTGGAGCGCTCTGATTTGTTTTGTAACTGGAATGGGTGTTATCTGATACCTTACTGTTACTAAAATTTTTTATGTCCTTGATGACCACTGCGATTGAGTACCATATCATTTATTGACATTTGTTCACATTTCTTCCAGAATTGCTTGTACCTGCTTTAGAATTCCCTCCGAGCTTTCTTGCTGATCTGGAAGAGTTTTTAAAAATGTTTCCCGATTATTCTCTGGGTTAAAGATACCTTCTCCTTGGCTTTGGCTTTTCTTTTACTGTGCTGTTATTTATTTTCTTTTTTAATCATATGAATTAAAAAAACTGACAAATACATGAATATGATTTGTACTTTTTATGTCTTTTTCAGATGATAGATTGTTGTTTGCTGTCTTAAAAGTTTAAGTTTTGCTTTCATCCCTTAATCTTTTAATTTACCTGGAAGTTAGTTTTGTTTATATTGTGAGGCAGGACTCTAAATATATTGATGTCTAGAGAAAGAGTTGTCCAGACTCATTTCTTACCACTTCTCTCTGTAGACACATATATAAATGCTTCCAGGCTCTCTGTTTTCTATCATTGGACTCATTCTGCTTTAGTTACTATTTATAGCTTCATAGTAAGTATTGAGGTTTGATAGGTCAAAAGTTCCATTTATTATTCAAATTCAGAATTGCTATCCTTGGCCATTTTATGATCAACTTAAGAAATTCTATGAAAATTCTATTGGGCTTTTACTGGAATTTCTTTGAAATTATTGATTGTTTAGGGGATAAATGTTATTTATAAATACCATTTGAGACCTACTTTTATATCTTTAAGTAAAGTTGATAATTTTCTCTGTTATAGTTCTTGCATATCTTTTTTAAAAGATTAATTTCTAAGTACTTATAGTTTGTAGTTGATGTATAGGGAAATGCTGTTGATTTGGGTGTCCTGACCTTATATTCAGAAACACTGAATTCTCTTATGAGAGTCTTTTGGACTTTTTTGGTATAGACAATAACAATGCCCCCCCCCCCCCCCCCCCGCTGCCCCCTGCTCCTGACCAAGCCTTATGGCTTTCCACCCTTACTGTTCCATCTGAGGCCTCCAGTAAACGACTGAATACAAGTGGTGATTGCGGGCAGTAGTTATCACCAATTTGACTTTAAAGAGAATGCTTCCAATATTTCATCATGGAGTATGATTTTTTTTTTTTTTTTTGCTTTACATTTTTTGGTAAATTACTTTTAAGTTAAAAAATTTAATTTTAATTCCTACTTTGCTAAGAGTGATTTTTTCTTTTAAATCAATGGATGTAAAATTTTACCAACTTCTTTTTCTGCATTATTTGAAGTTAGCAGTTACTTTATTTTCTCTTTTCTGTTCAATTTTAACCTGTTTATTTAAAGATGTAAAAACCCTAAATAAAATAATATGGCAAGTCAAATCCAATTTATTATAAAAACAGTACATTGTGACAAAAATTTATAATAAATTCTTTTGAATGTCAGTGAAACTATTTTTGTCACGATGTACTGTTTTTATAATAAATTGGATTTGGTTTGCTATATTATTTTATTTGGGGTTTTTGCATCTTTAATCATATATTAGGTTAGCCAATAGTTTTCCTTTCCCACAGTCTTTATTTTGGTACCAAGGTTATAACCAGCATCACAGAGGAAGTCAAAGAGTACTCCTATTTCTCCATTCCATTCTTTCCTGCTCTTGGAGGTTGTATAATGCAGTGGTTAAGGATGTGAGCTCTAGAACAAGGTTGCTTAGGTTTGAATCCTTACTCTACCACTTAAATATATTGTACCCCCTGCCCCCCACCTTATAGGTTAATGTTGTCAAGTATTTTGTTTTCATTATCCTGTAAAACAGTCATTATTTTTTATTTGTATAACTTTTTGGGAGGCACTCTCTCTGAGTCTCTATAAAATATAACTCACCTTGTGTAGTTCTTTTGTAATTTAGTTCAAATAATATCTGTAAAATACTTAAACAGACCCTGGTCCATAATAATACCCAATAAATGTTTTGAATTTTTAAAAAGATTTTATTTATTAATTTTTAGAGGAGAAAGGAAGGAGAGAGAGGAAGAGAAACATCAATGTGTGGTTGCCTCTCACATGTCCCCGCACTGGGAACCTGGCCTGCAACCTAGGCTTGTGCCCTGACTGGGAATTGAACCAGTGACCCTTTGGTTCACAGCATGTGCTCAATCCACTGAGCTACACCAGCCAGGGCTGTTTTGAATTTTTTATTCTATATTCTGATATAGTGTAAGATATGGATTATTGGTTCTTTGAGGATTTTGAAGAAATTGCCCATAAATTGAACTTGGGGGTCTATGTGTTATGTATGTTTTGGCAGGGAAGAAGGGAACAGACTTTTGACTATTGATTTAGCTTCTTATAATGGGTGAAAGTCGAGTTTTGTTAAAGTTACGTGTTTCTACCCCTGGCTGGTGTGGTCAGTGGATTGAGTGCTGGCCTACAAACCAAAGGGTCACTGGTTCGATTCTCAGTCAGGTCACATATCTGGGTTGCAGGCCAGGTCCCCAATAGGGAGTGTGTGAGAGGCAACCACACATTGATGTTTTTCTCTCTCTTCCTCCCTTCCCTTCTCTCTAAAAATAAATAAACAAAATCTTAAAAATACTATGTGTTTCTAAAATATTATTTATGTGTTTCAAATTTGTTGATTTGAACTTGTCCATAGTATTTTATATGATTTTTAAAAATCTCACTTGTATCTTTAAATCTCCTTTTCATTTGCCTTTCTTGATTAATTTGTCTATTTTATTTCACTCTTTCATTCCTCGAAGAACTAGCTATTGGATTTTTTAATATTCTCTATTTATTTCTGGTCTTTTATTTTCTTTATTAGAACTTTTTTGTTTGTTTTAATATTTAGACAACTAACTTATGAAGTTTTAATTCTCTTTTTTTCCTTAATGTATGATTTTATGGCTATGAATTTTCTTTTAAGAACCACTTTATTGCCTTCTCCTGATTTCCTGACCTATTTCTTGATTCTCATTTTTATGTTATACTCCTTATTGGAGTACATTTCTCAAAAAGAATAAGTGGAACAAGAATAGAACAAGACAGAACTTTGAAGAAGTCCAGCAGTTAAGGGACAGGTAAAGGAAAAGGTGAGAATATGGTTAGAGGAGGCAGAAAGGACAAAGTAATCATCAGTGTCAATGGCAGTGTAGACTGGTGTAGCCACTGTGGGAAACAGTATGAAATTTCCTCAGAAATGTTAAAGATGGAACTTCCTTATGACCCAGAGATTGCACTGCTGGGAATATACCCTAAGAATCTTGAAACACCAGTTCAAAAGAACTATGCGCCTTTATGTTCACAGCAGTGCTATTACAATAGCTGAGTGCTGGGAACAGCCCAGGTGCCCATCAGTAGATGAGTGGATGAAAAAGCTGTGGTACGTTCACACAGTGGAATACTACATAGCAGAGAGATGAAGGAACTCCTGCCTTTTGTGACAGCATGGATGGAACTGGAGACTACTATTCAAATTGGAATAAGCCAATCGGTGAAAGACAAATACCATATAACCTCACTTAAAACTGGAATCTAATGAACAAAATAAACCTATGAGAAAAATAGAACCAGAGACATGGAAATATGGAATAGACTGATGGCTATAGGAGAGGAGGAGGGAGTGGGGAGTGGTGGAAGGAAGGGGAGGGATTTGTCAAAGAACGTGTATGGATGACGCATGGACATGGACAATGGAGAGAGGATTGACTGGGCTGGAGGGGTGTGCTTGGTGGAAAGGGGCAAGAGGGGGAAAAATTGGGACACCTGTAATAGCATAAACAATAAAAATAGTAATGTCAGGTGTGCTGATCACAAAAGGATTGAGGTAGTCATAAAATTAAACAAGTAAGTCACGACTGTTGAGAATAGTTGCAGCGAAGGTGTATATGAGCACTTTACAGTTTCTTTGAGGAATGAGTGAAGGTGAAGTAGTGGAAAATGTAAAGAATTCTTTTTTTAAGATAATTTAAAAGATTTTTTTTAGTGGAGAAAATAGATAATTCTATTTCATAAAAGGGAAGAGATATATGTCCACTAAAAAGCCGTCTGAGGGTGGAGAGGTTTTTTGTTGCTATTATATATCTATTTTGTTTTAGGTTTTTTTTTAGCATTAACTTTTAAATGCTTATGGGAAATAAAAAGGGAGAAGATGAGAATAAATGCAACAGAAGGGATAGCCAACAGAGTAAGGTCCTTGTGCTTGGGGTAGAGAATGGGACAGATAAGTGGAAGGAACATAGCATGTGAACCAGAAAGGTAGAAATGTGATCAGAATCTGTCTAGTGTCTTGATTTATAATTTGAAAAATGGAGCAATTTTGAGTGATGAGACAAGGCATAAGAGTGGGTGGTGGAGTAGAATAGAAGTAAATGGTGAGAAGAGGTGAGAACCATGATTAGTTAGGGTGTTGGTTACGTGTGAGAAATGAGATTGCTCAAATTGATGAAAGCTTGGATTGATGGATTGGTGAGAGCATGCCCAGGAAGTGACTAGTGAAGTACAGATGGAATGTTCGTGTAGCTTACCACAGTTAGCTTCAGGAGTGCATTTTATACAAGAGTGTAGGAGTGAGGGTTTGCAGACAGTGCGGGGGAGTGAGAAGGCCACTGACGTTCAGATGCTGCAGTATCTGAGACATACAAGAATGAACAGCTTCAGCTTGAGAAGGTGGTTCTTAGGAGAGCTATGCTTCAATTAAAGCAAAGAAGGGGAAGGATCATTCATTGAAGATAATAGCATTAAGGGAAGTGTGTGTGCTTGAGTCTAGACTTAGACTGGTAGCAGGAAGAAGATAACCTAAGGCTTCTAGTTAGTTCCACAGTGACCAGTTTCAAGAAACAAGTTTGGGTCTTACTCTGCCTAAGGAGCTGTAAGACTGTGTATTGTCGTATTTCAGTGATCCTTGATTTAAAACTTCCTTAAATTAAAACCAGTTTCATTATCTCAAGAAATATCCATTGATAAATCCAACCTATTTTTTACTGATAATTTTCTTCTTTTAATGTTAAAGTTTATTTTGCAACAAAGTGCAGATTTCTTATAAATATATTGACTTTTAATCTTTAATGATTTGTTATCTTGGGTAGATTTTTAAATCTTCCTGGTTAGTAATGTCAGATTTTGTATTAAAGCCTCATTTGCTGATATTCATTTCTGTTTAGTTTTAGACCTGCCTTAATTTTTGTACATTTTATTTTTTACTTAATTTTCCTGAGGAGCTGTGAAGGTGATGGAGGATGGTAATGGTTCAGGTGCTTCCTTCAGTAAAGGTAGATTAAATAGTTACGTGTTAGTAACATCATTTGTCTTGTGTGTCTTTATAATGTGTATCAAGGAGCATTGGATTTTATGAGCTGTTCTGTTTCTTTATGTTTGGTTTTCAGGGACCATGGCTAAACCTGCCGGATCATTAGGCAGAAGCAGTAGCTTGTGTCGCTCTCGTCGCAGCATTGTGCCAGCCTCGCCGCAGTCCCCGCGTGCTCAGCTCCCTGCACACACTCCTCACCCGCCACACACTCGACATGTCCACCATGCTCAGCTCACACAGCACTCGTTGACTTCTCCTGATCCAGATATCCTCTCAGTGTCAAGTTGCCCTGTTCTTTATCGAAGTGACGAGGAGGAGGAGGCCATTTACTTCTCTGCTGAAAAGCAATGGTATTGGCGGTGAACGAACTATAGTGTCTGTTGACTGGGTGTGTTGGAGGCGGGAGTGCGGTGGGTAGGAGTGGTGTACGACACCCAGGTTTTAACGTTCAGTTCTGTATGCCGTAATCCTAGCTTCGTATGGCTGGGTTTTCTACCCAGGGTCTGACAAGGCTAAAGTCAAGGTATTGGCTGAGCTTTGCTCTTATCTGCAGCCTTTGAGTCTCTTTAAACCTCAGCTGGTTGTGGGAGAAGTCAGTTCCTTGGGGCTGTATCACCGAGGTCCAGGTTCCCATGCTTGCTTGCAGCCAGGGGCTGTTCTCCGTTCTTAGAGGCTGCTCACTATTCCTTGCTACATGTGACTTCCGTCTTCAGAGTCAGCAACAGAGAATTGCCCTTCTGTCAGATCTTTCTTTCCTTTGCTTTGAATCTCCGACTTCCTCTATATCTGATCTCTAGGCCCAAATTTAAAAGGCTCATCTGGATAGTAATCTCTCTATTAAGGTAGACTGGTTTGGGGTCTTAATTATATGTGCAAAATCCCTTCTAGATTAGTGTTTGAATAACTGACTGGGAGAGGATGTCTGTGTACCAGGGCTGGGAATTTGGGGACCATGTTAGAATTTGGCTCACTACAGACCTAGGTAGATACTTTGAGATCCAGCTTTAGAAGGGGCCATAGCACACAGTTGACTGAAGTCTCCAAACATAAACTTGTCTCATGAACAGTTTGATATGTAAAATATGCTCTCGTATAAAAGCATGAGCTTAAATATATTTAAGCACAAAGAAACATTAAATATGACCAGCTGAGTTTTTAAAATATTTGTTGTCAGTTAATGATTTATTATTATGTGCTGGTACTTGGTAGTAAACAAGAAGTATCAGATGCCAAAGGTTTAAGAAAATGTGGGGGACTTAAAGGAGGAATTTATATTAATGCTAATTTTTTTTCTATAAAATGGGTATGGTAGCAGGGTATTCTAGCCCAGTTGAAGGACCCCACTCCTCCATGAGACTTGTTGCTGTGGAGGATCTTTCTAAACCACTGTCCTCCTTTGAAACAGTGTGATACTGACAGAAAAACTGGTGTTAGTTTCTGATTTTGCCACTTAATAGCTATGTATCCCTGAAGTCTTACTGTCCTCGTATGAGAAACAAAACTGGGTGAAAAGGGCTGGGTCCTCCCCATGTTCCTATGTAGCTCTGTGTCATGTGATTCTTTAGTCAATGTCATCATCAAATAATCTTTTTTACATTCATAGTAGAATTGTTTCATCTACTAGTGAAAGTAAACTTTATGACCAGGAAGTGATCATAATTATAGCATATTTCTAAAATGGTAGTCCACATTTTGTATTCTTGTTGCAGTTGGAGAATTTGAGGCAGCATTGCTTGGTTAGTACTTTATTTGTAGCTATTTTATGTAACCTTTGCAATAAATTGTAGTCACAAACAAGATGGTTTTACTGGCAAAACTAATTTTGTGTGGCTTATGGAAATTAGTAGGAAAACTCCAGAGTTCTGCTTCCCAATACAATTTTGGAGTTTTTGGAAGTTTTCAGGTCTCATTTCATATTCAGGTCTCATGTCAGAAATTCATAGCTAGCTCAGAAATATGAGAAGAATTTGGAGTTAAAAAACTTTTCCTCTTCTCTGTTTCGGTCTTCTAAGTGTTGAAGCACCAGAAGCTTACAAAATAATAATAATAAAATTTATTCTTTACTGATGTTTTGTGTCCTATGCATTATGCACCTAGATGCTCATTTAAACCTCACCTGAGTTGTCTCATTATACATGCATTATACTTACATGAGTTTAGCTACACATCACTGTGGGGAAAAAGGAAATAGAAAAATAACATAAATGGTACACATAGTTAAATTCAACATACCAAAGAATATATGCTCTAGAAAACATGGGAGATTTTAGGGTACACTATACCTACTCTCCAGATCTGAGCAGTTAGGCAGAAGATGCAGCACTTCAGATGATTTGTTTTGTAATTAGAATGTTAGAACTGGAAGTATTAATAGAGAGTAATAGAGTTCTCTTAACTTTTACAGGAAAATTAAGACCTGGTTAAATTAAGTGATTTGCCCAAGATTGTATGGCTAATTATTGAACAGGACAATTTTCCTAATGTAAATTGATATTCTTTTCACACGTTACTTAGAATTTCCAGACTAGTTTTTGAAATATTTTCAACCTACTTTAGAATTTCACACAGAGCAGCCAAACCATGTAGCAAAAATAGAAGTTAAATTAATAAAGTAGTAACTAACCAGCTTCTGGCTCTGGAAGCTAGAACAGCTTCAGGGAACAATGATATACATGAGGTCTGTCCGGGAAAAGTCCAGCCATTGTTGATATAATGAGAATGATTTGCAACATCGACGTAACCTGGCAGCCAAGGAGAGTGGACTGCAGTGCACATGTGTGAACCGTGACGACTTCACTGTAGTAGTCATTGGTAGGTGTCCTTGAATGAGCATGTGTACTGTGCAGACGCCACTTTCAAAATGAGCAAGTAGAGGAATGAATCTGCATCAAATTTTGCATTAAGCTTGAACATTCCTCTGCCAAAACTGCTTGGATGACTCAGAAGGCCACAGCTGTGGGCAGCTGGTGACCGGCAGCTTCGTCACGACTGTGTGCTGGCTGGCACGTCACGTCTCCTGCAGAGTTTTTTGGTGAAACATCAAATCACCCAGGTGGCTCAGCCCCTCCACAGCCCGTATTTGGTGCCCTGCAACTTCTGACTTTGCCCAAAACTAAAATTACCTTTGAAAGGGAAGAGATTTTAGACCCTCAGTGAGATTCAGGAAAACATGACGGAGCAACTGATGGTGATTGGGAGAACTGTGTGAGGTCCCAAGGTGCCTCCTTTAAAGGGGACTGAGGCGTCATTGTCCTGTGTACAGTGTTTCTTGTATCCTGTTTCTTCTTCAATAAATATGTCTCTAGTTTTCATATTACATGGCTGGTTATCTTCTGGACAGAACTTACTGTATACTATTCAATTAATAAACATCTCCAAAAAGAAGCCTAGCAGAAAAGACCCTACTAATGATAGATTTTTGAGTCATTTTTTTCTTGTCTGAACTGCCTGTCACCCTCTGTTAGCACTAGCCATTATCAGATTGTAAAAACAATTGAATATTATACAGTACATGTAGGTATATTACACGAAAGCATTTTTAAGTCTTTATTTGCCCAAGTGATTTTGTACATTGAAAGCTTGTAGTGTAATAAAGACATTCTTCACATACATGTGTGGGTGCATAGAAATGACTAAATACATGAAAAAATCTAATACATAAAGTACGGCATTATTATAGATACGTTAATATGTATATCAAAAGTAGTAAACATGCATAGCACCATGAATAATTATAGTAATCCTAGGTCATCCAAGGCGAGAGCTCATTCAGCTCCATCCATCTATAAATACGAATGTAGTCTGCTGGGTGCCATGCACTTGCTAATAACTTGAGCTGCCAAGACAAGTGAGACAAGATCCTGTCCTACTTCTCGCTGGTAGATGATGATCTTAGGTGTTCCTGCTTTCTCTTCTGTCTTCAGCTCTATTTTTTTTCTCCCACCTTATTTGCTTTGCCTGTTTTTTGGGCCTTGACTGTACTTTGAAATTTCTTAATGATTTTTTCATACAGTGAACAATACTTGTGTCAGGCATGGCATGTACAAATATGAATAAGACATGGTCCCTGTTCTTCAAGATCTCCCTGCTACCTTCCTTCCCTTCCAAATCCTTTTAGCATTTCCTCCATTTATATTTTGATAGATGACATGTTGAAATTGTTTTAGTTAGGATGTCTGCTGGTACTCTTACCATACTGACTTAAAATTTTACCTTTGCCTCCGTCTTACCCAGGGAAGTGCCAGACACAGCTTCAGAATGTGACTCCTTAAATTCTTCCATTGGAAGGAAACAGTCTCCTCCTTCAAGCCTCGAGATATACCAAACACTGTCTCCTCGAAAGGTCTCGAAAGATGAGCTCTCCCTAGAGGACTCCTCCAGAGGAGACTCGCCTGTCACTGCGGACCTCTCTCGGGGTTCTCCTGATTGCGGGGGTCTGACAGAGACGAAGAGCATGATCTTCAGCCCCACAAACAAGGTGTACAACGGCGTCCTGGAGAAGTCCTGCAGCATGAACCAGCTTTCCAGCGGCATCCCGGTGCCTAAAGTGCGCCACCCGTCCTGCTCCTCCAGCGGCAGCCACAGTAAAGCCGTGCAGGAGACCCTGAACGCCGCCAGGGTCGGCAGCACCCCACATGACCTCTGTCATAATGGAGAGAAGAGCAAAAAGCCATCAAAAATTAAGAGCCTTTTTAAGAAGAAGTCTAAGTGAACTGGTTGACTTGATGGAATTCCATTCAAGTGGCGTCTTTAAACTTTTATCTCCCACCCTCTGATCCCATTTTTTTTTTTGTTTAAATTTTAGGAATGTAACTCCATTGGGGCTTTCCAGACTGGATGCCGTAGTGGAATGTCCTTAAGGGCAGCTGTCTACTGTCTGCTTATTTAAATGACTATATAATCAATTTGTCAAGCTAGTTATTACTGAAAAATTATTAAGAGAGACAGTTTACAGTCATTTCTGCCTATTTATTTCTGCTTTGTTATTAGTGATGTATATACAACATTTTGTTGAAAGCCACTATGGACTTACAAGCTTTAATGGACTAGTAAGCCAGCATGGGCTTGCAAAAATTCCTTGTTTACCAGAGCATCTTCTTATCTTTCCACAGAGCTATTTACATCCTGGACTAAGTAACTTAAAAGAAGTAAAACTAATTGCACTACTGTTTTCCAGACTGGAAAAAAAATCTCTGCAAGTGAACTGTATAAAGTTTATAAAGTGACTGTGGGTAGGGGTCTGTTTTCACTTTTAGATCAAATGGGTTTTTAAGTAGAACCTAGGATTTCTAATTGACTTGATTTCTGGAAATGAAAACCCATGCTTTTATTATGGGAAGCTTCTTTAAATGCATTTAATATTATAAAGTTTCAAGTCCTGCTGTAAAGATCATGTTGTCTTGTTTTTCCCAGGGCTTTCACTGTGATTGACTGCATTGCAGGCTGTATGACAGAGTATCAGTAATTTAAAGACAGAAGGCTCTTTATTCCTACGCAAGTGGAAGAGTTAAGACTTGGTCAAAGGACTTAAAACATTCACAAGCTTAAACTGAGGTGGGGGGACGTGGGGATTCAGACACTTGTTTACAGACTTTGAATAACTGCAAAGGATTTACAGTTTGTGAAGAGTTTGTCCTGTGGAAAAGATAATAAATCGGAGACATGACTGTGTGGGGCTGTGCTGGTTTTGTTGGTGAACACCCCACCGAACACTACATGTTTTCTGAAGAGCTGTGTAAGCTTATCTTGTTGCTCAATTGCAATATCAAAAATAGCAATGTAAGTTGTCAACAAATTTCTTTCTATTTTATATTGTTTGTCATATTTTTATGTAGTTTGAAATGTTTAAATGTTCTAATATCAAAGTTAACAAATATAAATTTATGGTGCATTTAGATTGTGTTGTATTAATTTGTAACGTTTGGGGTGCATTAGAGTGATAGATTATTAAAAGGGTGGTTTTTACTGTGAAGATTGTCATACAGCACAACAAAGTACATTAACACCTGGGAAGTTTCTGCTTAGAACGCTTCTTTAAAAATGCAGTCATAAACGATCCGGGTCATACAGTATGGATGGTGTTCGGGGGAACAACCGATACATACTAGCGAGAGCAGTTTTTCAGCATTACGGTTAAAATACATAATGTCTAGTCCAGTCCTGTTCAGATGAAAATGCCAACTGATAAAACAAGAAGTTTACTTTGAGATTTGCTCCCAAGAAATATTTTATTAGGAATACGAACAGTTCCCTGAAGTCTTCCTGTAGATTGTGATCATGCTGTTAAAGTCTTGAATGATGTTTACACATATGGGTATTTATATTTTTAATAGTGCTATAAGGCCAAAAATTGAAATAAACATAGTGTTTTGGACTAATGATAAGGGAAGACAATATGAAAGGTCAGGAGTTGAGGAACACAGGCCGTCAAGCTGTTTATGAAGGGGAAAAATTGTGCACGAAGAACTGAAAAACATTCTGGAAAGTTTCTTCAGGGTGAATGGAATACCTCATTTTCTTCTCTTATAACCAGACAGGAGTGCTTCCCTTTGAGAACTGCAGGAAGGATGAGATAACCCTGTAGTTTACTGGATAGAAAAGGTAAAAGCCGCTGGAGGGGGAGTGAAGCTGGGGGAAGGCATGGCTCTTGAGAGCTCCTAGGCAAGGCCCACTGCTTGTTCAAGGGTAGAAGGGAACTCTGGATCAGAACCACCCGCACGCCAGGACTCGTGGGGAGTGATGGCAGAGGCTGACCCGAGCACGGTGTGCATCCTCTTGCATCAGTGAATGCATTGTTTGTGCTAAATTTCACACATTTATAAACAGATG
Source organism: Tonatia bakeri (assembly GCA_004024845.1). NCBI lineage: Eukaryota > Metazoa > Chordata > Mammalia > Chiroptera > Phyllostomidae > Tonatia > Tonatia bakeri. Next base: position 381,021 of record PVIA01000562.1, read on the forward strand.
CAACTGAGGGACACCTACTGCATTGTGTTTCTTGTAATTTTAACTTGGCATTAGTATAAAGCTCTGTTTGAAAATTCAACAGAAAATAATTGTTTTGGAAAGCCGTGATAATTTCTGTACTACATCATGTACATGTGAAGGATCGGTGATTAATACAGATTTTATAAGTGACCTATTCATTACCTTATTTTAACCTCTTAAAACCATGGTGTTTTCCTGTGTTCTTAAAGCAATATTTCCCTTACTACAGAAAACAATTCATGATAGAGAAGTATAAAGAAGAACAACAAGCAGGTCAAATTCTGCCCAAATAATTGCTTTTAATATTTTAGTATGTTTTCTGCTAGATCATTTTCTATATATTTATAGAAAAGGTACTCTATATATTTAATTCCCTATCATGCTTTATTTAATAGAAACACTTCTCCAATATCATTAACAACTTTTCATAAATAACATTTTAATGATTATAGAATGCCATTGTATGGATTAACCTTATCTCTTTAATCATTCTTTTATTATTAATCATTAGGCTGTTTCCAAATTCCTGATGTGTGGACTAACAGCACTCAGCGTTTGCTGAGTACTCCGTGTGCCAGGCACTGTTCTGAACTCATTAATGTACATTCTCATTTAGTCTTCCCACCATGCTTGTAAGGAAGGCACATTTTTTCCCTTTGGCTTTTAAAATCACCATTTTCCTAATGAAACTTGAGCGCAGAAAATTGATAACTTACTGAAGGGCACATAGCTAGCCCTAGTAATTGGTAGAACCATGTTGTTAACTTCTAAGTTACATCGCATGAATTCTAACCAACAGTTTGTGTGCTTAGGGTATGTATATTTAGAAGTGTATAGAAAACCACGAAGATGTTCTGGTTTGTGAGTGCTTGTGTGTCTGCGCACACAGTACCGAGTCTCACACACGTACCTCGAGTTAGCTGTTCCTAAGGTTCCTTCTCCACGCGGCCATGTTTCTTCTCACCCACCACGTGAGTGTACGAGCACCTTTTGCTTTAGGTTGTCCATAGGAATGGCCATGTGGTTAAAACTTTGCTGATTGAATAGGTGAATAATGTCTAGTGTGGTGGGAAAGTTTCCCTGGTACATTTTTTCATTTCAGTGAATTATCTATTCATGTCTTTTACCCGTTAAGTTCTTGGGGGTCCTAGTGTTTTTCCAACTCTTGTACACAGACTTTCAAATGTAGCTGTTCTTGTATTCTTTATTTACCAACTAAAACGGTGATTTAAAAAAATCATATGTATTTCTTCATTTTTATTTTAAAGAATCAGCAAACCTAGATTTAAGAAAACCTAGATTTAAGTTTTAGTATAATTGATCTCCTAGTTTTAGGTCTTGAATGAGAGACTAGATTCTTCCCCCTAAAATTGCAGGTAAGAAAATCCCCTTAATTCATTCAAAAAACTTTTATAGCTTACCAAGTAACAAGCATCATGAGAAGCTCTGGAGGTACAGAGACGAATGCAACAGCAGACTGATGCCCGAGCAGGGGTGTCCAACCTGCAGCCCATGCATGGGCCACATGCAGCCCAGGATTAGGGTGTCCAACCTGCAGCCCGTGGGCCGCATGCAGCCCAGGATGGCTGTGAATGCGGCCCAACACAAAATCGTAAATTTACTTAAGCGTGTTTTTTTTGTGTGTGTGTGTGATTACACGTCACAATGTGTTTAATGTGTGGCCCAGAGACGCCAAAAGGATGGACACCCCTGCGGCCTAGAGGACCTCAATTATCTAATAGGAGAGACAGACCAAACACAAATCCTTGTAATGAGGGCAGTGATAGACATGTGAACTGAAGGTCGAGGAGAGGGGCGCTAATGGGGAGAGAGTATGTAGCTGAGAGTATTAAGTATAATGTAAAGGCGCCAACTTGCTGAGGGTGTGGAGAGATTTGCTGTGGCTGAAATGTGCAAATCCAGGGTCAGCTAGTTTTAGGGCTTCTACTAACTAGGGGTCTAGTTGTAACAAATGAGCTTGCAGTTCCTGTGTGTCAGCAAAAACACTGTAAAAGCTGTGAGGGTGCTTGTTTTGAGATAAGTTGTTTACTGGGGAGAAACAGCATTTGGGCAACCCCACGTAAGGCCTGATGGTACTGATAAATGACCGTGTTCTGCCCCGTACCCCCAGCCCTGAAACAGAATAGTCTCTGTTGAAAGACATGCTCCTTCCGATTTACCTGGGTAGGCCTCATCCTATCTTAAATCAATTGGTGTCAAGTGGGCGTCAAGCCAAGATTCAGGATTTTAGCTGGGTCCTGTGGTTGGGATTACCTTAATATGTACAGGACTCCAAAATGGCCTTGAAGGGGTCCTTTCTGTGGCAGTGTCTGCTGTAGGCCAGGTGTGACATCCAGATCGTGATTAACAGTGTGCAGGGACTCAAACTCTGCCCAGGGTCCCGTCACGAGTTAAGAGTTTTGACCCCAGGTTCTCCCTTCTGATGTTTCACTGTTTACTGGATGTGTTGCCATGTCTTCATCGGCCTGCACAAGAGAGAGAGAGCAGTGAGCTCAGGGGCCGGCAGGCAGTTGACTTCCCCCTGGCGAGGGCAGCTCTGCAGGCGTGTCCCAGGGAGCCCCCGTTGCTCAGCCACTCAAAGCTCCAGCCCCTAAAGCAAGGGCAGCGCCTCTGCTTCCCCTTCCTACCTGCTTCCTAGTTTGCCTGGGCAGGTTTTAGCTCCCTGTAGAAGCAGGACTCAGGACATGTTATCTGGGTCAAAATCGTTCTTCCTCTTGCTTGCTTGCAACATTTTAATTCCAACGGCAGCCATGCCAGTGTTGCAGTTCTGTTCAGAACACCTTGTGTTTATTTCTTATGGACAAGGCCTGTAATCGGAGCATCTGAGTTCTAGAATGTCCATGCAAGCTAGTTTTCTGTGGGTGAGAGTGCGAACAGCCAGGAGACGACAGACCTGAGGTTCCCGGGGTGCCGGCACTGGCAGGGGTGCTGGGGGGATGAAGGCTGCTGCCACTTCGGCACCGGAAAAGCTTTCTAGAATAAGAATGCGGCTTTCATGTTTTGTTTTTGAAATACCAGCTCTTCAGGTTTGATTGTTTTCTTGAGAAAGCTTTCTGTTAACACTCGGGATGTGCATCTGTAGCCCTAAAGTACAATGATGAGAATTTAAAAGAGAGGGATGGGGGAGAAAATGAGGCGTGAGTGCGACAGTGACTACCAGGGGCTGCCTTTGACCTGTCAGGTAAAGGTAAGAAAACCAACCTGAAAATAGGACCGGCCATAGGATCTTGGGGAAGGAGGGGAGGTAGGGAGGGAAAGGATGCACTTACTGGCAGATCACCAAATCTCATCTGTTTAATCCCTGAGTAGCTCAGCTATGCCTCTCCCTACTGCCTGGGGCTCCCCTTCATTTCTCATTTTACTACCTCCAGCAAGCAAACTGAACCCACACTCATCTCCTTTTATCCCTTCATTGGTGAGCTTTCTTAGCCAATGGCGGGTTTTCTCTGATTAAAATCTTCCTAGGCCTTTCTCATCACCCGCAGGATAAAATACAAACTTAGTAGCGACTAGCAGAAGACTATATTCTGGGCCCTGCTTGCTTCTCCAGCCTCGTGGTTGGTCGCGGTAGGGATGTAACCTGAGCTTCAGCCAGAGCTGCACGCAGTTTCTGGAACTAGCCAGGCACCCCCACCCACCTCCCCTGCTGGGCACTGGCTGCTTTCTCCACCTGGGCCACTGGCTTGAAGCCTTTCACTCGGGTCAGGCGCATCTCCAGGAAGACTTCCACACAAGCCCCCAAAGTGGGTGCCGTACCACTTCCATGAATGTCCAGAACTTTGTGTTTATTACACACTTGTCAGGTCCTATTACAACAGCCTGTTTACTTGGTTGCCAATCAACTCAACTCGGAAATGCCTTATCTAACTTTGAACTCGCAAAGACGTGCTTCAGGCACTGAATACAGGACATGCCTGATGAATGAGTGAATATTATTGCTGCCTTCGAGTTTCAGGTGGGTAAGGGCATTCACAAGTTTAACGATTAGGAAACAGTTCAAGACTGGGACCCAATACAAATGAGCATTGTACGCTGTCTTTTTCGTTGTCTGACATGGAGGTTCCAGGAAGGGCGCACTGTCTGTGAGGGCAAGGTGTGGAGTAGCGTGTTCTCTTCGTGAAATGGGGAGTGCAGTCTGAACGGGCCTCCTCTGGGCTTCGCAGGAGGCCCAGAGCCCTGCAGGCTCTGTTGAATCTTTTCTTCCGCAGTTACTCAGCCTGTCCAGCCCCGGTGCTCTGCCCCCTCTCCTGAGCTCAGCATTTAATGGTTACGTATGTGGCCATGAATGTCATTTCTGTAGGATAATATCTTGCTCTTGCAATGATTAGATAGTGAGAACCTATGTAGAACGTGCTGAGTGCTGGGCACACAACAACAATGAAGATAAACATGACCTGCCTCGTGGAACAATTCTGTAAATAAATAACCATGCTTGTTATTAGTGCCGTGAAGGAAAAGTTCACGGGGCGATGCGATTATTTAACTTGAAGGTCGGGGAGGGCCTTCCTGAGCAAGTGGCATTTGCACGTAATCCTGCAGAATTAGCAGGACGCGGACAAGCAGGCTTCCGAGTGGCCCAGGCGGCCGGGACAGCGCGGGTGGGGGAGGGTCCAGGGCGGAAGGACCTGGGCGAGTTCAGGAAACCGAATGGAGGCAGGTAGGACCGGGTTGGTGTGAGTGGGCGAGAGAAAGGGGCACGGTGGCGCAGTGCCTTGCAGGAAATATTTCAGGTTTTAGACTCCGTCCTGAGATCGATGGGAATAATTCTCTTTATATCTTCTGCCTCCAGACGACTTGAAGGATAAACATGTTGGCTTACATATCCTTAAATTTCCCTTTAGCCCCTTCACTAAATTAGCTGCTCGGTAAATATTTAGCAATTTGCTTTACAAATGGAGGGAGACAAGAAGGCTGAGGATGAGTAGGATATTTCAGGAGACACAGCAGGACAACAGGGAGAGTGTGGGGAGCTGTGGGTAGTGAAGTCAGTGGGGTGGTCACCACCTTCAGTGAGAGGCATTGCATTAGCTAGGGCTGCTGCAACCAAACGTCGTGGGCTGTGGTTTCCACAGTGGAAGCTTAATTATCTCCGGGTCATGGAGGCTGGGAGTCGAGGTCGAGGTGCCCGAATGCTTGGGCGCTGGTGTCTTCTTGCCGTGTGTGGGTGTGCAGAGAGAACATGTCCCGGTACTGCAGGATTAGGACCCCAGTTCATCTAGTTACCACCTGGGGGGCCCTAGGTCCAGATCCAGTCACACTGGGGTTAGAGCTTCATGAATTTTGGGGTGCACACTTCCACCTGCAACAGGGCACCCACTGTGGCGCCAGCCGTGCCGCAGGGGGCCGCCCCAGAGGCAGTGGCACTGGGGGAGCTTCCTCAAAACCGACATGGCGGTCTCCTGTCTCGGGAGTTTCCTCGTTGTTTAATCCGAGGCTAGGGACCCAGAATCTACATTTTCCAGAAGTCTCCCTGAGACAATTCTGGCCAATGTGCATTCCATGCCCGGCCTGTAAAACGCGGCCCTTCTCTCCCTCTCCCTAGTTCCTGTGGGGTTTCTTTCTATTGCATTAATTTGAGAGCATCCAGCGTCCCCGGCACGCACAGGGAAGGCAGCTGGCCTTGTGCTCTCGCACTCGTTGGTATCTGCTCTGCCTTCACTCGTGGGTTGTCAGACAAACCTCTGTCTCCCACGGCGTTGGCTGGGTGGGTGCCAAGCACACCTGACGTTCCCACCCATGGTTTGCCAGACCTGGGTTTGGAGGAAGGTGGGGAAAGTGGGACGCACAGTTTTGACCTCAGGGGTTTTAACAGGATGGAATTTAGTCCTCAAGTCACAGATGACACAGCGAAGCAGTGGCTCCAAAAAAGTAGGGGCTTCTTGTCCCTCTGGTGATGGGGTGTCTGGAGGCAGCCCGTCAGGGCTGCGTGATGCCGTCAGGGGCTGCGCTCCTGCATTCTTCCCACTCACCTTCCTGAGCTCTCAAACGGCGCAAGATGACAGTGATCCTCTGCTGCCACAGTCACGGCCGGGCAGGAAGGGGCGAAAGCAAGCGGTGTTTGTCAGGTGACGCCACTGCAACCTCCTTTTGAGATACCCTGCCTGAGTCATCCTCAGCCTGAGAAGCTGGGGAAGTGGAAGGCTTTAGCATTTATTTGTTTATTTATTGGGTATCGTGCTGCCCTCAAGCAATCCTACTGATAAGAAAGGGTGGGGGTGGATTGTGAGCAAACAGAAACGTGTCTTAGGGACATGCTGAATTCTCACGTCTGCCTTTACCTGGGAACTCTGTTCTCTAGGGGAGAGAGAGAGAGGGAGAGAGGGAGAGAGGGAGAGAGGGAGAGAGGGAGAGAGGGAGAGGGAGAATATATAGGGGGAGTCCTTGGGCACTTGCTTGACCTTGACATACATTTTAAACTATTTGTGTTTCTACAATGTGCTGGGAACCATTCTAGATGCTAAGGCCCCACCTCCGTGGGGTTGCCGTTCTGGTGGGGGACACAACAAACAGACGGAGTGTGTCATGTGTTAGTTGAAGGGAGCAGGACATGCTGAAGGCGTGATAGCTGAGGAGGTGGGTTGCAATGTTCAGCTGGGTGCTCAGGGGAGGCCAGTGTTAAACTGAGGGCATCTGAGCAACGACACGAAGGAGTGAGGGACAGAGTTATCCAAAAACACCTGGAGAGGGGCACTCCAGCAGAGCCACCAGGAGCAACCGTTAACAAAACCCAGGGTTGTCCTTTCATTGCCAGTACACGTTGTTTCATGGATTCTCGATGTTTTTATCTTAACTTCTCCACACAGGCTTTGGGGCATACGGCGAGCCACCTTCAAAAGGGCAACTCCAGGGGTCCCTGGTGCTTTCTCCCTGGAAAAAACAAGGTGCCAGATTATACATCTCCACAAATGAGTGCCTGTTTTCACTTATCCCCCTCTTCTGAATCCTATTTCCTTATTCTTCAGGGGACTTTTGTGAAAATGGACTTTGGAGTCTTAATAGCTCATTTTTCTGGAGATTTCTCCAGTTCTTTCATTTGGGGATGTGTCTTTGCCTCCTCATTTTGGCTGGCTGGCTGTGTTTGTTGCTCTGTGGGTAGGTGGGGCTGCTCTGACTCTCAGTCTTGGTAGGGTGGTCTTATGTAGTTGGTGACTCTGGGGTCCAGTGGCACAGTCTCTTTGAGCACCTGAGCCTGGTACTCCAGGAATGCCCCTTGTTTGGGTTAGGTGGGCCCTGTCTTGGTAACTGAGTCTTGATAGGTGTTGGCCTGTCTGCGTGTGGGATCGACTCTTGGGCTGGCTGACTGTGAGGCTCCACCCCGACCGCAGGTGTGCGCACTGCTGTGCAGGTGCTGACCGCACGATGCAGAGCTTGTCTCTGCAGGGTGTGGTGCCTGCCGAGGTCTCCCCATGGACAGGCTGCTTGTGAATCTTACTGGGTCCTGCTCTGATGTTGTTGAAGCTGGCCATGGGTGTGTTGGTTCTGGGCCCCTGGGAGGGACTCTGGTGCAGTCCAATGTTAGATGTTGCCTGTAACTGGCCCTGGGTAACCTGTTTGGAGCTATAAAGCCATCCACAGTTTGTGGCTGCCTCTGCTGGGCCTGAGTGTGTGTGGAAAGGACCAAGCTATGCACCAAGGCTGGCTTCTACCAGCAATGGGAAGGTCAGCAAAAATCCAAGGTACTCCGAGATCCACCTCCACCTGTGTCCTCCTGCCTTCACCTGCTGCCTGCCTGTTAGGCTCAGCCACCGAAGGACCTTCTGGCGGCACTCAAATTGCAGGAGGTGGGTTCTCAGTGAGTCACCAGGTGGGGGTGTATGGTGTTCACTGGACTGATACAGGCTCAAACTCAGTGTCAGTGCTGGGTACGAGGCCACTCATCAGAAGTCCCAGAGTGTACCAAGTCTATCTGCCACCTGCTGGGTGCTTGCACACCTTAAGGGTGAGGCAGGCTCTCAGGGAATCATCAGATTAGGCCAGCAGAGTACATCTGACCCCAAAAACCAACATTTGGCTCTGTGAAGGGAGGGCTCTGCATTGCTTGGGTGTTTGAGGGAAAAATGGCCCCAGTCCCAGAGTCACACAACTCAGTGTGTCCCAGATTCTGGTCGAGGAGCCTGAGCTCAGCAGGGTGGGGCCCTGGGGAGTTGGGAGGATGGGGCTAGTGGATCTCCTGTGATGGGGAACTGCGGGTCAGGCTTCCTGGAAGGCTGGAGCTGTGGCCTCTGCCCTGGAGCCACACAAGTCTACCCCAGATTTTGCCTGGATCTTTGCTGGGTGGGGCCACCTGGAGCCCAGAGGGTAGGGATAGTGGATATCCTGTGAGAGGGAAGGGCCATGCAGGTCCAGGGAAAGTGGGGGAAATGGGTCCTACCCACAGCTACACACCTTGGTCACTGACACCTGCTTAGTCTGCCTAGACCTCTGCACCCCAGTGAGGCAGCTGACTCCTCAGCAGGGTGTGAGCTCCACAGGTGGGGCCACTGCTTTCCCATGGGCTGATGCCACGCGAAGGGGAGTGCTCCCTCCAAGAAAGACGGTGTCTGTGGTGTGGGAGAGGGACTGGCATAGGGATCCTGGTGGCCGTCCCTTCAGCCTCCCCCCCCGAGAGACACAAACCCCAGACTCTCCTCACACGACCCCAGTCCTCTTCATGCTCCCTTTGCTGGAGCCCAGGGTGAGTGGATGCAACCGAAAGTTTGTTGCGTGTCGATCCTTAGAGAGGGCAGCTGTTTCTCCAGTCTCTCTCCCTGGTGGACAAAATTGCTGCTGATTTTCACAGCCAGATATTATGTGGGCACCTCTTCTCAGCTCTGGTGCTCTGGGCTGGGGAGCCTGGCTTGGGATTGAGACCCCACATTCCTCAGGGGGAACCCCCAACAGCTGACATATTCCTGCAGAATCTGAGCCACTGCCCGTGGGAACGGAGCTAGCCCTTTTCGTGTCTTCCACTGTGCTTCCGGTCTTCATGTGGCTTCTTCTGTAAGCCCTGGCTTCCAAGGCTTCTCTTTAGTTAGTCTTCAGTCGGTTATTCAGGCTGATCATTCTATAAATTAGTCGTAATTCCAGTGTGGTCCTGGGAGGAGGTGAATGGACCTTCCGTCTACTCCACCGCCATCTTGGATCTCTGTGGTTAGGATTTTGAACTTTTTCATTGCCATTATTTGAAAACAGTATCAGAGCAAAAGCCTTGTTTTCCCTTCAGCCTGTGTTTTCTCTACTTTTAACCTTTGTTACTGAGCTTGCTTTCTTCTCCTTCTTTAAAGTCTTTTTTCATTTATTGAATTTTTTAGAAAGAAAGAGATCATTTTGTTGTTCCACTTATTTATGTGTTTATTGGAGGATTATTGCATGTGGCCTGACTGGAGATCACACCCACAAACCTGGTGTGTCGGGATGATGCTCTAACCAACGGAACTACTTCCCCTTCCTTTCCTTCCTGCTGTGTCTCCGGTCACCAGGGTCACAGTTCTTGAGGGATGTTGTTCAGATGTGACCAGGGTCAGCAGGAAGGACTGGCCTAACACACGAATAACTTAGCATTATGGGTACTTTTACACATGTAACATGCTGGGGGAAATGTCTTGTTGCCTTTGTGTGCAGAAGACTACACATTTTGTTAAGTCCTACGCCGCAGAGGTCTGTGAACGAGAGTTGGATAGTTTGTGCTAATGTCGCGTTAAATTCTTGTCTGCCTGCTTGACTTCAATGGCATTTCTGGGTGTGGCACAAATTCTCACTATAAATTTCCAGGGTGGTAACAAACTCCTGACGTGCCTTTCCTTTCTTGTTCGGTCAGTCTTCACAGCAATATGTATATTTTCCATGCCAAGTGCCCTTTGAGCCAAAGCTCGCCCTCAGACATGTTTTATTCAGACTAAACAGTTAAATTTTGTTAAAGTTGCCAAATTGTAGTGTCTTGAGATTCCACATTGCAAACACAAATGTTCAGCTTTCATTAAACAAACCAAAGCAAAACCCCAGGTATTACTAAGCTTGAGCTCACTCATTCACTCAGGTTCTGGAGGGGCCCGGTGGTCCTGAGGGTCTGAGTTCGCGACTTCTCTTCCTGGTCAGCATCTCTGCCCCCAGTTCCACCTCCCAAATACGCCAGGGTCCATGGCAGTGAAAACGAATTGAGCTCTGATTTAGATCATGCTAGAACAATAGGAATCTCATTATTTATGAATTCAAGTCTCCTTTTTCTGTCTTCAGATATACTCTTCAGCAAACTCTTCTATTTTGCTTATTTTAAATCTCTAGGACAAAGCAATCAGAAAAAAGTTTTTTTGAAAGAGGCTGTAGTTTTTCATTACATCCTCTAGATGGCAGCATTGCACCAGTTTCTCAGATACTCCTTATTTCAGCCACCTTCAAAATGTTAATTATATAATTTTTCAGTTGAAGTAATTTCTGTTTCTAAATTTATTACAGCATTTCCAATAATGTAAAAATTATCAGTAAATAGGAAGTACCCATAAGATGCAATATTTAATTGAACGAAACAACAATCCTTCCCCCCCTGCACCCCACACTTTGGGGCTTCCTGAGTTGATTAGTAGAAACAGAACATATTGCAACGTGTAATTGTCACGATTATGTGGGCTGTTCATTTAGAGTGCGCGCGTGCACATGCATTCAGCTGCCACATCTGCAGCGCACGTTGGGAAAATAGCCCTTCTCTGTGCATTTTGAAACATCAAATGTTTCTCATTTGGAGCAATTTCTTTATTTTATTTTGTGGATAATGAATGTTACCCACAATTACGGGAGGCAAGGGAGCAGAAAATAGTGTGTACTACAAGGGGGAGGCTCTGGGAGATACACACACACACGCAGACAAATGTGGGCTGTGTGTCGGCCCCATCTGTAAACAAGGCGAGGGCTGGGAAGGGAAGTTGTGTGTGTTGATCAGATTAATGGTTTGAGAACAAATCCATTCCAGAGCAGCTAATTAAATATTTCATTGTGAGTTATTTTGTGTAATTTGCGTTGGTATGTGGCAGACGAATATTAAGTATTCCGTTTTATCTTCAAGCACAACCCACTAATATTTCACTGATTTAATTCTTTGCTTTCGGTGCTTTGGGTTTTGAAATCACCTGTCTTGGAGTTCTGGTTAATCCACTTGACAGCTGAGTGTGAGACAGGGAGCCTGCAGTTTTCTTCGGCAGGAGCGTGGCCGATGACACTGCGGACCGACCTAGGGAGGACTGAAGCTTGCTAGTTGTCAGAGCCTTGACGACATCCTGACATGTCAGGGTTGGGGGAACTCCACAAGGGTCTCTGACCCAGTGTGCAAACATCACAATTTCCCTGCCGGCCTGGTCCTCCAGTTCCTGCGTGGGTTCCCTCGGGGGGGATGGGACGGCGTGAGTGCCCTTGCGTCAGCACCCGCCCGACTGAGGGGCAGAGCGAACCGCGGGGAATGTTTCTCCTCCCGCGGAGCCAAGGAGGAAATGCAGGCAGACAGGTGGGAGGGGTGTGGCCTGCGGAGCTCTGCAGCCACCGTGAGCTGTGTGTGAGCTTGTCACTGAGCCCTGTAGAATGTTACTCCGATTTCATCAGAGATGGCACGTGGGTTGGAACCCGTCCATCTTCCCGGTCGTGTCCAGACAGCTGAAGGCAGTGTCCAGAGTCCTCTGTAACCTGGCCCTGCTAGTATGAGAGAGAAAGCTTTACCTCTACGGTCCAGACTCCCCAACACCCGAGATGAATGCCTTAAATCTTAGATACAAGTGATGGCTTCTACCACTGTTCCACTGCGGTTGTGCTTCCTCTTTGCACATCCTGCGTGGAGTCCGGCTTTTGGGTCCAGCTTGGCAGCCCCCGCATCAGATGTCCAGGACAAAGGATATCAGTGGCCATGGCTCTCAGGCATCTCTCCTGTGGGCACGAGCTGGGTGCTGCCCCGCCAAATTCGAGAAGCTGCCCAACATCCGCAAGTGCAGCTCCTGTGCCTGCTGGCCCAGGGATCTGTCCGGACCGACGCTCTCCCAGACCTGCCCAGCGCCGTCCTGCCTCCTCCCCTGCTCCCTGTTGTGTCCCTCAAGACCTCAGGAAGACCCTATGCCTTTCCCCAGACCTTCCCGGACATACCTGTCTCCACAACAATGGGTTCCCTCTTTCTGAACACCTCCAGGTCCTTGATCCACCCACTGGAAATAGTTTGAAAGACTCCCCAGATGAGCAAGGAGCCTGTCCATCTTTTTGCCTAGGTTTTCAGGGGCTCTAACCTCTGGTAAAGGGAAACTGAGTTAGAGCGTATAAATATCCACCCTCTGGCCCATTTAAAATTCTGACAACCTTTCTGGTTTCAAGGGAAATTTCAAGACAGGTCACCATTCATACAGAGCATGCATTTTCAACATGGTAGCTTTTGGCTAATGGGATCTTGTTACAGGAAGCATGGGGTCCACACGGCCACCATGGCACCTTGGGACGATGTAGTCTCTCCTCAGGCCTGGAAGTCCTGTGTTGAACCCAGCTGCCCTGTCAGATGCTCACAGTGTAACTGACAGAATTTGAAAAGGCTGAATGACTTGAGGAAACAGGAAGGGACAATCGGGGGGGGGTGATATGTTTACTGATTTTGAGAGAGAGGGGGAGAGAGAGAGAGAGAGAGAGAAACACTGAAATGAGAGAGAAACATCGATCGGTTGCCTCCAATTGATATGCGCGCCCGGACCAGGGATTGAACTCACAGCCTCGGTGTGTGCCTTGACTGGGATTTGCACCTGCGACCGTTTGGCATATGAGACGATGCGTCAGAGAACTGAGCCACCTGGCTGGGGCTAAACTTAGAAATTCTTAAAGGAAGAAAAGGTGATTTTTGAGAAGATGAAAGGGAGAGGGTGTTCCGGATAGAGAGAACAGTGTGTGTGAAGACACGGAGACATGAAACAGCTCACTGTCCACACACTCCTTCGCTTCAAGGTTCAGCTAAACTCCTGCCTTCTTCAAGGTTTTCACTGGTCATCTCAGGCCACGGGGACCGTCCCCGTGTTTCCCATCTGATTCTTACGGAGCAAGACAGGGAGCCCTGGAGACCGGCTCCAACTCTTCCTCTGTCCCACCCGGTCCCCAGGCCTGTGCCTGGGACTGAGCTCAGGGGCGTCCAGGCTGAAGGTAAGGGGAACCGTCCAGGTCGCCACCTTCTTACTGATTCTGCAACAAAAGGGTAAAAAAAAAATCTTTCATCATAGCATGCCCAAGGGGAAAAACTGTTCAAGTTTGTCTTGGTGGAAAACGAAAGGGAAGTTCGCTCAAATAGGACTCTGACTTTTTTACAGCATGTAAAGTTTTGTTTTTCTGCAAAATGGGGTTTTTAATATTTGATAAGTTTTTTGAGAACACCGCACAGTTGCAACTCTTGATTGTGGGGCTCTGCCCAGGGGCTTGTGTAAATATTTCTAAAGGAGAGCCGTATTAAAGAGCCTGGTGCCCCGACTTGCGCTTGTGGTCCATTCACACACAACTCTTCAGAAGAGTTCCTCTCTCAGCTTCACATGGTTCCAGACTCTCTGCTGGCCTTTGCATGGACCAGAAAACTGGCCACTTTGTATTCGTCCGGCAGCTCTGACAATCAAGCCACTCTCAGTACTGAATACAATTGAAACTGTCTCCCGGCTGTGTAGCTGATTTGAATGCAACCTCTGAAATCAGTGATAGGAGGCAGGAGGAGTTTTGGGGCCCCTGGGGACTTGGACACTGGGCATGTTAGTTAGAGGTGCAACCCCAGCCACCTATCACCACAGAAAACACGGCGGCCTGCCCTGCCCCCCCCGCCCCCCCCGCCCCCCCCCGGCCATGGGGCTTGCTCACCTTCGTCACATGATGCCTTCAGTGCAGGACGTGGGAGGGATCCAAATATGCTGAGAAAAACCAGAGGTTTTCATTTGAAGAAAACATCTCTGATGATCATGCGTGTGTGTGTGTGTGTGTGTGTGTGTGTGTCCTGATCATCTGACCAGCATGAAGATCTGCGTTTATTTTTCACAGGAGCAATGACTGTGCCCCATGTGGCCCTGTCTCTGCGGTCAGCTACGAAGGAAGGCAGCTCTGTGGACTGCTTCTGGCTGCTCCTGCCTCTCTGTTCAAACATGGGGAGGGACCCCTTCCCCTGGTGCGGGGACCCTCGGGCTACTCCTGCTCTCGGACTGGTTTCCCTATTCCTGCTTGGTGAGGGGATGTGCGAGGCCCAGCCGGCCTTCGGTCCCCAGAGCCACCACTGTGGTTAATCATGCCGTGCCACATTGCTGGGGAGGAGGGCTGGTGAATAAGCATCTTTTTGTGCCTCACCTGAGGGGGGTGTGTCTCAGGATAGAATGCAGGTGGAGATACACTCCTTGCTTTCAGAGCCTGGGATTACAGAAGGGCTGTTGGGTGGAGCGGGGGTCGCCGCAGGAGGCTGGGTGGAGGCTGGCTTCTGGTTGGGCTCCTGCTGGTCACAGGAGGGGACACGGGTAGCTTCCGTGCTGGCTGGTCCTACTCTGTTGTGGTAAGAAAGACGAGGTAATAGACTGTTCTGGGGAAGGACTAGGATTTCTTCTTGCCTGTCGCAGGATGTCCCGTTTTATCCTTCACTCCCGAAAAGGTTGGAAAAAATAGAGTTGTCTCCAAGTTGTTTATGTTTTAACTCATCACCCACGAGTGCCCACTTTTTGGTGGCCACCAGCCCTGGCACCTCACAAGGCACTGATTTCATTAACTCATATGTAGCCAGATGGCAGCAGTCATTCCAGGGCCCCTCAGAGCAAACAGACCCTTCCCCCCCTCCCCAGTTTATTCTTGCTCAGACTTTCCTGCATTATATTTACATCCTTTGAACTACAAACCCTCTACTTTTTTCTCATTTATCATTTCCTTCTGTCTCTTTAAAGATAGAGTGAATTTTTTGTGTGGCAAATTTCTGGAAGATTATCTTCCAAAATATGGTTGTGTTAAGTGATAACACAGTTTGTAAATATTTGAAATGATAGGATTTGATATTAAACCAATGACTGGTTTCTGACTTCCTGGTCGATGTGTACATGCAAATTAACTATGATTCCTGTCCCCAGCGCCCACCCGGGGTGCCCCTCCCAAGGCGGTGCCTCTGACTTCTAGCTTTGTTACCTGGTAGTCAATATAGATTCCACTTCCCATTTCTTTAGATGACCGTAGTCATCACCAGTTTAAAGGGCTAGTTGTCACTCATTTTCCGCAGGGCCGTTGATCACCCCAGTGGAGTGTAGTGGAGTGTAGTGGAGTGAGCTCCTCGCCGCAGGAGCTCAGAAGAAGTGGTTGGAAGGCAGATAAAAAGCATTAGCATTTCCTGAGGGCCGAGGCCGTGCGGAGTGCTCTGCACAGGTCATTTCATTTCTCTTTCACGGTGACCCTGTAAAACAGGTATCAGGTGCCAGCCGAGAAGCTTGGAAGTTAAATCTTTCTCCCAGGGTCATGCAGAGGCCGAGATGAGGTCTGAGCCAGCCGATATGGCTTGGGGTTATCGAGAGGACGTAGTAGGTGAGGGCAGATGGGAGGGAAAAGGATGGGCCGAAGACAATAAATCTCACTCAGTCATCAGCAATTAGTTAGAACACACGTGAGGACACACCGTCACCTGTCATACGCAGACGTGCAAGGTCAGCCTCAGGACCCAGGAACGCGAGAGGAGCGCGCAGCTCCCAGGGAGAGGAAGCAGAAGGGTATGCGGTGCGTCTCGCGGGGACCTGCCGGCGGGGGCCAACAGCTGCGCGCTGCAGGCAAACCCCCCGACACAAGGACCCACTCCCTCCGCACCGCGCCCCATTCCGCCTGCGCCCCACTGCGCCTGCGCCCCAGGTGGCCCAGGCGCTCCTGCAACACGCCGGGATCCGCACTCCTGGGTGACACCACGGCCGTCCCTTGTAACCGCAGCTCCTCCTTCCTTTGAGACCCGAAGTATTTGGGACTTCCATGAAGGCTTATTAGGGTGTTTTCTAGGACAGAGCTCGGCTTTGCATCCTAATCTGCCAAAAATGGGACCAACACTGTGCCCAGGCAGTGCCCAAATGTCATACAGCCTGGAGGGAGAGGAGTGGGAAGAGAGGGTCCAAGAATATCAATTCATTGCGGGCCGATGGCAGGCTGCCGGCTTTGGGTGCATCCCTGAAGTGGCTCGGAACAGGGACTTCCACAGTAAGTGCTGGATAAACTCGTGATGACGGAGGGGATTGTGAGAATGTGCGAGGACATAAGCCACCGCCCACGCTGGAACAAAGAAGGCATGCATCACCGGCTGATACAGACCTTGAGATTTCCGAGTATCAGCAGCCACTGAGGCATAGCCTCGGGCACCCTGCTGAAACCTGCTAAATCCTCCCTGCCCCTCCCCTCACCCCCCAGCTTTTCCCAGAAACAAGGCCCATACATTTCCCGGATTTTCTGTCTCAGAATCAGTCATCCCTGACCAGAGGACACTGTCTTGAAAACATCTATACCCAAGACACCTGGGGCAGATCAGCAGGGTGACTCACCCTCCCTGGAGTCTGCTACACACTCCGAAAAACCTTCCACCCTTCCCCTCGCCGCTTCAGTCTGCTCGGACTCAGCCCGCCCATTGCAGTGTGCTGCCTCCAGTACAGGCCTTTAATTGGAGCTTCTGGCTCCTGGTCCTCTCTCAGCCACCTAGACTACCTAACAGGAAGGAGGGAAGACAGGCAGGCCGGCAGGCATTCTCTGAGTTGGCATAACTTGGTATCAGACACAAAGAGTATTTCTCAAAGTTTCAAACATTACCATTTTTTTCCTCTTAGTAATTGACTCTGGAAGTCACCACGCTTCAGTGCCAAGGGGCTCCGAGGATTTTACATCTCCCCAGTGCTGATTCTCACCGCCAGGGGGCTGGCCCTGGCTCTTGCTGCCCTTTGGCTGGGCTATTTCCCCCAGGGTTCTGGGTGTCAGTGTACTGCATGCCTCTTCTTTCGATGGGTCAGGTTCTTCCTTCCCACTCTGCTCGGTCTAGTTTGTATGTGTGGAAAAACACATACTCAGGTAGGAGATGCTTTTGGAAGTGAATGGGAAAGGATGCCTGAAGTAACCTCGAAGACTCCTCTGCAGCCAGTGGCTTTCTCCGCGATTGTGTTCAGCTGCCGAGGGAAGGGGCCCCCCCCGCCCCCCCGCCCCCCCCGCCCCCCGTTCCCTGAATGCTGCTCTAAGTGCCTCCTGTTTAGAACAGCAGATCTGCGCTTGTCCCCTAACCCCACGTTGCTGGGAGGATACGAGACCCTGGAAAATACGAGACCCGGGCCTCGCCCCCCCTCTCGCAGCCCCTTCCCCACACTCTCTGAGCTATCCGGGCTTTAGTTCACCTGGGGGACCGCACACTCTCTCGAGCTAGTGACGTGTCCCAACACAGTGCAAAAGTAACTCGATTACAACCAACTCTGTGGGGACACCTAAATGGCAGATTGAAAACTGAGCACATCAGTACCAAAAACAAAAACAGAACAGGAACCCCCCCTCCCCCGCCCCTATGAACTGGAACCACAGAATCCTCACATTTGAGCTGAAGAACTCAGACTTCCCCGGCAGCACTGGAGCCCAGCCCCGGGGAGTTCTGGTGCGGCTGTGGGAGAGGCTCCCACAGTGCACGCGAGGTCGGCAGAGCTGGGAACGTGTCCAGCGGATTTGACAACGTAGTGACCTTGAGCAGAAGCTTAATGTCACTTTGTTTCCCTTTGCCCATTTCACACATCTGTCAGAGATGTGTAATAACCCATCCTCCTCTCATGTGGGGCCTGAGGATTAATTAATGAGTGATTGTAAATTACTTGGCACTCCTCAGAGGAAGCGCATCCTGCATGTGCGGAGAATTGTCATTATGCAGCAGTCCGGCTGGCTCCGAAGCAGTAATGACTTCAGGGAGCCTGCGGGAGCACGTGCTGTGGTCTCTGCAGGCTGGAAACCAAGGGTTGAAGGAGGACGTGGTTCTTTGGTTCCTCTGTCAACCCGGCTCTAAAACGGGGCATTCTCCCCCACAACGACGTCTTCCCTGTCGATGGTGTTTCGTTCCCTAAGTTATGAAAACAGATCTCTTCCTGGATTCTAGCTGGGAATCCACAATGGGGCAGATGGTGTTTTCCAAGAGCAAGTCTCCGAGCACCGGCCGCACGCACGCACGTGACGCACAGGAGCTGCAGGGCTGTGCGGGGACATCCCGCATCGAGCCTTCCTCTTGGAGATGAGCAACCCCTTCCACGTCTTCTAGTCCGGCGAGGGGTTTTAAGAACGTGTTGAGTTTGGTTTCCTCCACTCTTTCCCATATTATTTGATAAGTCTTGCAGATGTTCACGCAATTTTCACGTTCCGCTCCGTGCATGTATCCGCGATGGAACGAGACATCCTTTGCTCTTTGCGTCAGCCCGTGGGTTGATTTCTCGACACGTTCAATCTGGGCAGCCCTGTGGCCCCCTGCTGGGGCCAGGCCAATAGAGGGAGGGCAAAATGACCTTGTACCAGGTCTGAGCCCAGGAATCAAGAGGTTTCACAACCTCCGTCACACTCTTGGAGCCCCACCAGCCCTTGCAGGAAGCAGCCCAGGTTCGTCTGCGGCAGGATGAGAGCGACTGCGTCCTGTCTTCCCCACTGTCCCAGCCAACAGCCATCACCGCCCCTGGCCCCCGCCCCCACCAGTGGAGCCACCTGGCTTCTTGGAAGGAAGCTGCACACAGACACGTGAGAGAGACCACAGGACCCAAGTTGTTTTTTTAAAGTATATTTTACTGATTATGCTATTACAGTTGTCCCATTTTTCTCTCCCCTTTATTCCCCTCCACCCTGTAACCCCCATCAGCAATCCCCCCTCTAGTTCGTGTCCATGGGTCGTACATGTAAGTTCTTTGGCTTTTCCATTTCCTATACTGTTCTTAACCTCCCTCTATTTTGTACCTACCACTTATGCTTCTTATTCCCTGTACCTTTTCTCCCATCCTCCCCTCTTCCCCCTCCCCACTGATAATCCCCCACGTGATCTCTATTTCTGTGAGTCTGTTCCTGTTCTAGTTGTTTGCTTAGTTTGTTTTCCAAATTGCTGACCAGGGAATAGTGAGCCAAATAAATGGTTGTTGTTCTAAACTACACAGTTTGGGGTGGTTTGTTATGCAGTGATAAATTAATAATATAGGAATGGCATACGGAGAAAAAATTCCCTTTAATGGTCCCAGGTTTGTAAATTGGGATTATAAATTGGCCAAGCATAGAGTGTTTGGCATCGTGGCCGGATCGGCAGTGGTGAGTTCAGTGTCATTGCTGACTCTTTAACTGTCCTTTTTATTGTGGGAAGAAGTGGGGACTTTCAAGCCACAGAGTTCTTGTCCAATTATACTTTTGGCTTCTCTTCAGCCCATCAGAGGCATTCGAGTGAGATTGCTAAAGCAGAAGAGAAGGCAAAGCTATTGTCCTTCCGGGTAATTGTGGGCAGAAGCGCAGGCAGATGCCGGTATGAGGTTTGTAGCTGCTTCTGAGCAAACCCTTCGCAATCACCCGCTTGGGGGCTGCAGGTAGCTCCTGCACAGCCCTAGCACTCCCTGGGCTGATGAGCTCGGCAGCTGCTTCACTGACCTTTGCTTCCCAGGAGACGTGTAAACCTCTGGTCGCGGAGACTGCCAATGACACCAGAAATTAGAATGCGATGAGTGTTACAACAAGGGAATTTCCAGGGCATAGCGTGTCTGTGACTGACGACCCTGCAGAGCCAGACTCCAGGAGGAAGCTTCACTTCTATACTTGTTTTTCATGTTTGCTGATTTACCACAGAGGGTACAATTCAGAACAGCCAAAGGAAGAGATGTAGAGACAAGTATGGGGGAGGGGAATGGAGCCCCCCTGCCCTCTCTGGGCTTCCAGCCCCCACGCACCTGGGTGGGCTCACCCCCCTGGGAGCTCTGGAGCTCTGCGGGAATACTCTCAGTTCAGTGGCTGCGGGAAGTTCCTGGACGCTCCGCCTCCTTTTACGCACGTGTGACATGGGAATAACAATTCCTATCCCAGGGAGTTGTCGTTAGCAATAGATGAGGCCCGCACATGCAATGTCGGTGGCGCGCAGTCACTCAAAGTGGCAGGTGTCTGTTCGTTCAAGGTTATGTCCAAACTTCCAGTGACTGGAGTCTGAATTATTGAGTGGTACTCTTTCAAGCGTCCCACTTTTCTCCCTTCACTTTCGTGTCAAGTTTGACACGTGCGTCCATCTCAATAACTTAATAACTTTCAGAGCAGCCTGGCCGGGCCCCTCCCCCCTGATCTCGGCGTCTCCTGCACGGCTGGCTCCTGGTGCAGACATTGTTTTCTAATAGGCAAATACATTTTACTCGGGTGAATGTGAACACAATTGCTGTGGTATTTCCCAGGGACTTGCCTTTGAAATCAACAAACAAATCAAAACGTCTCATTTCCCTGTAAGGATCTCAGTAGGATTGTCTCGGAACTCAGAGGCAGGGAGGGCGGGACGGAGATGAAAAAACAATCATTCATTTTCACTTGTACGGCAGAAGTTGCTGTGCTGAGAGAGCCCCACGAGGACTCAAGACGGGATTAAAAACAAAAAATCAAAAAACTTTATCTGGTGTCTTGCTGTTCTTAACTTGTTTGCTTACTTGAGGGGAGGCAAGGGGTTAGTTATTCTTCTTGAACTTTTTAATGAAGGAAACTTCAAGGGCAACGGAGAGGAAACCCATCTCCCCAGACAGCTCGACGTGTGATCTGGTCGCCCAGACCAAAATCATGCGTGCACTTGATCTTAACAACACATACTGATTTCTCCTAGGCATAATATATTTATTTACTTACTTATTTATTTATTTTTAAATTCTCACCCAAGGATATGTTTATTGATTTTGAGAGAGAGGGGGAGAGAGAGGGGGAGAGAGAGGCAGAAAGAGAGAGAGAAAGATTGAGAGAGGCACATCGATCACTTGCCTCCCGTACACACCCCGACTAGGGATCGAACCTGCATCCTAGGTACATGACCTGACCATGAACTGAACCTGCAACCTTACTGTGCATAGGATGACGCTCCAACCAACTGAGACACCCAGCCAGGGCTCTGTTTATTTTAATGTGGGAACTATGCTTGCCCTCAGTCTGTACAGGTTGCTGATGCTCCAGGAAGACATGTGCAGCAGGGTTACTCTCAGAATGGTAATGCCGTAGAGAGAATGGACTCAGGACTCAGACAGACGTGGATTTGTGCACTGTCTCTCTATTTCATGTCTGTGTGACCTGGGGAAAGCGAATTAATTTCTCTGAGCTGGTTGTCCAATCTGAAAAAAACAAACAAACGAATGTAAAAACCTCACCCCCCCTCCACACATTTCTCTGGCAGGGTTGTCGTGAGGAGGAGGATTAAATGAGATGATGTATCTAAAGGGCCAACAAAACAAGTGACCTGTGTAGACACTAAGCAGTAGCTGTTATTTTTACTGTTACTTATTCTTAGAAGGAAGAGGGTGAAGAAACATTTTTCATCGTGTTGCTGGAAGACCACTCAACTTTAGTCTTAGTCAAAGCTGAGATCTCAGAGTGAACAGGGTGAAACTCTTGCTCAAACTCTCGCTGTTGTGAGCTCGAAGGAGGAGCCTGGAACAGCCGGAGAGGGGAAGACGCACGTGTGTGAGGAGTGGACTCCGTGTGAGCGACGCCTTTGATTCTCTGCAGCTGGCGTCTTCCAAGGACCTGCTCCTGAGAGACTGGCCCGCCAACACGTTTCTGTGCATCTGAGCGTTTGCTCTGAGAGTCGTGTGCTTAGAACGGTGGGACGCTGACGACACGGGCTTCGGAAACCTCTGTTCCTCGGGCTCGGCTGATCTGCCTGGTTTCTTTGCATAACAGATTGCAGGCACTGAAAACACCTTGTCAAGTAAGTATGGCAGGACAAAACAAGAGTTTTCTTTCTGGTTCTTTGTTTTGTCACAAGTATTCCTTGTCTCCAGGGGAGGAGTGGGCCAGAGGGGAACACTAACACTTCTCTGGATGGTTGTGCAGCAGGCTTCCGGTGCAGCAGGCTTCCGGTGCAGCAGGCTTCCGGTGCAGCAGGCTTCCGGTGCAGCAGGCTTCCGGTGCAGCTGGCTTCCGGTGCAGCAGGCTTCCGGTGCAGCTTCAGAGGCAGCAGTAGACGCAGTTGTCCGGGAGCCGGGCTTTCTACTGCGAGGGCTTTGGTGTTTGGCTTTATTTTTGACAAAAGTTTGTTCTGAGGCTGGAGTTTATTATAGCCCTTGCAGGGCGTCCAAGCTTTTGGCATCTCTGGGCCACACTGGAAGAAGAGTTGCCTTGGGCCACACATTAAATACACAAACACTAGTGAAAACTGGTGAGCAAAACAAAGGTTTTAAGTAAATTTATGACTTTGTGCTGGGCCGCATTCAGAGCCATCCTGGGCAGCATGTGGCATGTGGGCCCTGGGTTGGACACCCCTCGGTGGTGTGGGTGCTGTGAGGCCACACCCTTGAATGGAATGAGGCCCATTACAGCACAGAGGACAGAACATGGCAGCCACCAGATGCCGCTCCGAGAACAGAGTGTGAAAGGGCTTTTATCTCGGGAGCTGTCTCTCACTCCCTCTTGGATCGCATGCCGTGGGGCAGCCCTGTGGAGAGGCCGTGTGAGTGGCCTTGGAAGTGGATCCTCCCCAGAGTGAGCCTTGAGGGGTCTGCAGCTCAGCCAGGGCCAGGCTGGCTGCCGCGCTGGGGGACACCGTGAGG
The DNA here is from genome assembly GCA_004024845.1 of Tonatia bakeri. NCBI lineage: Eukaryota > Metazoa > Chordata > Mammalia > Chiroptera > Phyllostomidae > Tonatia > Tonatia bakeri. The sequence continues at coordinate 403,778 of PVIA01000562.1, forward strand.
CAGAGATGCCCACTAGTTGTGCCCGGGTTCCTGACCCGTAGAAGCTGTGAGGTTGTCAGTGTTCATGTGGCTGAGCTGTGAAGTTTGGGATAATTTCTTATGCAGCAATAACTAACTAATACATGCAGCCAATAAATGAGGACACAAAATCAGTTTTCTTGTCTAAAAAGGAGATGTGATTGGAAGGCTGGCCGGTGGAGGGGGATCGGCAGAGGGAATGTCACTAGGGTTCAGACAAGGCTGCATCTCCATCCTGGGACAGGGACAAAGGCCCGCCTTCCTAGAGGATTAGAGGGAAACTCCAGGCCATTTGGGGGATTGTATAAAGCAGGGGGGACTTAAGCCTGGCACCCTGAGCAGGCAGCAAACTTGCCAGAGTTCTCGACTCTATCAAGAGTCAAATAATAAGTATTTTTGCTTGTGGGCCATACATGCTCAGTCACAGCTACTTGCCTCTGCTGCTGAAGAGTGAAGGCAGCCTCGGACACGATGTAAATGTACGGGCCTGCCTGTGTTCCAAGGAAAGTTAATTTACAGAAACAGACAGTGGGCCCAGTGTGGGCCATGTGTGCTGACCCCCGGACGAGGTTCAGGGGACTGCATCTAGCCCCCGAGGCCCCGGTACACCCAGGAGAAGGGAGGAGAGGCTGAGGCAGCCTCCTGGACCCAGAAGGGCTTCTCGATGAGCATGAAGACATGCAGAAGGAACTGTGGGGGCTGGAGGGCAGACAGGCCCCCGGCACTTCCACACTTTAGAGGGGTGAGGGCCGAAGACCAAAGACTGATGGGAATTTCACATCTCACAAGTCTGCATGGTGAACGCTGTGATGGCAGGCTGGGGGTTCCTTCTCAGATTTTAATCCCTCCCTGAGTGTACAGATGAACAGCGTATGTGTGTGGAGTTTGCAGGGGGAGAATCCTGCACTAACTGAGTTCAAACCCCAAAGTCGCTGGGTTCCCTTAAACGGGCATATTTGTTTTCCATCAGTGGCAAATAAAGTCTTGAGAACTAAGTTTGTATTAGGGAGGAATGAAAAAGGTGACATTCTGTACAGCTGAGAACTGTGATTATATAAACTTTGTGTTTTCTATACACATATAAATAGTTATAAGAAATAGTGTCAGGGATATCCAGATTTTGGAGTTGGGAAAAAGCCAAAAGTTCACAGCACCTGAGAAGAAATACAATTTCCCGAATCTCTTGGCTGATTCTAGAACCGGGTTGGATACATAATTTGCAGGGCCCACTGAGAAATAAAGATGCAATTCATTTTTTGTTTCTTTTTCTTTTCCAGAAAAGCAGGGAACATAGTGCCATGGAAGGTGATAAACTGAAAAGCTTTCGTCTTTCTTCCACAGTCTCTTTGTCAACTTGTCACGGTGTTTTATATTTGCTCTTAATGTTATGCTAAGTAAGTTAAAATTAAATTTTAATTATTAACACGTTCATCTTTATATTGTGCCATGCCTCTTTTAAATGCAAATATAAGGGGATTTAACTCATAGGATCAACAAATGACGGAATTCTTACTTTGCAGCTTATGGGTGCACGTACAGTCTGCTCTCAGCAGAGCGGTAGAAACGCCACACACCATGATGAGCAGGCTCCTGGCCCTCTCACTTCCCGGCACCCGCATTCTGCCAGCACTGCACCTCTGGCCCGCTGAGGCGTGAGAAAGGACGCCCGTCTTTCCTCCTCTGTTGTCCTGTTCACGTTCGTCCTGTTCACGTTCGGCTTCAGTGGTTGACTAACAAAGGGAAGTGGCATGAAGGAGACAGGCCATGACAGGGTTCTGAGTGACTTGGCTGGAGCGGCTGTGACAAGGCACCCCAAACTGGGTGGCTTAAACAACAGACGCCTATTGTCTCATATCTCCGGACGTTAGGAGTCTGAGATCGAGGTGCTGACAGGGCCTGCACCCACCGAAGGCACCAGGGAAGGATCTCCCAAGTCTCTCTCCAGCTGCTGGTGGTTTCCGGGCTTTTGACAGCGTCACTCCAGTCTGCACACGCGGCTCTTCCTGTGTGCAGGTGCCAGGGGCCAGACTTGCCCTTTTTACAAGATACGAGTTATGTTGGAGGAGCTCCCAGCCTGCTCCCTTATGACCTCATGTCAGCTGATCACATCGGCAAAGACCCTGTTTCCAAATAAGGTCACATTCTGAGGTGGGGGGGTGGTGGTGGGATTAGGATGGCAACATATGAATTCTGGGGAGAGAGCATACACATTCGTCTCATCACCCTGGTTGCTCATGCTTCCTGGAACTCTTTCTGTATTTTAATTAAGTCCTGGTTTGAACAAAAAGCACAGCCTCTTAGGGCTGTCACGGCCCCTGTTAGTCAGTCACAGACCCCATTCTTGCTGAAGTCTCCACAGTGTGGGTCCACTGACATTCTGTGTCAGGAGGAACTGGGGACACTATTGGCAACCATGACAGTAAGGAACTGTGTAGGTGTCCTCTGCTCACTTGCATGCTCCATTGTCCCATTGGACTTCGCCTATAAATCCAAGTTCAAAGGTAAAGCTATTAAGAATTTCAAGGTGACGACAACTGAGTGTTATAACAAGCTCAGCACTCTCCTGAGCCTGCAGCCTGCACAGTGGTGTGGGCTACATGTGTGCACAGCCGGCTCTTCCAGGACTGGGGCCCAGAACTCCTGACTGAGCTTTATTTCCCATTCTCCTTAGAAACTTGTTCATGGTCAAATCCAGCCACCGAAGACCTGGAGTCCAGGGAGGTTCTGTGCCTGTCTCAAGATTCCCAGTGGGAATAGGCAGAACTGGCTTCCAGAACCCTGGTGCCTTCTTGCTGTAATCTAATCCATCACTGTGCCACCTGCTTCTCCACTACCCCAAGTGATAAGAGTTAGCTCCGTGTGAATGCCACCAGCACAGAGAGGTCTTCAGGGTCCAATGTTCCACAGGACATTGCAGGACAGTCCTTAGATGTGTGTGTGTACAGGGGACTGACCTGCTTTGCCTTCCTGGATGGCAACAGAGACGAGTGATGAAATGGCAGCTGTGTCCCATCTGAACGGAACTTGTGACTGAGTTCAGGGCAATGGGACGATGAGCAAGGCTGAGATGTTAGAGGGTTCCAAGTATTCCTGTTCACTACTCAGTGAAAAGCTTTAAATTTGGGGAAGAGGGGAGGCAGAAGGCAGCCTTATCATGCAGCAGAGGGACAATACTTCCATCTGGCTTAAGGCAAAATGCGCCACTGTTGAACTGGTTTTCGGAGTTCCCCTGATATCTCCTGGCCTCTCTTCTGTCTCAGATAATTTCATCATGTAATGAACTGCCCCAAAATGTAGAGGTTTAAGGTAGCAGCTGTCCAGTCAGCACACGATTCTGCAGGTAGTTGGAATTGGGCTCACGAGGTCAGCTCTTCTGGTCTGGCCATCTCCCTCCGGCATCTGTCTGGTCTGTGGCTGGGCCTGCCGGCTTATGAAGGACTAGAGTAGCCCTTGACTGGGGCTTCCTCTCTTCCAGCCCACTGGCTGGCCCTGTTTCACGGTCACAGCAGGGCTGAAAGTACGGCAAAGTTGTAAGTGCCAGACCTGTGGACTGGAACTTGCATGGTGTTCCTCCCACCAGTTCTGAGCAGGTCACAGGCCAGCTCGGAATCAGAGGTGGAGAGATGGATTGCACTTCTTCTGGGGAGGTGCGGAGGCAAGTGGCTGTTTTGCCATCTTCCACGTGACCCCCTGACATCTCTCAGCATCTCATGCCTTCCGTCCAGGCCTCCTAAAATTCACCTGTCCTTGGTCTCCCTTTTTATTCCCGAGCAAGGCTCTTTGTTCAGGATGCTGGATGGGAAAGAGCCAGCGTACTTTAGAGTAATTTGTACTGGATCCCAAGAACCAGAGGTGGGAGCACTCACGGGTAAATCTGAGGCCTCCCTCGTCGCAGCAATTCTGGGCTCTTTGGAAAACCGGGCCTTACGTCAAGTCGGTCTCTAACACTCACGATGCTAAGAATGACTTCGGAGCTAGTTGGAAATGCAGACTCCTGGATCCCTTGGAGCTGTACCAGTTCCAGGGTTTCTGGGAGGAGCCAAGGAGCCTGTAAATTTTCCACGTTCTTGGGCGTCCTCCTGGAAACACGACCTCATCTCAAAGGCACAGGAAGCATGTCAGCCAGAGGCAGGGGGGTGTTTGACTCTTAGGCCCCTGGACGGATAGGCTGGGCCTGACTGATTGCTCTGTCCTCGAACTGGCACCTACATGGTATTTGAGAGTCTCATGTCATTTGATTGAACTGAGTGGAGCAAGCGGGGCTTGTGTTCCGGCAGCCTCACTTTCCAGGGACACAGTAGGAGTTCAAATTCCTGGGCCCCACCCTGAGACGCCCAGAGGTTGGGGGGAGGGGGCTGGGATGGGGGTGGAGGTAATACACTCTGCTTCGAGGAGCCCTGCAGGTGATTCCGATTGCCTCTCAGTGTGAGAGCCGTGGGGTGAGAGGTATGTGCACCTGTGGGTAGGGCATCTGCTCACGTGAGTGATGAGGGCCCACCCAGGCCTTGGTGGGCTGACTGTATCCCAGTCCACTGTGACCTGCTTGCCCTTGGGCTGGGTCTTCCTGCAGCTCCTGCGAGCGAGCCCAACCTAGACCCTTCCTCACCTGTGCTAACACACTGGAAATTTGTTGTCATTCTTTCTCCTGCGTTCCGGACAGGGCCTCTGAGCTGCTTGTTAGGTGTGGTCTCCGCGCCGAGGGCCCACGATGGTTCTTGCTGGGCGCACAGAGCTTTTCAGTCAGTGCCGAGAGTTTTCTTCCTTTCCTGAGCAGAGCCAGCGTACTTTAAAGACCCAGTGCCTTAGACAGAGCCCCGAGGGTTTAGGAATTAAAAAGGAATTGCCACGAGGGGCCACCATTCCCGCAGAGTTTCAGTGCACACTTCATTGTTGAAGTGGGTAGACATAGCACGCACACACACACACACACACACACACACACACACAGTCCGGGTATCAAGTTCCTTGAAGCCAAGTTCTGCTTTCTCTATGGTTTCCTGGGAAGCCTTTAGCAAAAAGGAGCACAGGAGGTCCTCCTCAGCCACATCAGCCACCGGAGTTTTGGCTCATTGGGCCAGAAGTCCCCTGGGTGGGGGGAGACTCAGGAAGAGAGGGCCCTGGAGTGGCCCAGGAGTCTGCCGCCCTCGCCGCAGACTCACCGGGAATGCTGGAACACACGGCTTCCTCTCCCTGGGGCACGGCTCCTTATCTGTAAGTAGGACCTACATTGACATTTTACTTTCCCCTAAAATGTTTTTGAAAATACTTATCCATATAAATGCATGTAAAACAGCAGTTAGAAATGCATAAACAGAAATTAGGAATTCCGTAGGAGAATTGAATACACGTTCATGGTAGGAACCAGGAGTGAGAAAATCTGATTAGATTCTGAGAGTTCAGAGAGCCAGGGGAGGCCTGGAAGAGGCAGACAGAAAGTTCTCTCCTGTCCTATCAGGTAAAAGAAGGAAGTGGGTGGGCGTGGGTAGGGGAAGGTGGGGCTTGGGAAAGCCCCCAAGATAGGAAGGGCTGCATGGACCAAGTCAAAACTCCTTCACTCCAACCCCCGGCGCTGCTGGCTGTTTATCTGATGGCTGGGAGCTCCTGTGGCTCTCCCTGGCTTCGGTGCAGCTTGTACTTTGTTGGGGGTGTTCGGTGGTTCAGCAGACTCCTCCTGCCTGCACAGGTGAGGTTTAATCACCGCACTGAAATTGTCTTCTGAATGCAGTTCTGCTAATGGTAGGCTGCTTTCAGATGAACTTCAAATGGAAAGTGAATCTTTCAGCTTGAAGAAGTACAAAACATCACACCCTTTGCTGAATGAGCAAATTAAAAGGAGAGAGACGCTATTAGCGGTTAACCAGTAGAGCACGCATTGCATGGGCTGGCCTGAAGGAGCGGATGGGAGGAGGCTGCCTCCACATTTGGGGTTTTGCTAACAGACAACTCCAAAGGGGAAGAACAAGGTTGGGGACTCTTCCTGTGAGCTCTCAAGACAGGACAGTGTGGCCCTGGCACTGGCCGGTCCATCCCTGGGGAAGGATAGAGAGCCAGCCCGCTCCCTGCATGTCTGTAGCTCAGTGGGACACAGCACTATTCAATTAAATGTTTTCTTTTGAAAGTTTATCCCCAGTTGGTTGTTAATATGGAGAAAAATACAGTGCATCCTTAGCATCATGTGGGTTAAAACTCTAACTGTAGAAACACTGAAATACGAAAGTTTAAAAATATTTGTGAGAAAATAGAATATCTTGTTGGAGAAAGGGTTTTTACAAATGTTCCAAACTCATGAACCATAGCAAAAATAAAAAATTCAGTTTGTTCAGGGTAAGAAGGTGGGGAGGGCTGGGGTGGTGGGGAGGGGTGGGGGGGAAAGGCAGAAAACTATACTTGAATAACAATAAAAAAAGGACAAAAACAATTTGGTTTGTGTTAAAATGAAAACATTTTGTTCATCAAAGGACACCTTTGATAGTTCAGTTTGTTCATTAGATCCACATATGAGAGAGATCACACGGTGTTTGCCTTTCTCTGACTGGCTGATTTCACTGAGCAGAATGTTCTCCGGGTCCACCCATGCTGTTGCATAGGGTAAATTTTTTTCTCCCCCCTTTTCCTTTTTTATTGCTGAGTATTATTCCTGTGTAAACATACCATGGCTGTTTTATCTACTCACCTACTGATGGACACTCGGGTTGCTAACAGGCAAAATAGAGACAGACTTGTAGGTAGAGAGCAGGCTGACGGCTCCGGTTGAGGGGTGGGTTGTGGGGATGGAGGGATGGAGCAAAAAACAGAGGGAGAAAGAACGTGGGGACCCAACAACAATACGTTGATTGTTGAGGGAGGGGTGGGGGGAGGTGGAGGAGGTTATGGGGGGATAAATGGTAATGAAAAGAATACAATAAAGAAGACAAACCCCTGTGAGAACGTGAAGAGATAACCTATAGATAGGAAGAAGTGAAGTATTAGTATCCAGAATTCATAAAGAACTTCTTTATTTCAATGAGAAAAACATGAATAGGTTAGTTAAAATGGCAAGATGGTTAAGACATAATTTACCAGAATGGAAACATCAATTACCAATAAACAGGAAAAGATGCTTAACTTCATTATCAATAAGAAAAATGCAAATAAAACTAAAATTAGATGCTGTGAGATTACCAAAAATGAAAACATCGGGCAGTACTAAGCTTTGGTTAGGGTGTAGAGTAATGGGACCTCTTGTCCACTTCTGGGAGTGAAACTTGGTGGAACCACTTTGGAGAAAAATTTGGCAATATCAGTAAACTTGAAGTTCTGCATATACCATACTCAAAATTACACTCCTAGATATATACTCTAGGTAAATACGCACACATATCTGTGTATATATAGATATACGCAAACATAACGATATATATGTATGTGCCTATATATGCACATGCACAAATGTGTCAGGAGACATAAAAAATAATTATAGATGAGTTCTTTGTAATAGTAAAATACTGGAAACATCCCAACGTTCATCCAGAGGAGAAATAAATTGTGTTATATCTATAATGGAATTCCGCATAAAAGTGAAAAGAAATAAACTAGAGCTGCGTGAATCAATATGAATTAATTCCACAAACATAATATTGATCAAAAGAAGGCAATTTGCAAATGAATATTTGCAGTGTGGTATCTGTGTGGAAGTTCAATACATGCACCAATTCTATATATAAATGAAAAAAGAAGTACAAATAGATGAAAAACCATCAAAATCAGGACAAAAGTCTCTCCTGGGTAGAACGAAGGGAGAGGGAGGAATCTTGGAGGACCCTCCGTGGGGTATTTCACTATGTTGGCAATGAGTTGTTTTGCACACTGGGTGAGAGTTGTTATTCACGCTGTTTGGTGTGTCTCAAACATTAATAATAAAAAAGCACAGCCCTGTCAGTTACTGACCCACGTGTGAGTCCTTCCTAAGGACGAATCAGGATTGATCTCATCCTGTCACCGCAGAGCTATCCCCCCTTGCCAGACACTCACTTTCCCCGTCCCTTGTAAATGGGAGTGGGCATGTAACCTACTTTCAGACCTAAGAGGAAATTGGCTGGGGAGCAGGGTGCTGGGAAGCTTTTATTTTCTGATAAAAGAATTCCTTTGACTCTTGTCTCTTCCTTTTGGGGACACTAGATGACGATGTGATGTCTGCAGCTGACAGCCATCTTCATGAGGGGACAGGCACCGGGGCAGAAGGCCAGTGCTCTGAGGACGGTGGGGAGAAGGATGTTCAGCACCGGAATATCTGATGATAAATCCAAGCCACGGAATGAGCCTGGAAACAGAACCTACAGATTGTGAGTTAAGTACATGGTAATTGTCTTAGTGGTTCAAGCCACTGGTGGCCTGGGTTTCTGTTACTTGTGGAAAAATCTTGCTGATACAAAACTCAACAAATCCTTTTCCTTTTAACCTTACTGTTGGGCTTGCCACTCTATGAAAACACTAAGCACTTTCTTTCCTTCAAATCTCTGCTCTTTCCTCCACGAGCAGGACCCGTTCTTCCCTGGTGCACTCTGCAGCCCCGAAGGCTCTTGGGAAACGTCTTCTGTGTAATGTTTTCCCAGAGATCCGAAGTGAACAGCACTCTTCCTTCTCCGTGGCTCCTGACATGCTCTCTCTCTTCCTCTTCCTCCACTACAGCCCTTTAAGGGACTCTGGTGTCTTCATCTCTGCGTCTCCATTGGTTGACACAGTTCCAGGTACACGATAGGGACCCAGTGGGAACTGGGTGGAATGAGTAATAGCTGCCTTGTATATATGTCTAAGAAGGAAAATAAATCAAGCACTGCAGTGGGTAATTGAGGAGGAGAGGTATGGGAAAGCGAAGCTTGAATGAATGGCCTTCCCAGAAATGAACACTGCAAAGCCAAACCTTTTCTTAACAGCTCTTGATGCAATATTCCATTAGTCATTCCCATTCGCTAATGATTTTGTGTGTTCGGGAGACTCGCTCTGCAGCTCACCAGCCTGTTTAAATCCTGCTTCCTTTCATTTCCCCACCCTAATCAGGTTGAAGTGACGATGGCTGAAGGCTTGTTTTCTAGGAGATAAATGAGTGCACAGGGGATGCAGGGCCCTTCTGAAGTGATTGCTATCCTCCCAGGACTTAAACTACGAAAGCGTGGGCAAGCTCTGCCATTAGGCAGAGACCCCTGCGTGCTGGGTACTGCTGAGACACGGGCAGGGCAGTATTCCACTTCAATGGAATTAAACATTTGCGCCTGGGTACTTCTCTGTGTCCCCAATCATGAGAATAGAATGGGGTTACATCAAATATTTTTTGTCTTCTGAAAGCTTTTCTTTTTCTTAAATAGCTGCTCTGCATGTGTGTGTATATGTGAGAGAGAGAGAGAGAGAGAGAGAGAGAGGGAGAGAGAGAGAGAGAGAGAGAGAGAGAGAATGTGGAAGGGACACAGAGATGAGGAAAACACAAGCATCCATCTGCAGATATCCCACAGACAGCAGTGCACCGAAAGGCTGGCATTAACTCTTTATGTAGCTCGGGCTGCGTATGTGCTGGGACTCTTAAGTGATATACGGGTATATGTAGAGGAGGGCAGGCTTTATCTGAGGGAAGATTCTGGATGCAGCAGGAATAGACTGAGACAGAAAGGCAAGTTGAAGCCGATCTTCATTCCGCAGACGGGCGTTTAAAAAGCTTATCGATGCAAAGTGAATGACAACGATAGCAGTGTCTCGTATAATATATTCTCTATCTAGCACGTGTCCGCTCAGTGCTTTACATGCATCATCTCATTTAAATTTACGACAATTACATAGAGTTGGGACTATTAATATTTTCATTTTGCAGCAAACAGACTTAGAAAACTTATTTTAGGGATCGCAGATATAGTAAGGCTAGGAGGTTCACTTTTTCCCAGAACATAGGGTATAATTTTTATTTATCAGTTTGACAAATGTTGCCTCTCCCTTCAAGGTCTAGGGGGGTGGGATCCATATGAGTAAGAAGCCCAGGAGCCTTCAGGGCTGAAAGAACCCACGCCTGTACTTCAGAGTCCTTGAATGATTTCCCATCAGACTGCAGATCAGGGGCAATGGGCAGGCAGGCTTGGCCCACATGTTGTGGGTGTATGTTTGCGATATAGTCTTTCCTATAAGCCAGCCTTCGGCCCCCGCTCGGGTGTCTGACCCTGGCCTAGAGAACTGAAGCACCGGGCTGCCTGTAGGACCACCAGTCCCGCAGGTGACACGGGCACCGAGAAATAACAGGGAGCCAACAAAGTGGCTGCGCTAGTCACTCAGCTTTTACTAATGCAGATCCACTCCAAATCCACATTAACCTCGTGACAACACTAATCATTCAGAAACTGCCCGTGCTAACATCCCACAAGAGAATTGGGGGATAACGAACC